>FYBW01000008.1:0-437713 GCA_900186205.1 Debaryomyces psychrophilus | reverse complement strand
CATTATTCAGCTCATTCACTAGTTCTCATGGCTATATACTATATACCAATATCATTCCATGGGTTGTGTATCCTGTGAATTAATTAATATACATAATTGATATGCATGAGATATATTTTTACACATATTGGATGGTATGTTTGTAAATCATTATGATCATTCATTTTATCATGCTATTTCTGTGCCTTATAATCTCCTCGAAGTTATTATTCAATAAATATCACACATAATGAATTAGATATGTTATGAATTCTAATGATTTAAGGGAAATTCGTCTAATTTAGAAGCAAAAATTTCAAGTTTAAATCAAGATCATAAATCATAATATTGAGGGGAATTAATTAAAGAAATCTATATCTATGGGTTCTTCTTTATAAATGTGCCAATTGACATAAACTGGTGTTTCTTTGTTATTTATAATCTGTTTATGGCATGATTTATCCATTAGAACCAACATATCGTTGGTATTTACAACGAATCTTGTATCGGTTCTTAACAATAAAACAATAACACTCTTGTTTGATATAATATTTTTCACTTTTGCCGTGGTCATGAATTTGCCCACCTTAGAACTTGTTTGTACTATATGAGTTGGATTAGGATTGGCGACATTTTGGCGGTATTCGTTCCTAATATACCTTTGTCTTGATAGTTTCTGAACAATCCCCTCTTTCTGTTTATTTTTTACTAAAGAATTTTCAATTGCTATGCTTGTTGAGGTATGTTCTTCTGCCCTCTTTCGCAATGTCGCTAATTTCTTGTCGACAAACAAGTAATCAAATTTATTAACCTTAAACCATTCAATGAAGGTCTTCAAATATCTATGTGTTTGCAATAATAAGTTATCCCTCTGATTATTGGCATTCGTATTTTCAAATGGTATATACGCAAGTATATTGTTTGAGATTTCAAGGTACCTATTATTGAAACCATGCTTTACATATTTTGTAAACTTTGTATTCTTAATAATTGAGGACAATTCAAATATAGATATCTTGTTTGCATTGCTCATTGGCGATTTCGGAATACTTATTTTCGGTACACTAGATTTCCGATGCATTGCAATAATTGAATTTCTCATGTTTGAGATAGTAACCTTTGGCTTTCCTATCGACTTTTCGTTTGTGTGTTTATTGCTATTGTTATTGCATACCGTGGTAGTCATATCACTAAGAGGACGTCTTTTCCTGAATACTTCAGGGGTTTTCAGGGTGACTGGGGTAGTACCTGAATTCATTGCATTTCCATTAATAACGTTTAATCGCTTTTCCATCTTCATTCTTTTAATATTCGCTTCAGACTGAAGTTTGTGTATTTCAAATGGGTCCTGGTATTCAGCATGATGTCTTTTAGTAGACTTATTCGTCATTAGTATATGTCATATTTTTCCTTTGACCTGGTTTGTTTACAACCGGTTTCTATGAAGTGAGTATGGTCGTGTCCATACCGTTTGTGTATACCACTTGAGAACCCTTCTGCTTCAACATGTCGCCTATATCTAATCAACCTAACTAATTATGTTTTTCATTGAATTCTAATTACTTACACAGCATAAGTATATACATATACATATACACACCTATATATATAGTAATGAGATGTCGATAAAATAAGATTCCTAGTAAACATCATATAATTCATAGCTTTCTATTGTGGTTTTGTTATTATACAATAACACGAATAGTAGCTGAGGAATAAAATACAATAGGCTATTGCCACTATCAGGTATTTGCAGCTGTGATCTGTAATTGCTATCTGTTCGCCATGATAATAACTGTATGCAGTATGTTATTATAAATCCGCCAGATTTTAGAACAAATAATTTTATAAAGAAGTATTAAAATGACAACTTCTTGGGATCAAACTAAATTTGCTTTAAAACCTAAAACTAAAGGATTTCACTTGGTTACAGAGGAAATTCTTGGTAATATTCCCCAAATACGGAATTATAAAATAGGCCAATTGAATTTATTTATTCAACATACAAGCGCAGGTTTAACTATTAACGAAAATTACGATCCCGATGTCAGAACTGATTTAATTAATATCTTTGACAGGATAGTTCCTGATGATGCAGAGTATATTCATATACTAGAAGGACTCAATGATGCGAAATCACACGGACAAGCTACAATTACAGGTCTAAACGTGACAGTTCCAATAAGCAATGGTAAGCTAGCATTTGGAACATGGCAAGGTATTTATCTTGCGGAATTTAGAGATAATAGACCCTCGAGAAAAATTGTAGCAACAATCAATGGGTTAAAGGAAAACTAATTAATAACTGATAAAGTCCGCCATAGTAAATATGAGTTGAATATATGATAATTTGGTCCTAATTTTGAAACATTGGAAGACCAGTATAGTTCCAGTAAGAAGAATGTACTTAGATATTCAATTTCTTAACATTGATTTATTTGTAATTTATAAAATTGAAATTGCAATTTATAGTAATTTTTGTAAATGTGTGAATAAAATGAGATAAAATGAAGACTGCAGAATTGTATGAAAATTTTGAACCCTATTATTTTATCGAAAATATAAAATGAATATTTATATCTATCGAATATGTAATAGTAAGTCTTAAAAATGAATTTCGCTATAACTAAGTATAAAAAATTTATAATAAGATATATTTGACAAAATGATTCTAGATTAGATAGCTGCTGTACCTATGCTAGAAAAATATTCTAATTGCATTATTAGTTATAAATATGCCTATAAACATATAGATATACGATTAATAATACTAAGAAACCAAACAATTTATAAGAATATATAACACTAGTCTTTTAGTTCATATATCTTAATACTATAATTTCTTAGTATCATTAATTTCTCATCCTCTAATTTTTTTGCACTGGCGGATAATTCATTGAATTTTTTAATGACTTCATCATTTACTAAATTCCACCAACCATTATGTCTTGAACACTTTCTTTTATCCTGTATACATATTTCGTCATTAAACCACGTATTTGAATCGATGCTATCATTATGATCACGATAAAACCTTACTAGACTGTCGATTTGTTCCTTATAATTATCATATATATCGGTAAAATTAGTAACGTTTTCAATGGCATTCTTCGAATTTTCGTCCATTTGTATTCCTTGATTTAACGATTTATCGTAACAACATAGGTCAAACTTTTTAGGTTTTTTGATTTTAGTCTGTTTACTGGGTATGGAGCTTTTAGGCTTCAGGAGTTCTTCATTTTTCTCAATTTGGTCATCGTCATGAAAAGATGTTCCCAATTTTTCATTGATAATTTTTACCTTGTCCTTGACTTTTAGTAAATAATCACTCTTCAATTTGCAAAAATCAATAATTGAGTTAATACTATCGAGGTTTGATTTTATTTTTAATAAACTTTCTTTAATATGCTCAGGAAACTTCGAAACTTCAGATCCATCTTCTCCGAGAGAAATAATTTCGGGTAACTCCGGGAATTTTGAACCCAATTGAATTAAACTTTCGTAGCGATTATCAGTTGTAATACAATAATTGAATATTGATTTGATATCTTTATCATCTAAGTCACCAATTCCATTTTGATTTAATATATTTTGTTTCATAAAAGTTATTCCATGCTCATCACTACAATATTTCGATTTCGCATCAGCTCTAATTGGTTCCCAGCACCAATCTAATTGACATTTTCTTTTCCATTTAGTACTATTGATTCCTTTCCAGCGACAAAATTTGCAATAGAATTTGGCTATTAGTTTGGAATGAGCTTCGTTCAATTTAGTACATTTAAAATGAAACCATTCATCACACCCGTCACATGAAATCATCAACTCTCCACCATGATCTGGTTTTCGGCATGTGCAGAATACTTCTTCACTATTAAGATTGAATTTAGGCGCATTAGAGAATTTTTTATATTGCTTAGCTATTTCATCATTCGACTCATCCTCTATTTCTTCCATTGGGTATGCAGTAGAAAACCCCGACGAAGTGCCACGATATATATCCAGTGAATCTTCCTTTTCACTTTTACTTTTCTTATGCTCTTTATTAGGAATTGCTGGTGATGCAGATTTTCTTTTCTTACCTACCTCTTTTTCTATATTTCCAGATAAGGATTTGTATAAAAGTGGAGTAAATGGTGAAGATTCCTTTACTTTTGTTTTATTGTCTTCTAGCATTGGTTTAAGCTCGTCCCCTGAGATTGTCATTGTTTCGAAGCATATAAATTTCCACTCTATTTATTTTCAATAATATATTTATGTATATTGATATACTACAAGGTGCAGGACGAAAATTACAAAAAAATTAACATATAGTACATAATAATAGGGACTAAAAGATGAGAGTTCTATTTTTGGTCTGATAATTAGTTAATCTTTCATTACTGTGTCTCCATTCTTGCTCTCATTAGAAGTTTCAGTTTTGGGTTCTTCATTGATATTTTCAGCAGGTCCTTCTTTTTCAGTTTTATTTTCATCATCATCATCATCTTCATCTTCCTCGTCATCTTCGTTTTCTAAACGGATCGTTTTACTTTTCCAAATCTCAATCAAATTGTCATCTCCACAAGTTGCTGTTAGTCCATTAATTTTCGGATGAATATCGACTTCATTGATCCTATTCGTGTGACCTCCATGGATGAAAGCCAAGCAAGGGTCAACACTTTTGGTGGATCTTTTTTTAGGCCCCCCCTCGGTTGACTCATTGGTTGGATAAGCAAAATCCTCAGCCAAGTTTGATAAATTCCACGATATAGCTCTTTTATCCAAACCCCAGGAAATCAAATTATTTGGATCATTGTTTCCGTTCCACTTGATACCAATTACACTATCATTATGTCCAAATAATTTGCGGAATGGCTGGGACGGATTTCTTAAATCATATAAAGAAATAACATTCTCTTTACCACCTGTAGCAAATAACGTCGAAATTTCTGGATTAAACGCAATAGAATTTTGAATGTGACTTGTTTCCATTCTAATAGCTGGATTATCCTGAATCGACGCCCGCAAATCATGAATCTGATAAGTGTAATCATCGGCTACAGAACCAAACAAAGATCTTTCTTTCAAATTTAGAGATAAATAATTGATGACAGCATTGTGCGATTTAAACCCTTGAATTGGTGTAGATGGCTTAGATACATCCCATAAAGCAATTTGGGAATCATTTGCACCGGATAAGAATTGATTTTCATCAACCCATTCCAAGGCATAACCTTCTAATTTATGGTATTTGAAATCAACCGGATCTTTGTTATTAGATTTTAAGTCATATAAATGAACAACGCCCTCATTATCGAACGTTATTACTTTCTCATTATTTGGAGAAATTCTTAATTTATTAATTTCGCCATTATGTTTCCAACTAGACAAAATTCTGAAATTATCTGAGGAATCAGTATTAGACATTGGGATAGGTATACTTTGTGAATTAGGCGAGAATTCTGAGAAATCTGGTACAAGAGTACTTGGTAAATTTAACGATCCCAACTTCAAGTAATCCTGAGAGTGTTGGGATGAATTGGTACCAAATAAAAACTTAACGGTCACATAATTCTTATTTTCGGAAATAATATAGTCTGGCAACCATTGCATTGATAACGAAGGGAAATCTAAAGCATGTGTATGGATAGTATCGTATAACAATGGTATAGTTTTTTTCCATATCTTAAATTCCTCATTCACAATCTTTTCTTTCAGTTGTTGTTCCTGGACTATTTCTAGTTCTGCTGATGCAAAATTAGCACCTGAATTTACCGTCATATTTGATTGTTATAACTTTTAAAATAATTTCTTTATCAGTATATGTAGAATTGAACTCTTTCCATCGATTAAGGCTCGTGTCAGAATTTACGCACTACAACTATTGCGGATAAGAAGCCGTAAATTTGAGTATACTGGAGTCAGTACTACTATATATACATTATATATGATGATTAGGGGCTATGGCAAATTAAAATACATGGTTGAATTACGTACGGTCTATTGCATATTGCTTAAATAACACCTCCAAAATCTTCGGTTTCATGATCCTCATTTTCATCAAAGTACAGACTAAACTTGTAAACAGTACCATAAATTAGACTGCCACCTATTATTGTCAATATCATAGCTATCCTTGTTAAGATACGAGAATGATGTAATAATACAGGTAGATAGAATCCTGTGACCACTAAAAATGCTGAAATAAATTGACCAAATTCTTTCAAAATGCTTCCCCGAGAGGACGATACTGGATCGAAGCTGAAGTCATAATCACTAGAATCGGCTATTGCTTTTGTTATAGCAACAGGTAAATGTGCAACTGCAAATATGATACCGTTGATAATTGGGAACCAGTTGCCGTATATACCTGCTAAAACGACCAAAAGGAATCCCATTGATAAGATCACAGAGAGCCCTATGATCTTATTTAAAGGGTTGTCCTTAAATGATGTAGTTGAATTCATTTTCTCGATATATATTATTTGCAATTGATATAGCTATTGTTTTATACACAAAGGATGGTCTTAATCGTTCACATCCATAGACTAAAAGGAGACTTACACATAATCCATATGTCCTGCATATAATCAAATAGACAGAAGTCGAAGTAAAATACATGCCAGCTCTTCAATTCTTCGTTATATATTGAAATCAAAACAATTATGACATCGCCATTAAAAGCGTATGGCGAACTTCTAAATCCAGAAATAATAAAGGAATCTAAAAATTTAGGGAAGAATGGAATAACCCTACCAGCAGCATTTAATACTGATTCGGTTACACTGCATCGTAACAAATCAAATACTACAATCCGTACAAGTAAAAAGCAAAATCAAGAAGAATTGGATGAACTAAAAGTGAAAAAAGCGTGGGAGATAGCATTGGGACCAGCCAAAACTATTCCTATGAATTTAATTATGAGTTATATGACAGGGAACTCTTTACAGATTATTCCTATCATGATGACATTAATGTTGTTTTGGAATCCGTTAAAAGCTATATTCTCTGAAACTAATGTTAACTTCAAGAACCTAGAGACCAAAAAAAATGCTAGTGATATATTATTGACAAAAGCGGTTTTCGTGATATGTCAGTTGGGATGTATGGTGGTTGGTATATGGAAATTGTATAGTATGGGTTTAATTCCCAATAGCGAGGGGGATTGGTTAGCTTGGAAAGAAGCAATTCAGTACAGGGAAAAGGCTTTTCTTATTTAGGTGAATGTATATTTACGTATTTGCAAAATATATGACAACCTTGATTACATTTAATAGTGAGCGTATTATTGTTCGCTTCTCCCATTTTCTTCAAATTTTTCTTTGTTGTTAATACTACTTAAAATTTCTCCTTCTTTACCGGTTGATAATTTGTCTATTTGTTCATTCGTGAGCTGTATATTTTCATTATCCATTGCTTTTTCGAATATTTGTTGCATGTTAAATTTTTCCAACTTATCATAATTATTAACTACACTCATTCCAATATTACTCTTGTAACACTCTACCATTATTAATTTATCGTAATTTTTTAAGTCTACCGAATGTCCGTGATCTTTGCCCACGCATTCAGCAATAGCTTTAATTATGTCTGGCTTTTGCAAAGTGTTGAAATTACGTTTTGATACCTGAATTGCAAATTTGTACGGCTCTTGCTTAGTTTCTTTATGAAAATGTGGCTTCAAAACTCTTTGCGCTAATTTTTTAATCTCATCCATAGTTGGAGTAACAGAATAAGTTATTGGTGACAATTTCTGTGTGTATCTTGTTGTCTTAATCTTAGACTGAGAGCTTTCTTCACAAATTCTCTCAACGAAAGCTGCTGGTTCAATTGGCTTTCTAGTCTTAATAAATACAAGACACTCGCAACTAAGTTCAATAGGTTTGAGCATTTCTTTCTTAGTCCCTTTTGTCTCTTGCATATCATTTAATTCTTTTTGAATTTTCTCTTCAATAGAAAGTTCCCTATTAGTTTGTTCTGTATCAGAATCTTCACTTAGTTCATTCAAATCAAAGTACTCCTCAGCTCTGTCCGAAAATAAATTTATCAATTCCTTTCGGCATTGTTGTTCCTTTCCTCGATTACATGTGGCGTAAATCCCGCTGGTACTTGGATCAATAAACCCGCTAGTCCTAAACTTCTTGTTCCTGTTACCGCCCTTTGAATTATTTGCTTTCCTTTTGCCCATGTTTACAATATGATTTATATATCTATCTTCTTTAAGTACACAGAATAATTTTTTGTGCGAATGAACGGCATCGGATTTGATTTTTAATAATCACTAGTGAATAATACGAGATAAAGAATCAGCTTTATATTCATATATTAATTTAACTATGAGTTATAATGAAAATTGATGATTTACCATTTGAAATTTGGCATAATATTATAAGGTTTGGAATAGAAGATCTTGAAATCTTAAATCTTTCCGATCTTTTGAATTTATCAGCAGTAAATAAACTGATATATAATGCAATACATCAAAACGTTATCTGGTACCGTATTTTTCGTTGGTATTACTTTGATCTAATTACCCAGTATAATATTGTAGATGGCTCAAAGTTGAAGGTTTTAGAGAAAACAATTACCTATTCATCTGAGATACCTTATTTTGAGAAAACCATGAGGTCATATCGCAAGGAAGTAATATTCAGAAATTACATAAAAAAATATAGACCAAGGGATGAAGTTTACAATGTTGCATTTTTTTTGGATAACTTTACCAATGATTTTGATTATATTCCTATAATCAAGAATTATGAAAAAATTGAAAGAAGGTGTTACGTAAAGGAAGATGGATGTTCAATATTCAATATTACTAGAAGATCATTAGCTTGTAATTTATTAAATGCCTATAATTTTAAGCTTGGTGTGAAATATTTTATCGAGTTTATTAACAGAAAACATACAACATCATCCCCTAGATCGTTTGAATGGTTTTGGTACAATATGAACTATTTTGATAAAGCATTTCCAGGAATGGTGGTTTTTAGACAAACGAAATTGACCGAAATTTATGCATTATTACATAAAGAAATTTGTTTGGAAATATTGCACCATAGATCGTGGGGAAATAAAGTACAGTTAATTCAAAATGACGAAACATCAAAGAGAACAATTGTTCTTAGAGACGATATAACTTTTGGAAAGTTATTGTGGTACATGCTTAAGTTAATATTAAGCAGACTTGGTCAACGGTGTACATTTCATACATCTCAGGAATATTTCGAATATATGGAGAGTTACTACTTGGAAGATTTTAGCGTTTTGAGAATATACAGTGAGAATGTTAAGGGTCACCCAATCTTAATTTATTCGATTCTAATGAAGATACTTGATGAATTTTTATTTTCTAAATACAAATTTAGTATTGGTTTCCTGACTCCCGAAGAGACCATAACAATCAAATTGAGCAATACTTTCCTAATAATTAGAAATCATTATTTCCTTATACCTAAAAATGCTAATAAATCATATACCGTTGATCATTACACATCAGAACAAGTAATTCAGTATTTACGAAATGAGTTTAATTTGTCAACTCTTGCACAAATTTCAAGTTATCTCAAACCTTTGGAATTGAATGATATGTTGACATACTTTTTGAATTTAGATACAAGATATGCAATAAAGTCTTTTCACTCTATTAACGATCGTGAGTTATATTTGATAATCGACAGACAAGAAACGATTGAAAGTCTGGACATGTTTCCTGCAAAGTATAGGTATGAAGAATATCAATTTGCCAAATTTGTCTGTAACTTTTTACAATTGGAATATAGAGAAAGCGGATTTTCTAAGTTTATGCATTGTTCGGAATTTGAAAAATATTTTAACCAATCCAATAATTTTATTCACTTCAATTGCATCATAGAAGCTGTTGATCTGCAACTATCTAAAAAGAAAATGTTGACAGAGTACTTCAAATTAAACTTAGATGACAAATGTAGAATTTTCCAGAATAATTTTAATTTGATGGATGCAGCTCACTCTAGAATTGCTTTCGGAAGAATTTGCCCAAAGTTTGATCTGATCAATAGTATTAGGATACAAGAGGAGACCTATAAAAACGGTCAACTAGTTATTCATACTAAGTTCAATTCCCTCGGAATTATCCTTGGTATTATTGAGTCTGCGAATGTTAATTCCAGGGTGTCTTATTGTAAAGTTTACACAAGCCAAGGGAATATAGAGACATACTCTACTTCATCATTGCGAAAGATTTCATGTAATGCGGCATATAATACTGGTGTTGTGGCTAATCTCTTTCTAAGTGTTTGCGGCATTGACTCTCTTGGTTTGTTATATTTCAGCGCATTTAAAAATGATTCACGTCTTGAATTCATTCAAATAGACTAAACCCGATGCCTTAGGTGCCGCAATGGTACTTTTTAGTTCCAAATATTTTCTATTAATAATATAAAACTGCATATAATATAAGGTAGGTTTTGAGGACGCATTCACCAATCCGTAAACTAAATATATATCCGTAGGTAGCCCCATCCTTTTTTAAATTAATACCTAGAGTCCAATAAATTTATATTCAAAAATGTTAAGAAGATCAATTTTCAGAAATTCAAGATTAGTCTTCTCAACTCAAAGGAATTCAGTATCGAAGAGATTCCAACATTCAGTCATTGGCATTGATCTAGGAACGACGAATTCTGCAGTTGCAATCGTTGAAGGAAATGAAGCAAGAATACTAGAAAATGAAGAAGGTGGTAGGACAACACCATCTACCGTAGCTTTTACTGATGAGAATATCTTAGTTGGTTTACCTGCGAAAAGGCAGGCGACAATTAATTCGCAGAACACATTCTTTGCGACGAAGAGATTAATCGGAAGAAAGTTTGAAGATGAAGAAGTACAGAGAGACCTTATCAATACACCCTATAAGATTATAGCACATGAAAATGGTGACGCGTGGGTAACAACATCCAGTGGAAGAAAGATTTCGCCATCTCAAATTAGTGGATATATACTTCAAAAAATGAAGGAAGTTGCAGAATTACATTTACACGATGAAAAGGCATCAATTAAACATGCAGTTGTAACTGTCCCAGCATATTTTAATGATTCCCAAAGACAAGCAACTAAAAGTGCCGGGAAGATTGTAGGGTTGGATATTCTAAGAGTTATAAATGAACCTACAGCTGCAGCATTGGCTTATGGTATTGATAAAAAACAAAATGATGGCGTTATAGCTGTATTCGATTTGGGAGGTGGGACCTTTGACATTTCTATTTTAGATATCGAAGATGGTGTGTTTGAAGTGAGAGCAACCAATGGTAATACACATTTGGGAGGAGAGGATTTTGATATTTTGTTATTAAACCATATTTTAGACTCGTTCAAGCGGGAAAGAAATGGATTGGATATACTGGGCGATACTATTGCAGTTCAAAGAATTCGTGAAGCGGCCGAGAAATGTAAGATTGAACTTTCTCATGTAAAAGAGGCTGAAATCAATATCCCATTTATTACGCCTGATGAACACATCAAAATGAAATTGACTGAAGATGAATTAGATGAAATGTCGTTACACTTAATTAACAAAACCATTGATCCTGTAAAAAGATGTATAAGGGATGCAGATTTAAAGATTAAAGATATTGACGAAGTTATTCTAGTTGGAGGTATGACAAGAATGCCAAAAATCCGAAAAACCGTTGAATCTCTTTTCAATAAAAAGCCAAGTACCGCTGTTAATCCTGATGAAGCTGTAGCCTTAGGAGCAGCAATCCAAGGGGCAGTGCTATCTGGCCAAATCAAGAATGTTGTGTTATTAGATGTTACTCCGTTATCTTTGGGCATTGAAACGTACGGCGGAATTTTTAGTCCTTTGATTCCAAGAAATTCTGCAGTACCTGTAAAAAAAGAACAAATTTTCTCGACGGCAGTCGATGGTCAAAATGGTGTTGAAATTCGAGTCTTTCAGGGTGAAAGAACCTTGGTGAAGGACAACAAATTAATTGGTAATTTCAAACTATCCAATATTCCTATTGGTCCAAAAGGCACTCCACAAATTGCGGTGTCATTTGAAATTGACGCTGATGGAATCATTAATGTTGCAGCCTCTGACAAAACACCATACGCTGAAGATCTGGAACATTATAACAAGAAGAATACGGTCTCTATTCAAGTTTCCGCCGAAACCGGATTATCTGAACAAGAAATAAATGAAATGATTTTGGAGAGTAGTAAGCATTCTAAGACTGATGAAGAAACTAAGAAACAAATCGAAAATGCCACAAGCGCAGATATAATATGCTCCGATACCGAGAATGCATTGATTCAGTTCGGTGACTTTATGGAGGAGGATGAGAAGGACGGTATAAATGAAAAAGTCAAACAGTTAAGGATTAAGATCGACGATGTGAGGGAATACAGAAATATGCATGATCCTCAAGAAATTAGAGATGAAGTTAATGAGATACAAAAGATATGTCTCAACGCAATTACGAAAGTAGCTGTTAAGCAGCAAGAGGAACAACAAAAGAAGCAAAAATAGTTATAGTATTTGAGTAAAATTCTTATATAAATCTGTATATAATGTGGTATGGTTTGCATATTAAAATATCACGAAACTATATGTATTTAACAAAGTATAGGGAGATTATCTAATTTACAAGAATATCTATATCATTATGGTTACTCTTCGGTTTCCATTCTGTCTTCAGAAGGAACATCATTGCCATCATTTTCATTATTACCACCCTGGGATTCTTCATTACCTTCATCATTACCTTCTTCATCGTCATCTCTATTTCTGGCATTCGAAACTGAATCTAATTTATCAAGATATTGTTGAACTTCTTCATCATCATGTATTGTAAACTTAGTATCCTTTCCCACAACACTAACAGAAGTATTTTTGAAAGTCAATTCAACATCTTGTGATAGAGTATCTCTCAATGCATTCAAACCATGAACAATCAATTCATCAACAGATTCAGTTTCACGAACATTCTCTAAGTTTCTTTCTAAATACGTCCGAGCAGCTTGAGATCTTGCACCAATTGCCGCTCCGTAGTATTCTAACACAGATCCCGATGGTTGAAATTCATATAAATGGCCTCCGGTTTCATCATAACCAGAGACTAATAAACCAACCCCATATGGCCTGGACCCATACGATTGGGTATTTTCTTGTGCTTTATCAGCAATTGATAACACTGCTTTGGAAGTCAGTAAGGGTCTATTGAAGAGCATCTTGGAGCTCATAGCTTGCTTCCTCAAGTAATTTGATAATACCCTTCCATCAGGTGCTAAACCTGCCAAGGCAATCCCCATATGATCGTCGACTTTAATAATTTTCTTCTGAAACGACCCTAATTCTTCAGCATTTCTTTTCAATGCTGCTAATACAACATGGTTCTTCGATACAAGACCGACTGCTGCACTTCCTTGTTTAATTGCTTCCAACGCATATTCTACTTGAAATAATCTTCCTGTAGGTGAATATGTAACAGAATCGTTATCGTAATTATTTCTAAACATTGTTCAATGATGTCGTAATATGCAATTGTGCTGTTAAAATGATACTTTATCTAGTTTTGATGTTTCAACCTTGGTGCTGACGCCACCAACTTTATGGTCTAAATGATACATCCTGCATATAAATATGAGGTTTTATTAAAAACTCAATTACAGTATTTAGCATTATCAGGCATTACCTGCTAGTTCTAAGTATGATGTCAAGAGTAATAAATTTCCAAACTAGAAGGAGCTCATTAGAGAGAGGAATTCTCCATAAAGTTTCGAGAAAATATTCATATGTGAATTTTCCTCAAGGAAACAATATTGAACCTAACAAACCTACTTTGAGTCAGTTTAAGAATCCATTATTTCACTGCTTTCTTGTTGCTTCTACTACATACATTGTTCTTCATACTGTTTGGACTAACTTAAATTCTAGCGAAAAAGAAGAAAGGTTCATCGATAAAACCAAGGCATTTGAAGATCGAATTCAACAATTGGTGGATAAAAAGAGAAACGAACTTGAGTCAAAGAAAAGTTGGTCTCATGTGTTCAAATTTTGGAAATAATTTTACAGCATTAATACATACGTAACAATTTTATTACTAAGTATGCTAAATATTCTACATCTAATAATTATCAAAGTCATTTTTCCTTCTAAATTTACCACTGAATTTTGCAAATTTAGTTGCAGCTGAATTGGAAAGTACGGATTGATTCTGCAGATCAATACTATTTGTTGACGTATTCATGCTTTCATCGTGGGCTGAAATATTTACATCTTCCTCCTCTTCTTCTATTGGCTGTTGCATTTTGGAAATTAATTTTAATCCATCTTCCAATTTAACTCTATCAAATTTTCTCATTCTAAAAGAAGGGTTTTTAATAAAGTCTTCATAATTTTCCAATTTTAATAAATCAATACCTTGTCTCAATTCTGTGAAAGTAGACTGTAAGGCGACAGCACCTCCGTCTTCAGCATTTGCGGAGGCGCTCTCATGCGTAGAATACAAATTACTCATTGATTCTTCCAAGTATCTAATATCCAAATCGAAATTTTCTATAGCTGTATGATTATAAGTATCCACATTTTTCAAAATATTCAAGAAATGCTCTGCCACAAAATCATAACTTCTGAATAAACCTAAAGTTCTGAAAGACAGCGGCAAATTTGAAAATATGGATGTGAATAAATTTTCTAGGAAAAGTGCAAAATCTTTAATCGAATAATTCGCTTCCTTGTTGGCAACTATTGGTAACCAATCATCGTATTCAACCATATCCAATAACTCTCTTATCTTATTATCGACCATCTGGAAGATTGTGTCCTCCGAAAATTTTCTCACATTAGTGAACAAATCAATTGCCTTTAATGTAAATGTTCCATTTGCATCTATATTATGGACACCAGTCCCTGTGTTTAATCTTAATCGGCGGTTGATTAATTTCCCAATTTCATAAAGACTGAACAAATAATACTCTAAATTAGTATAACTTTGCGCTATAACTTCTTTATTATTAGAATTTTTATTGATAAATCCTTTCATGTCATAATTTATACCCACCCCTTTTTCATCTCCTAATACTTTTTCGAAAATATCGTTCACAATGAAATTATTTATTTCGTTCACGTTATAGCTGAAATGCTGGCTTATGAACTGTAAGATTTCTTCCAACAACGATCGCACACCCAAACAATAGTGAACGTAATCTTCACTAAATGGAAAACTTATAGGCATTGAATGGACATTTTGGGGAGCAAATGATGCATCAGATTTATACCAGCAAATCTTCATAACATTTTCATAATCACGTTTGTCTTGAACAACCAAAGGCATGTAATGATCAGATTGGATTGATTCAATGAAATCCAAACGGAATTGCTCGATTAAATCTGGACCGAAATAATCTTGGAAAATAACCATCAAAATTTCGTAAAGATCAAAAATTTTATAACCACTATTTTCCATAATTTGTAGGAAATTGCCCACAAGATCTTTAAAATCAGTTAAGTCGTTAGTATTTAATTTATGTGTTTTTAAATAATTGATTAACACGGGTTTTAACTTAATTGCATAAGAATCCCATAAGTCGTTAGAATTTGCATGAGAACGTAACTGGAATTTAGTAGCAAGGTTGATCTGTTTATCCATCACAAAAAATGCGCTTATTTTCTTTAAATATTCATCCAAATTTGATAGCTTGCTAAATTCAGTTATTGCATTATCGTTTAGATGCCCTTGACCTGTTGGGGGTTTCACTGAGGACGTTATAGGATAAATTACACGATTGTATTTTTTCATCCATTCTTTATGGTACAATTTCGATAATAGATCATCTTCGTTCAAGGTTTGATATACTAAAATTGCATCAAATAGACTGGATAAGCTAATTTTTAAAATCTCGTCATCGATGATGTTATAATTAGTGGATGGGTCCCTCATTGATAGTTCAACTGGGGAGTTGAGTTTGTAAGGCACAAATGTTGCGGAAGAATCCTTGCTTTTCTTAATCTTCTCCCAATTTTGTTGTAAAAGAAATAAATTGTCGAAAAGAGCTTCACCTATAGAAATTAATTTACGCTCTAGGTTAATCGCAAGCCATTTTCCTAAATTTTCAAATGATTCATCTTTAATCATCTTGGTTAAGTGTGGGATAGAATCATAAATTTTAACAGCGAAACTAAAGTTTTCAACTTTAGGTAAATGAACATTCGTTAATTCATCTATTAATTTCAACGCACTAAAGTAATTATTTTGCTTTATCAACTCAAGAATCTTATTTGTAATTTCCAAGACTTGAATGCATAAATTAAGCGTCACGTTGGTTTCGTTGATTTTACTTGTAACCTCTTTGCTTTTAATTAAATTTTTCTTTCTTGTAATCAATTCATGTACAGATCTATTTAAAAATTGATTGATTTGCAGTAAATTTTGATTTAGGTCATAAGATTCCACATGAATATTATCAATGGAGTCAATACATGAATTGATATCTTTTGTAGAGCTCAAAGATAAATCGTTCAATTCATCGTCTTTATCCTTCACTATATCATTTAGTTTATAAATGAGATCCGACAAACCATTAACTTTTAATGCATCTTTTATTATAGGTGCTAAACTTTCGAGGTAATCTTCTGAATTCAACGATGTTTGGAAAATATCGTCATCTCGGAGTAATAAATTTTCAATGTTAATCGTATCAATATTTGCAGATTTCCGTTTAGATTGAATCTCAGATATATTCAGCAGTTGCATAATACCATTAACTAGGGATGGGGCAATCGCAATAATGGAAATTACTTCAATAAAACTTTAAGATTTTCAATCTTATTTGGATTGTTGTTAATTTTCGGGATCATTTTGATATGCCCTGTATGTAACTCATTTTATATCCATACTGAAAAATACAAACCTTTGGATCATATACTTCAATCCATCAATGATACCCAACCATGTGTTAATACTAGGGGCTCCCAATACAGGGAAGCTAAGAACTTGTCAAATCATTTCGTCTCAAAATTTGGAGTTCGATTCTGTAGATGCTAAGTCACATAGTGGCCTAATATTTAAAACAGACATATCAACGAAATATTATTCACTGAAGCTCAATATATTGGTTGACGAATACCCCCAAAGGCGCCGTGACTTGTCTAATAGTCAGGGGGAGGAAGAAATGAGAATTGAGGAGTTAAAACTTTGGCTTAAAGAATTCATGTCTGATGAGTTTCTGGAATTGAGAGAAGCAATAGAGGGCTTAATATTTTGTTTTAATATTGAAAAAGATTCATCGGGATATATACAAGAGTGTTTAGATATATTTTTGGATATAAGAAAAAAATTGAATGAAGAAAGAGATGACAACTTTTTTAGCGTGATAGTCGGAGATTCAAGCAACAGACAAATTAACGAAGAAATTGAAGATTTAGTTATTCCATTTGGATTTGAATACGTTAATCTATTTGAAAAAGGAGTAGACGAATTTGGAGATAAGATTGGACAAGAAAGATTAAATGAGATAATCAAAACTCATGAATGGAGCCAGATGGACTTAAAGCAAGATACAGATCTTAGTGCCTACAAAGAAAAGAAACACAATGATATGAACGATATGAAGAAGAGATTATTAGACGAGCATGAGGGAAAAGATGAAACAGAAAATATACAAATAGATTTAAATGATATTTTGGCGAAAGTGCAGCATGCTAAACAAAATATTCATGACATGGATGATAACCAGAAGGAAGCTTACGCAAATAAAGTAATTAAAAATATAATAGATTATATATAAAACATAACAAATCTGTTGTATTTATAATTTAACATTAACGCTTTTGTTTTCTATATGAAACTGAACGTTGAAACCTGGTTCGAAATAACATTCCTCTACGTCTTCATTATCAACTCCATTTTCATGGATCAACACTGCAAAATCAATATACTCCGTACCTTCATCTACAACAACCATTGGTGCATGCCAAATACCTTGTCCATAAGTAACTGATTGATTACCTTTACAAATGAAGGCTTTAACATCCCTCGGATCTGGAAGATCAGCAGGTGACGTGCTGGAGTCAGTCTTAGCAACGATAACTAAATAAGAATTTCTTGAAACTTCCAGGCCCATGGGAATAAAAGTTTGCGTGCTGAACGGATGTCTCTCCAACACTTTGGCTCTGTATACTTGCCCCCCTCCAGAACTCCTGTTAATTAAATTATTGGGTACAGAACACCGAAATATATTCCAATTTGGAGTAGCTTCCTTTCCACTTGGACAATCTGCGTATTTGTTAATAATGGGTGCAACCTTATGGATCTTTACTGCTGTACCATAGTTTGCTGCTGTACCTTTTGTGCTCTTGATCTGATGATCTGCACTAAGGACTCCGCCATATGATGCAAACGCTTCTGGAGTTAATGGCTCTGCAACGACGGTTCCAATATTCGATACGTCAAATGTTTTTAATGGCATTACGGCTTGTTTATATAATAATTCATATTCCTTTATCTGAGGTTACTGTTATCTAGAAATATTGGTCAATCTCGTCACATGACTTTGACTACTTACCCCATATTTCTGGACAATTCTATTCAGAGGAACGGGACCGCTAAACATTTCCAATATATTAAATCATCATAGCAGGTTCCGATAACAGAATTATAAGACTAGTAATGACTTTAAGATGTGGTTGGAATATTTATTGTGGACATAAAATAAGATAATAGTATGCGAGACAATTTTGTTATGTCTTCGTGCTCCTTGTTGACAAGAACAGATAAAGGTGATAATAATACCCGATACATTTGGAACGTTATTTAGGAGGCGAGGCGGTTTTCAATATTCAAAAAGTACAGTTGTAGTTAAGTTTCAAGATTCATGTACTTACTGTTGCAATTTAACTTGTAGATTCTCAGGTGACGCGTGATCAAAAAAAATCATATTTAGCTTTGTTGTGCCACCCTAAATATACTTATTATATTATTATAGCGTCTAATAGGCGAACGCTTAGAACAATATGAGTCAGAAAGGATTCAAGAATTTGGAAAGCGTTAAGGATGACACATCTACGCTAGCTGATGATAACGATGATGCCAATATTCCCGCCACTGTAATGTACATGCCTGATGAGGCAGCGTTTAGCAATGATTCAAGAACATTATTTGAAGGCCAAAGTGGGCTGTCATCGGGTATGCTGTTCAACAGTAAAAAAAGACAAGGATTAAATGCGTCTGTTCAACAACTTCATTATAACGAGAACAAAATTGCTTTGGACAGATCAATAAATCAAACTATTGAGTTATTATATGAATTATCAAATGAAAATAAGGAACGTCCTATATTTTACCCGACTGATACTGAAGATGAGTCGAGTATCTTATTAAATTCTGCTAGAGCACATTTGGCTCTTGTTAGAAATAATCTGACTGCTTCTGCAAAAACTTTAAGTAAGGCTAAAATTTCAAATAACATCGAAGTTCAAACAACACCAGAATTTAAAGTTTTGAAGTTAAACGTTAAGATGGGTCTTAATAACCAGAATAATGAAAACTTGGCTAGCACTTTAGATAAGGCTTCTCTTGCAACATTGCTAGAACAGAAATTACATCAGCAAATTAAATATTTGCTCAATTTAAAGGACAGAGTTGATGATACTTCATCAAAGGTGTTTGTTACCGGTGATTTAAATGCCGGTAAGTCTACGTTCTGTAATGCATTATTGAGGAGGAAGGTTTTACCGGAAGATCAACAGCCTTGCACGTCGGTTTTTTGTGAAGTCATAGACGCAATGAAGGAAAATAAAGGAGTTGAAGAAGTTCACACAGTTTGTATAGGCAGTGATTACAGCATTAGGGACGAATCATCATATGAAATACATGGAATAAATGAATTGGATGATTTGGTGTACGAATGTGATAAGTATAAATTATTAAAGGTTTATGTTTTAGATCATCGCTCGTTAACCGAAAGTTTGTTACGTAATGGTGTTATTGATATTAAATTAATTGATGCACCAGGATTGAATATGGATCTGTATCAAACTACGCAAGTGTTTTCTAGACAAGAAGAAATTGATTTGGTTGTGTTTGTGGTTAATTCTGAAAATCATTTTACTTTATCTGCAAAAGAGTTCATTGCTGCAGCAGCAGCCGAAAAGAGATATGTGTTTATTGTGGTTAACAAGTTTGATAATATTAACGACAAAGACAAGTGTATATCGAAGATTTTAGAACAAATCAAGAGTTTATCCCCTGATACCTATAAGAATGCCAAGGATTTTGTTCATTTTGTAAGCTCCACAGAGATTTTGAATAGTTTTACAGATAGAGGAGACAGAGGAGACAGAGGAAATGGAGATGATGGGGATGATGGAGATGATGGAGACAATAATAATTATAATCATAGTAATCCGGACTTTGATAATTTAGAAGCCTCGTTGAGGAAGTTTATATTGGACAAAAGAGCAATTTCGAAGTTATTACCTTCTAAGAGCTATTTAATAAACTTACTAAACGATTTACGTTCTTTGTCTCAAATCAATGAAAGGATGTATGTCCATGAAAAGAAAGACAAGCTAATTGAATTGAATAATCAAATAGCACCAGAATACGAAGAAATTATTCATAAGAGCGTAAAAATCAATGATTCCATTAATGATTTAGTGGAAAGGACTTGCACAGAGATTTATGATTTTACTAAAAATGAAATCATGACGACTGTCAATGAATTTGGTGATCATCAAGTTGTTCCATACCAGGGACTACAGTACATATATGAATACGCAATGGAAACACAGAGAGTGATGATTGAAACAATACTTTCAGCTGTCAGTAATAGTGAAAGTCAAGCTAAGAACATGACCAGTGCACAAGTAGATGAAATAATTAAATTCGGTAAAATAACCTTGGGGGATGAATTTTTGCATGATAAAGTTTTTAAATCAGATTTAATGTTTACTAGAAGACGTGACACTATTAAAAAGAAACTAAATGATCTGATTGAAATTAGTGATTTCTTTGACCCATCATGGGAATCATGTTTAATGTGGCTTGGAGTTCCAAAAGAGTTTGTTTCCAATTCTAGACAACAATTGAGCTTTTTCAAGTCATCAACTATAATTACGAACTTGCCGTCGTCTGCTATGTCATTAAAAAATCAATTACCTACGCAATTAACTTTACACACGTTATATTCTTCAACAAAATTATTAACTACGGGTGCTTTAATTCGTAAGCTATACTCCGTGTCTCATTTAATTAAACCTTCGGTTTTGAAGAGATTTGCTGGTCCGATTGTATTGGGTTTTACTGGCTTTGCGGTTTATTATTTAGTTAATGATATCCCTAATGCATTTCCAAGAAAACAAGCTCGCAAGATTAAAAAACAGATTTTTGAGATGGATTATCCTCACATCAATGCCGATAGAGTATCCAAGGAATGTAGACAAGTCTTGAGTTATCCCTCGAGACAAGTTATGAATAATTTCCAAACAAGTATTGACAAAAGATTGGGGGAGAAACAAAAATTAGAAAAGTGTATTAACGATGCTGAATTGAGCTCCGGTTATTTTGAAAAGTTGTTAGGAAAGATTGGTTATCAAAAGAAACTTCTTGATGAGATCGACTTGGAAAGTTTAAATACAGTTGATTAAGATAAGTTACTGTATTTGAATTTTAAAAAATTAACTTACTGGTATATATAGATAGTGTGTATATTCTTGTTTATAATAATAGTAATTAAGATTTTGATGACATTCAACTGATTTGTTCGCATGTATAAAAATGAAAAAGTGAACTGATTAAAATATGCTTTGTCTAGTTTCTTTCGCGTTGGATGTAAATTAAGATAAGATTCACGAAAAGAATGATGAAACACAAAAAATATACTGAGTCTGAATGTTTCTTTGTAATAACCATTACCTTTATAACAGACTACTGATTCCAAATCAATATTTATGTCGTAGGTACTTACAAAATACACGTTTAGAATATACAAAGTTATTATTGGACCAGTGCAAATTAAACCGCACGTAGTAGAAAAAGATTGTATTCCAAATTTGTCTCCAATTATTGCTGGATAATTGCAAAATATTAAACCATAACGCCCACTAATAAAAATTGAAACCAAGTATGTAACGCGCTTCTTGTTAACGTTAAATAACAAGATAAACTGAGCAACAACTAAAATTAAGATCGTATTTAAAATAATCCATAATCTCTGTATATTGCATGTATTGTAAATGAAGTCAGACAAAAACCCTGAAACTAATCTACCAATAAAGAGATCAACGATAATTGTAAAGCTTGAAGTGTTGCAGTATTATCATCTTTTAGTCAGTTGGTAAATACCGATCTTGATACTCTCAAATCCAAACCCATGTCACTATTTGGTCTATAATTGACTTAAGCTGTGACAATAAAACCAACTGAATAAATCTACATCTGACCAATTCCGCTAGCAATTGATACTGCAGAAAAACGTGAGAGAAAAACTTTATCCGTAACCAAATATTTGATATAAATGAATGACTTAATATTATTTTGCTTATTAGGAAATCCTGGAAACCTTAAGCTTTCATTGGGAATAAGCTGATCAAAATAGTACTTGCGAGATACTTTACCCAGGTAATAATTGTCTGTAGGTGATACGGATACATATGAGTCAGGCGAAGAACCCCGTTTATCATCATAATCGCCACATATCGATGATCGATGATCCGCCAACAAAGTTGGAAGGTAACTTATAAAATGGGTAATTTCTTGAAGATGAGAAATATCTTGCAATTTAAGTAGTGGTAGTATTTCTGTATGAGTGTTTGGCTTTCGTCCATTTTAAAGTCAATCTGTTTTCTTCATCGACGTCCCGTTACTTGACTACCATCAATCCTGTTTGAGGTATATGCGAACAAACCAAGAACCAAAAAATGCCACTAATCACAGAATAATGATAGGAATCGGATCAACTCTCCTGTCTCTTACTTAAATAATGTTGCGCTGATTCCTGAAAATATTGTAGCTGACGAACCGTGTGCACTTACTTGTATTCAACCTGCAATGCCTTTATGATCAGAAAAATTAGCCTGTACAGCTTTCATAGTTGAAAATAACTTTTTATTGAATCAGAACCCATTAAGACTATTCAAACACTAATCGCAAACAATCGCTCATCTAATCACTCATCTAATCGCTCATCTTTTCTTCATAAATCTTGTATAAGCCATAGTAACCTATTGATATGCAAGCAGATCCAATCCCAATAGATGCTGGGGACGTTGATGATCAATTATCAAGCAACCAGGAATTTCACCTAACCACATTCAAGATTAGTTGTTAATGAGATCGTTACTGAATCCGAATTTGTTAATTCAACTCTCTTTATAAATTGAGGTGCATATGTGCCATATAGATAAGGAGTCCCTGAAGCTAATACAACAAAGACAACAAAGACAGATAAAACTAATCCATGGGATATGTGATTCGAAATATTCCCGTGATTATCTTAAACCATATTTATGATTCGTAGTAACCAGATTAAAAAAAAATCAGTATAATAATTCAGTTTACTTGAAACAATTTTAGATAAGGAAAACCCGCAACCATCTTTCTGGTTAACTTTCGCACTAGAAATCTCATTGAAAAATTTATCAACAAAAAGGAAGTATAGGTCTATTCTGTCGAATTAATATACAATAATATGGGAAGACTTAATAACTCACAATTTTTAACGCAATTATCGGCGATATTAACATCAAATAATGGCGAATCGTCGATTTATGTAACGCAGAAACGGTTGACATCGACATTGCCAATTGACGAACCAGCCTCAAAAATCAACGATTTATCGACCAATGTATCCAATAACAATCAATCCGAAGAAAATACAGCTACATATCCAGTATTAATTAGAGTTTCTATGAATTCTAAGAAGAGCAAAAATTCATCCCAGTCAAAACAGAAAGTCAAGTTGTCCACAGTCGTCGAAACAGCTAATTTGGATCAATTTTGGAGCGAATATGTACAAGTCATTAAAAATGGATTTGTTGGCTTAAAGAAGAAGGATAAAAAGAAGAATAAAAAGTCTGGTAAAGTTTCTAAGTAGTTAAAACCTTGTGCATTACGACAATTACGAAATAAATATAATAAATCTATTAATTGCTTACAAAAAGAATGTAATTATTGATCTTCCATTATTAACAATCCATTTGGGTAAATTGAATCCACATCCCTTATCTTAGGATGGCTAGTATTGTCTAAGTAATCATTCAATATAGTTCTTGGTGGTAATGGTGATACTAATTGAAACAGATAGTTTAATTTAAAATCTTTAAACTTTTCTCTAGCTTGTTCATCAGTTAATGTACTCCGTATATTCCCATCTAGATAACCAAAATTTTGTAATTCAACAAAAAGGAACACATCTTCTATGGGGTTTTGTGATGGAAAAAAAAAAGTTATTCTCTCACCATTTGTTAATTTAATTGCAATTTTTGCTTTATCTTCTGTCTCCATTTCTTGTTCTAAGTTATTAAAATATACAGTTTTCCAACTCAAATACTCGCTTTTCATTTGCTTATACAATTTTTCTTGTTTCGTCAATTGATCTTTTCTCAATGAGGTTTGATAATTAATATCTTGCTGTCGTAACAAAACTTGGCTCATATATTTATCTCTCAATTCAGTCCTCATAAATTTTAGTTCCTCATCGAACTTGCGGATCTTTCTTTTAAATTTATCAATTATCGTTGCGCTTGAGCTTATATCTTCATTAAAACCACCTTGGATTTTCAGAATCAAGGATATCTTAGGACTTGTTTTTACTGGACCTTGTTGTGACATCGTCGTTGTTCTTGTGAGGCATAACAAACCAAGAAACGGAAATTTGGTCACATTTAAACTATTTGCTAATTGATATGCTTCAGGGTTCGTTAAATCGCCGCCCCAAATTAAAAAATTCGGATTAGAATTGAAAAGCGAAATGAAGTCTGTATTGGTAATAATCTTGTTGAATATAATAGACGAGTTTTCATTTTGCGGACTTGAAAGATAGACAAACAAAAACTTTGCCCTATTAGTTGCCATGTACAAGGCTTGCGTATAGCTACCAAGAAAAAATGGGGGCAATTGAGGATTCGAATTACTTTCTAGATGTTGTTGTTGGAGAGGCGATAAATTATCTTCAAGATCTCGAATAAACTTGTTAACCTTGTCTATTGGATCATTCATAATTGCCTTATTTATAGCCAAATTGCTTGTGTAGGTCGAGCATGTTCTTGTATACTGATCTCTAAAGTATATAATATTTAAAAGTCTTGCCAATATTCTGAAAGAAACAACTAATATAATTATAATAGGTTTGATTATGAGGAAACTAATCCAATTACCGAAAATTTTGAACGCATGCTGGATTGAATTTGAATTTATTGTATTTCTATTGTGTGGAAGGACTGGTTCCTCAGGATAATGTCCAGGTAAATTGTCGGCCTGTGATACATCAGCATAACTATCCAAGGGTTCATACGCTTGTTGTCCGAGCAAATGACGAAGCCAGTTATTAAAATGACGTGACATTAATGTGGTTTGGAGTTTTTTTTCTAATTACAATGAAGTATATTAATACGATAATTTAAAATAGAGATAAATGACGAAACTGCAGGGTATATGTACATTCAAAAAATTTATATAATTAGAGAATTTAAGTTGGTAAATTATTGCCTGCGTAGCGTAATGGTTAACGCGTTTGACTTCTAATCAAAAGATTGCGGGTTCGACTCCCGCCGTGGGTTTATTATGCGGATTTAGCTCAGTTGGGAGAGCGTCAGACTGAAGTCAACTTTAGTCCAGTTAATCTGAAGGTCCTGTGTTCGATCCACAGAATTCGCATGTTTTTTTTATTTAATTTAGAATTACAATCGAAGGTTGCCTAGTTTTTAAATGCATTAATGAAAACTAATACTAAATTTATATATGTCCATCAACCTTTTGAAAGTAGCTTTTGCATTCCTCCGCCATTCCAATTGGTAAACTAAAAATAGGGTTTATGCCATTTGTCTGAGAATTGTCTTCATCTATCTTTTCCGGTTTAATCAGGTATGCAAATGTATCACTTTCGGTGCTCTCAATTGTAGTGAATTTGAAGTAATACTCGCTTATACTGAGGCCACATAGACCATAATTTGTATGATAAAAATCAACCGATTTTCCTGGTTTGTCTTTAAATCCACCAGTTTCAATATTCTGACAACAATTCAAAACATATGATTTCAACGAATCTCTATTAAATACGGACTTATTTTTGGTTATCATTTCAATCATCGGATAAGTAGCACCAATCCAAAAACCATAGCATGCATCAACCAATTTATTTGTACGTCCAGATAATCCGCCTTCTAATTGGTGTTGCCTCATTACACACCATCTTATCAACAGGTCAATTTCAATTTGGTTCTCAATTTGTTGAAAAAAACTCCCATTCATTGGATTCATCAATAAGAAATAACTAGCCAATCCACAGAATGTATAACCACCATGCGCTTCTGTATTTGGTACCCCTGCAAAACCACCCTCAAAAGTCTGACACAGGTTCAACCACCGCAAAATTCCTTCACTTAATTCAGTAGTTAATATATTTAACAAAGATGCAACAATTAGAACACAATATGTTGATCTCGTATCACATTCGCCATTTTGATGCATCATGAATGAGCCATTCGGGATCTTTAAACTCATAAACCACCTATACAAATTGGGTCTAATTCTATTTAATGTCTTATAATCTTCAACTAGAATAAGAGCCAATATTGATGCATAAGTTGCAGCAGCATGCCCAATTTGATTAGAACCTCCTGCAATTCCACCGAAACCATCATCTATAATGTTACGACTAATTTTATCGGTGACTAAATCACGAACTTTTCTATCCTTTATCCTTCCGTTAATGATACTATATGAGTTAATTAACCAAAACAATAACCAACCATGATTTGCATCTAAAGACCTATAGTAATAAGGCAAGGCACTTGTTAATGATTTCATAATATATTCATTATGCTCAGTGATGTGAAAACGCTGATTGTGTATATCAGTTGCACTAGATTTAATTAAATCTTTATAAATTGAGCTGATAACTCGTTCCACCTGAATTTGAGATTCTGTTGTTTTCGAAGAATATTCGTCGGTGATTATTGGAGTTGTAGTTAACATCATATTTAAATGAGGATATATATTTGGTTGGCCATCAATATCTTCAAAATCCGAATCCGATTCAAAGCCTGAGTTTATACTTGAATTCTTCTTTTTCCCAAGAAGCTTCAATAAATATGACAATCTATCGCTATTTATCTCATCTTTATTAGACATTTGTACTCTCTTCTTATATAACAATATGTTGTTTCATACAATATCTCTTAAAGATAGCTACAATACTCACGTGACCAAATATGGCTTAATGTATTAAAATATTATAATATACACTAGTTAAAATATTATTGTCAAGGACAACAGACTAAATTCTAACATTATAATAATATGTGTAGTAGACTTGAACTATTTATGTATTATGAAATTAGATTCGTATGTGCAAATTGCTTATACGAACGCCTTAAATGCATTGATTTCATCGCTTTTTATGAACCTAAATTTTTCCCCAGCTCTTCAAATAATTTAAATAAGCGCTTGTTCATAACATAATTTAAAATGAATTCGTAACAAAACATAAACTGATCTAGGTTTTGAACCATAGAAATCCGTTGTGTTCTTTGGTATTGAACAGCTTTATAAATTAAATCATCATCACTCCATGGATCCAATTGGTTATCCTTAAAATTGTGGAAACAATCTAATATCATATCTAACGTAATGAAACATCCCGTTCTACCACATCCCGCCAGACAATGTACTAAAGTCTGCTCATTTAGATTCTCAGTTTCGATAATCTTTTTTTTATAGTAGATTAATTTGCGGATGGACTCAAATGATGTAGGGACACCGAAGTCCGGCCAATCTTTAAATTCCAAATGAAAAATTGGTCTACTATCGTCATCCTTAATAAGATTTAACTTTCTGATATTCAAGCAGTCTTCTTCGATTAACTCATTGTTAGTGATTCTTATACCAGATCTTATAAATACTTGGTCATCAAAATATTTCCGATCTTGACCAACCAAGTTTGCAGGTAACTGGGAATTTAAACAGATAATAATGTTGATGCGATTAGACCATATAGTTTTCCAAAAATCTTCATATGTAGCCTGTAATGGATTCTGCGTGGCGATGTATTTTAAATTCGATACATTTGGGAAATTAATATAATTAGCATTAAAATAATCATCGTAATCGTCGAGTCTAATTGGATTTGGTGATTTGATTAGTTTCACACGAGAATGTTCGTACGGCCAAATATTATTATATCTGTTTTTAAAACCATATTCGATACCTTTTGGAATTTTATAATATGTATTGTCACAGCCAGGACATAATGCACTGGGAGTGCATACTGTTGGGACATGATTATCAGGACATTGATTGGCGATTGCTGTCTTAAGTCTTGCTTGTTCCGACATTTCGATTTTATTGAACTTCCTATTTATAGTTTTGATTAATCCCCTATTATAATTGGGTGAGTTTAAATTCTCTGTGAAAAACTTTAACCACTGTGGCACCTTTTCAGATTGAAGAAGTGAAGTATCTGGTAATCTGAAATTGTAAGGGTAACAGTCTAAATTTTCATTATCGTTATCGTTTGAGTTATCATTATTGGCATCTATATTTAGTTTTGGTAGGTTATTCTTTTTAATGCTTGAAAGGAATTTTTGATTTGATGGAGTGCATGAAGGTAATTTAAAGCCTGATAAACTACACAGATGTTTAACGGCAGGGGAGGTAACATTCGAAGAGGGTGTTGAACTCGTTTCCACATATGTTGTTAGTTCTCTTACACTCGAGAATCCATTATTTAAGATGTAAATATCGAATGTTTGGGACACTTCTTCGTTGTACTGAAGAAATTTCATGCAGGTCATATATAACAGGAACGACGTAT
Source organism: Debaryomyces psychrophilus (assembly GCA_900186205.1). NCBI lineage: Eukaryota > Fungi > Ascomycota > Pichiomycetes > Serinales > Debaryomycetaceae > Debaryomyces > Debaryomyces psychrophilus. The sequence continues at coordinate 408,739 of FYBW01000008.1, read as the reverse complement.
GACTATCGTTACTATCAGAATCATACACCAATATTTTCGCTGGTTTCTTATCTTTACCGGCGGCGGTTTTCAGACGAGTTAAATCTTTAAGTTCCACAGGCATGCTGATAGAATTTAGCATCTGGGGAACGTTGAATGATGATCTCTTCAATAACGTTGTTGGGAGACATAAGTTAATTGCGTTTTTGATTCTTGATACCGAATATAAATTGAACGGTCTAATATCAAAAATTATCAACTCCTTCTTTCCCAAAAACGATTCTACCTGCCCGAGCTCCACGCTATGAATCTCCTCAGGTAAACGATCGAAATGTAGTTTTGAAGTAGGCGAAATAGATGGAAACCCAGTCGGTTTGCTAGCGGATATCAATTGTGTCTTATTATTTTCTTTTGGTATACTAAATTGCAGAACCCCACTCATATTTGGCACTTCTGCCTCTTTTGTGCTACTCAGGCTACTCAGGCTTCTTGTATTCTGTGCTGTTTGCGAATCTGGCCGAATTATTATAGTTTGTTTCTCATTCAGAAAGTGACATGGCTGGCTTGCTTTGGGACTGTTATCATTTGAATTTGATGTGAATGTAGTAGACATACGTTATATTATCCTTATGTTCTACTAGACCGTAGACTCTGTATTGTATAAACTGCTTAAAAACTAAATTATATACGATTCTGCTGTCTTTCCTTGAAAAAGTATGTAAACGGTAAACATTTCAGTATATATGTTAAAGTATGCTGCAATGTATATATGACCTTCCATGAGGCGCTTCCAGAAAACCTAATGATGTCATATTCCACCAGGCACATAATTCTAGACCCCCATGGAATCTAAAAATGTTGCGTGCACGTTATGGTCTGGCTAAATTCTTTAGCCGGCCCCAGTACATATTAGCAATGTTCTATACAGATCATACTACATGGCGATACATAGTGTCAGGGATATGTTTGGTACTTGAAGGTGTATTCTAGCATGATTACCCCTACGAACTAAGTTACATATCGAATACACAGCAATCCAATACAAAGCAATCAAATACAAAGTTAACAATCCAATACTAAGATAATGCAATTTATCATTTTGTTCAATTGGATATAATAGTGATAGGAGGATAATTAATCAAGGCGTCAAATTGGAGGGTTTGGGATACGTATTCTGATGTATAAACAGGTTATGAAGTGATTAAGTGGTGCAGTTACGTAACGAGCGTTTTCTGGTACCCATTACATAAACGAAACTATAAATAGAATAAAGAATTGGTGAGATTTCTATACCCATTAGTCTGGTAGTACATAAAATCTATTCAAATATATCAACGTATATATGTATGTATTAGGAAGGTAATAATGTTATGCACCATATCAATCGTTGTTTAAGAATTGAATCATTTGGTTCTTGAAGTTAATTTCATTTTTACAAAGTTTTTGTACCCTATTAATGAAAATAACTACTTTGATCAAGACCTTGAATTTCATTTTTGCATCACATGCTGTAAAGTTTGTATTTTGGGTAAAATAGTTGTATTTTGGGGGCTGGGATATTAAGCGAACCGTGGTGGAGTCAATCAAGGGTTCCGTGTCGTCGTGCGCGGATGTCTGTCTCAGGATGGCTCTCATTAGATGGCGGTTTATCAGACGGAGCCTTTCTATTTTATCGTGGTCAGAATTATTGGTTTTTTTGTACATTATGAGTTTTATGGTTAAGTCCTTTATCGCGGCTTGGAATTTTGATATTTCGGCATCGTTCGATCGGTTCTGTCCTATCAATAAATTATTCTGCTCTGTCATTCCATGCAATTTAGATTTAAGATGCGCGATTTCTTCATTTCTGTTTTGGTTTGAGGCCTGTCTTGACTCGATTTCAAGTTTGTGAAGGTGTTTGTTTTGATCCTTTTCAAGTTGTAATTGATGTTTATATTCATTACCATAGTCAATTAGCAGTCGGTTTTCTTGTTGTAAAGTTCGTACTTTGTTGTGTAAGGCAGATATCATTTCATCTTTTTCGTTAAGCTTATTCAACAATAAATTTTCTTTCTTCTTCAATTCCAACTTATCGTATTGATCATTATGCTGTATTTCCTTTAGCTTGTCACTAACTTTAGAATCTTCCATTCTATTGGGTAATTGATAGTCAGTTTTTTTGATCTCGTTTATATTCTCTTTGAATTTGTTATAATATTCCTGATGTGACCGTTTGGTATTGGTTGGATCGTCGCTTTTATTCAACAGATTCACTTTAAATCTATCAAATACTGGTCTGTCATGTTGTGTCGACGTTTGTCTTTGTCTTTCATTCTTTTGGTCGTCGGTTCCTATGTGGTTTGTAGGGACTTTTATTCGGTCATTTGTAGGTCTGGCTGGAGTCATAACTTGTTTAAGGATATTTATTTCTGTATTATCTTCGTCATTGATGAGCTCATGTAAGTGATTTTTGAGAAGACTGTTCTTTTTCTTTATCTGCTCAATCGTATCATCATATCTACTCATTTTATTAGAAATTGTTCTTATACCATTAATAATAAATATACTTTGAATGCTTTGTACTCATTATTTTTTTTTGTTTACATGCGCGTAGATCAAAACAAACTATCTCAAATATCTAGCTATCACTAATACAGTTTATCAAATACTATAGCATTATGATTAAACGAAAACCAATAGTGAGGAAACAGTCAACTATAAACAAAATAAAGTCATACCCGTTTGATTTTTTTCTATGGATAAATGAAATAAGGTTATCAATCGAATGGGATGATTACTGTGATTCAATTGCAATTCCCTTGAGTTGTTCTTTAACTTTCATATATTTAATTTTAATTCGAATCGTTGTCTATTATAAATTATCGTATAGCAAAAGGGAAAATCCTTTATTTCATGCAGATTATTATAATTATGAAAAGATTCGATCTAAGGCAATCAATGGTGATCCGGTAGAATTAAGTATTAATACAGAGGATTCTTGGTGGTACACTATTTTAAACTTTACAATAGTATTCTTATGTATTATATCGTTGGGAAACTTCATATATGTCATGTTTTCGTTCAGGTATTACACATTGTTATATTCCTCAGTAACAGATAAACCTAAAAGTGTTTCTGCAAGAAGATTGGCCCTTAGAAATGATATTAATGATTCGATTGTGGATAAGTTTTACAAGTTTTTTTATAGTCAAACAAATCAAGCGAAGGAGTTTTGTTCTGATGATGAAAGCTTTTATGATGAGGACACAATAAATGAAATCAATTTAATTGAGAAGGATATTTGGGAATTGAAGGTGTGGAATCCATCTAAGTTTTCATTATTTGTGTTAACAAATTTTTCGCCAGTATTGCTATTCATTATTAAATTAATATCAAAAGAGCTACCAGTATGGAAACTATTATTAATTGCAGTGTTATTTAACGGCAGTTTTTATTTTATTATAACACAACGATTCTTACTCTTATTACAGGATAAACAAATACTATATCAAGAAATGTTTCAAGAATATAATAATAAATATGTTAAACCAAAAACATCGGTTTTGAAAAAGGATGTGGTTATAGATGCAACTTTTGGTCCTCAGTTTCCCTCTAATATGATGGTCCAATCTGAGCAAAAGCCTCACTTACAAAACACTAGACTGAAAGTATTCATCACTCATAATATCAATGGTGAACCATTTAATAATGTTACTATAGAAAAACACAAACCAATATCACCGCAGAGACAAGAACAATTTCCAAGATCCTTCAAGTACAAACAGGTAAAGAATAATTTTAATGATTCTCCAGTTAGGTCCCAGGGGAGAAACGACTTGTACCACCAATTAGGTCAGCGATACACGGACCTTATGTATGATGAATCAATATATGAGAATGAAAGAATGGGCCGAGAAAGAGAATTATCAAGAAGAAATTCTATCAGACAAACACCAAATAACCAAGCTATATTCGATAGATTTGAAACTTTTAGTGACGGTGAGGACAAACCTTGGTATAGTGTATCTACTCCGTACTCCAGGAAAAAATTAAATTCAGAGAATTCGTTTCAAAGGTCATCACCAATTCACGAAAGTACTTTTTCTAGAGGTTTTAGATCACCAATTGGTAAGTTGAAAAATAATACATCATTAAATAGGAAAGTGTTATCTCCATCAAGGATTCAATATGAAAGATCTTTGTCTCCTCAACGTAGGACTGCAGGATCACCAACTTGGGATTCAAGATCTCCTAGTCCCAAGAGGCTTTCTAGACCTTCAAGTCCATCGAAGCCAAAACCGAGGTGGCACTAATAACTTTAGTATTATTATTGTATATATATGTACGCACTAATAACTTTATTATTATTATTGTATATATGTGTATATATGTACGTATTAATTACAATTCATTAAAACCAAAAAAGTATCTAAAAACTTTACCCACAAATCCTAAATTTTCTTCTTTTCTCTTATCCGCTTCTGACTTCGTTGGGTCAGTTGAATTTGACTGTAAAAATAACCCAGAACCGTCTCTAATGTCTAATCTTGTAATGTACGACCCTTGGATATCATTGGAGTCTCCGGAAACACCATTATCCACCTTTTTAGATTTGTCAAAAGAATTTAATTGATATTCAATTCCACCTCCGATATCTTCCCCTTTTTCTAATTTTCTCTTTTGTAGTTTTTCAATCGCATTCTTACTATATGGTATGACTCCAAGTAGTACTCCATTAAATACACAACCATTTTCTTGCAAAGCGTCAATCGCTGATGTAGGATTATCAAAAGTGATTTTTACCCATGACCTTCCACTTAAAATCGGAATAATTTGATGTTTTTTATTAGAACTATTATTTGTTTGATAATGTTTTAGCAACGTATTTTTTTGCTTAGTTACTTCAAATTTTTCCAAAATAGTACCAAATTCTTGGAAATAGGAAATAACTTGATTAGCCATACTTTCAGGATATCCGAATATTAATATTGCAGACTCTCCATTTTGTAACGGGTTGGATTTAAGACTTTCATCTTTGATTTGTTCCAATTTGTTATTTAACGTGTCATCTCTATTGAATACGTTATTAAAATTTTTAGGGTCTTTATTAATGAAGGCGTCCGCATGATTGTTAGTTGGTTTGTTAAGAGAAATTAGCACTTCGTCATTTAAATCATAAATCGACCTTGATGGGGGTAAATCATCATCATTATTATATAACAGGAAATCATCAATTAACGTTTCATTAAGTGTTTTTTCATATTTGTTTATATCTCCTACACTGGTATCATATAAGCTACCAACACTATTAGTACGGTCGAGTGTTCCACTTGAAGTTAATGCTTTTCTTTGGGATGTTCCAAAAGATAATAAATTAAACTGGCTCGAATTATTAGATCGTAAAGTATCTTTCTTGTCATCTGAGTCTTTCTTAGACGTTGATGAGGACGTAAGCTGAAATCCAGGTTTTCTTTTCGGTACTAAGTGATTAGGAATGGTTCGTTTCTTTGGATTCTGAAACCATGCGGGTTGGTTATTGTTGATGTTATTATTGGATGATTGGTTGCTTATACTAGAAAGAGGTTGATTGAAAAGAGTGTTTGTCGTTCTACTTGGCGCAGGATTCTGCTCAAACAATGTCGACATTTCCTTAGTTGTTGATCAATTTCTATATTTACGTAAATAAATCTTCTGTCAATCGATCTTAGTTGTTTAAATTTTGATAAAACATTGTCGCGTGCGCAACTCAATTGTTTAAGCATCGCTATGGTTTTTTTAAGACTATAACTTAACTAACATTAGAAAGGGAATGTTGAAAATACAAAGCATGATATTATCACCGGCAGAAAGATCTTACTTGTATGAATCTCTAACACAGTCGACGCCTATTAGGCCAGATTCAAGATCAGACAATCAGTTTCGTCCGTTAGAGGCTAAAACATCATTTTTACCTGCATCGAATGGGTCTGCAAGAATAAGATTGATGGATGGTAGTGAATGTATTGTTAGTGTCAAATCCAAGGTAGTTTTGATATCACAGGAACCCAATTTGGTAGAATGTGATATAGATGTTGCGGGCCATAGAGACGATTCTAATTTCGTAACTAATTTGAGCTTTAGCTTGACAAATTTACTCAGCAAAAATTTTCCATTTAAATACTTAAAATTGACATCCAAATATACTTTTAAACTTTATATCGATTGCATAGTGATAAGCCATTCGTCTTATCCGTTAAGTTTGTTGTCATTGACGTGTTATTTAGCTTTAAAGACAACAAAGTTACCATTATTAGTAAGTGATGTGAACGACGAAGAAATTGAAGAACAACCAACATTCTCCGACGATTGGGATAATGCTCAACTATTGTCCACTATGTTTAAAAATGATTCATTTCGCCCTCCTATATTCATCACTTTAGGTGTAATTGGTCAAAATTTAATTTTTGATCCCTCGATAGAAGAAGAACAAGTCCTAGAAAACGGTTTAATTATTGGTTGGCATAACAATAAGGTTATTGCGCCCGTTAGTAATATGAATTTAGCGACGAATTCTAATAACGCTAACTACAAAGGTTTGAATACTGAACTAATCATTAAAGGCATATCAATGGTTAATAAATACTGTGGTGCTATTACACATGCCTTAGATACTTTAATAGAGCAAGATGACGAAAATGATGGAACAATTTTTTAGGTTTTATAACAAATATTGTATTATAGTTAATTAGATTTACATTATTTAACAGTGTTGAGACGAATACGCATGTACTATAATTGCTGTCGCTGTTTGAATATTCATAGATCTAATAACACCAACTTGTTTTATTTCAACGCAGAAATCTAATTCGGCCAATAAATCACCAGGAACTCCTTCTTTCTCTCTTCCTAGTAATATCAAGGACTTTTTAGGGAACTTCAGATCGCTATTTAATTCAACCGACTTATCCGTTTGTTCCAAACCGATTAGAATGTAGCCATCTTTTTTCTTTTCCTTCAAAAAGGATGCAATTTCTGATGGTTTGACTTCGACCATTGGCATCCAATAATCCGCAGTTACAGCCACACTCTTAAATTGTGGATGGTTTTTAACATTAATATCGTTCAACGTCAATAGTCCAGCTCCTAATACATCACACAACCTACAAATGCCACCTAAATTAGGGGGTTTATCGACTAAAGATGAGACAACAATCAAGTCGCTTCGGTTTATGTCGGCACCCCTCGATGATGCATCAATGTCCATTATGGTATTCAACGCACCACTTTTTGTTTGCAATGGAAATTCTGAGGCAGTTTGTGAAACATCGATCACTGTTTGAACTGATTTCTTTGTTAATATTTTGCGCCCTCTTATCCACAATTCTTGCATATTTTCTCCAACTGGATGGGTTAAACGATCTATTTGTGCTTGGGATAAATTCTGCAAATAATCTTCTTTTGTAATAAAGTCAATCTCACGGTCGCTTAATCTCAAAAGGAGACCACCAGCAATACTAACTAAATTCAAATCGTTTTTTATATCCCATAACAATGCATCACCACTTCTATACTGGCCAAACGATTCTGAATTTATTGCACTTTTGTATATGTTCTCAACCATAGTTACTAATTCAGGCTCTATAGACAATCTTTTTGATTGTATTTCTGGATATATTGAGCAAATTAATGAAACTGAAAAGTGTCGAGTAATTGCTTTGTTAGAAGTAGCCCTGGGTACAATAATAGTCAAAAACTTAGTTAATGTCTTCGCTTCCTTATCATGTGGTAATTGTTGAATCGTTATAAACAAAATCCTTTCATAAGCCGTAACAACTACGGGCTTTAATCCTGTTAAATCAATTAAGGTTTCCAAACGATCGAATAATAAGATAGTAAGTTCTTCACTCTTCAACAAATTGATTGCAATAATCCATTCTATGTATGCCCTTACCAAAGGACTAGGTTCAGTTTCGATCAATTTAATAAAAATAGGAACATACTGTGAAAGAATTACTTCGCTATCTATCTTATCAATTATTGATATTATAACTTTAAATAATTGAATTCTTCTCCATTCCTCAAATCCATCTGTACTCTTCACAACGTTGAATAAGTTAAATTCTTCTTCATTCTCAATAATAAATCTGAATATTTTATAACTATACTCAGATGACTTAATCGAGTTTAAAATGGCCATAAGATTAATTCTTCCACTAATTTCTTCCGGTCCATAAAATTTATTATAAATCTTGCTTTCTTTATCCAGTGAAATTTTATCGTCATAAAGTCTACCAATAATATTCTCCAATCTGAAAACATTACTCTTTGATTGAAACAACGTAAAACTTCTTACTAAAATTTCTGGAAGCCATTCAATTTTTTCAAAATCCGAAGAACTGTAAATCTGGTAATTTGATAAGTTCTTGGTAAACGTTGGTAGCAAGCATCTTCTACCCTGTGCATTTTCAATTATAGATTTACTGAAGGCAAATAAACGCTTACTAATTATTTCATTGCGTATAGATTCAGTCATGATTATCGGTTGTGACAAAGTATTAATTATTGATACATGTAAATCCTTCTGGTTTAACTGTAATCTAGAGGAACTTAAATTATCCCATATATCTGTTAAAATTTCAACCGCATTCTGGATAATTTGTGGAGAAATACAACCTTGCAGAAGAACGTTCTTCAATAAATTCACAAGTGAAATACTAGATTGATAGTATGTACAATTTGGATTAATGATGTCTATTATTTTTTTAATATCATCTTCACTTGGTACCCCATTTTGAATTGAATGCGACAATAACCTATAATATTGACCAAATGAATCATCAACAACTTTATAAAAAGTGTTTATACTCTTAGATACTTCCCTTGAATTTATGAAAAGTATTTTATTGAATTTAATTAACGATTTAATATCAAAAATTTCGTGATTCTCAATGTTTGACAACGGAATTGCTTCGAGAAGATTATTTAAGAATTTGAGTCTTTTAAGCAGTAGATCCAACGTTAATTTATCGTTAGAGCTCACTTCTGTATTAATTACAGCCCATAACTCAATCAAGTTAACATTCATGTGCAACAAGTATTTATGGTTAACAAAATCAATTTCTGATAATGACCCAAACAACTCAACATCCTTTTCACCTCTAAGGGCTTTAACTAATAATCTCTTGCATAATTCAGATCCTTGGGATGATTTTAATAACTTCTCGATACTAAAATTAGAACGGAGCAATTTAGCTAAAAACAAATCTGATTCATTCATAATTTTAGATTCATCCGCTCCGTTGGATAAAAGTGAGTTCGATAATCCAACGAATAAGATCTTTAAATCTAAAGAATCTAAATTTCCATTGTGTGCATACTCAAGTAATGTTTTGGAGGAGATATTATTACTTTCCAAATAATCAACAATTAATGGTAAGTTGTCGTTGACTATTTTAAACCCATTAAACTTAATAAATTTATTTAATAACTCAATAAATTCAAGCAAATTAGTAAGTTTAAAGTTTAATATTAATTTTAAATTCATTGTTTGGTTAGAACTTTCAAATAATTCTCCCTCCGAATTACTTTCAAATAGCCTTAATAAAAACTTGTCATGTTCGTTGAACAATAAAACTTGGTTGTTTTGTAAACCATGAAGTAAACCTAAGGATACATACACCCTAGCTGGGTCAAATGCATCCTTTAATTTATCTAAAACCTTTAAAATAGAAAGGGCAACATCTTGAAATTCTTTTTCTTCTTTCAAATTTTTCAACAAACTACATACAAACTCACACAATCTTTCCCCATAATCACAATAACTTTCGTTCACGCCATTAATTTGCTTTACTGAAAAATGTGGAGCCAACATAGCATATGGTAAATAAACATCTTCCAAATATTCTAACCCATATTTGATTAAGTATAAATTTTCTAATGGGATAGACAATAAGAGACACAACGAAAATTTTCTTACCGAATCCATGGAAGCTTTAAAGCCTGTGGATAATAAGCAAAATCCCCATGATGGGTTAATCAAGGAATCTGGCGATATCAATGCAACGATATCACTAACACCAGCTTCAGCTTGGTGTAGGGATGTGTCAATACCTAATATCTCAAATAACGTTATATATCTTGCCCATTCTGTTAAATATTGATCTTTCAACAAAGCATTCCATGACAAGATTTCATTTTCAAATGAAATCTTGATTGATTTAACGGAAAGTCGTAAAAGAGATAAGCAAAACTTCCTATGTTCATGAGAGTTGCCGTTTAAACCATTTTGAATTATTCTCCAATATTTTTCACTCTTTATGATTCTGTTTTGGTAAATGTTATTATTTATTACCAAATCACTATTAGAGCTATTCAAATAACGTAACCAAAATATGAATGCATTACTTCTATGTGTTTTCTTATCAGTTTTCTCTAAAGCATACAATATATCCCAAACAAGTGTCGAATCTTTACTCATAGTTACGATCGATTCTATCCTCCAACGAAGCAATTTCGAAACCACGCCAGCAATATCTTCATCTACTGCACCAATAAAGAAGCACAATATAGGATCAATCTCGACTGCATCTTTAACGTCGCCTTTCAGATGAACGAATACATACTCCAAGAACCTGAAAAGTGACAAAATATACTCGTTGTCTAAGGTGGTTTCTTTCAAAGTGTTTTCCGGTTTCAACGGACGTATCCCATATTCGGCACTACGGGAGATGATATCTCTGATATCTGGCAAAAAATTGCGCGAGGATTCACTTATGTACAATTCTAAATGTGTGGTAACTTTTTGCACTAAGTGCTCATATAATTGGGGCAACTTCTCCGTCAATTTCAAAATATCAGCGTAGTTTTCATCCGTGTGTTGGTCTGTATTATCCAATATGGAACTAGCAAACTTTAAAAGTCTAGGATAAATTAGTTCTCTGGTCTCGGTATCTATGACATCAAGCAATTCACATAATGCCACGAGGTTATCGGTATTCTCTCCAAGATCTTCCGCTAATTTCAATGCTAATTCAGACTTCTTTGATGCATCTAAGTACTTAGCAATCAAAGATAATGAATTAGACATCTTTTACTTCAATTCCCTAGATTAGTTCATTGTTTACTTCAAACTTTTGTAGTAAAATTTTTTGCACCATCTCTATACTTTCACGTGAGCGATCAAGTGTCGAAACATCCTACCTCCTTAATCCATCTAGAATCCATTCAACTCACGTTATACCAGTTTTATATACTAGGCCTTTATGACCATATAATCAAACTTGGAGAACTTTCTTGATGATTCCTTGAAGATTTCTTGAAGATAAAAATGCTCCACAATAGGTTCCATTCATCACTGCGTATCTGAGTCTAATGTAACAATCTATGTCGTGCAACAATCCTCAGTTAAGTGTGTTGAGCCCAGTTGATTAACTCGCTAATATATACTCAAAAGAAACCGTTATCCGCGATATTCCCTAATAATGCCCAATAATGAATATTATTTAACGGTGGAACTCTGACTCTTCCGCGCGGTTAGAGAACTCTTATCGCGGAGAAATAGTTTTGATAGCAATATATATAATGCACAAATTAGCGGGTTATAAGATTCATATTTTTTCATGTGACAAGATAAAATGGAATACCTTCAAGAATGCTTGAAATCAGAGTTGAATAATAACCTCCCATTCATTATTTCGGTGAGGGTTATCGTATTTTACACGTGCTTCAAGTATCAGTTATCAAAGTTTAGAACACCAAAGGTTGCAAATGGTGGTGAGGATTCAAAGCCATATGTGAAACCAATAATTAAACCAGTGTCATCAGATTTCAAATGGGATGAAGTGATACCATTGAAGTCATATCCGTTCAAGAATAGTCGATACAAATTGATCATGGGAATCAGAAATGTAGATCCACAGGATTGGTTCTTGATCGAGCCAACATATCTTAGCAGGATCGAGAATAAGCTCAAAATAATCACAAATACACATCCCGATTATCCGCCTGACAAAAACCTAGCGGAAAGTACATTGCTTTGTACGGAGGAGGCTGGGCCCGCCGTCAGGGAATTTTACAACATAGTTGTGAATTATATGTGCGACAAATACCCCATGTACTTCAAGATTATGAAAAATGGACAAATCTACAACTATATAACTGAAAAACATTTGCTTGCATTTGTCAACGCTAGCATAGATGCTCGTGCGTATTTAGTGCATTTGGTCAATAATATTGAGGAGGATTTTCTTCTTTTGTTGAAGGATCCCTCGAGAGATGATGAAAAGGATGGTACCGAATACTTTTTCAAGGCGGGCGTATTTGCGTTTGCAGCCGGATTCAACCCCAGCGAACGTTTTAATAAACCGCTTTCCTTTTTCCATCATCCTGTGCCAGGATATGAATCAAAGCTAAAGCTTTCCATGAATAGATATTTTAACAGGATTGCACCAGGAGAGTTTGTAACCCGAAGCAATTTCTCCGTGAAAACTCACCACAAGCTTTATGTTGACGATAAAAACAAAGGATATCAACTACCTAAAGGTAAGAAGCAAGAACCAATTGATCCTGCAACGATAGACTTTGAGAATCAAGTTCATTATCGTAGCGAAAGACAAGTCTTAACAAAGTTACCAGAATCAAAAGCAGTAGTTTTCTCGATTAGGACGTATTTATTACCAATGAGTGATCTCAAAAATGAAGATGATGAAGTTCGTGAAAGATTTATTGGAGCTATCAAGGGACTTCCTGAAGATACCTCGATATATAAAAGAGCTGTTGAATGGGGCCCTGCTGTGATTGACTATTTACTGGATCTGTATCCAGTAAATAAATATGCATGACTATTTATAGAGTCAAGTAAACTTCAGATTATAAAGGTTCTAGGTATAAAGATGAAGATAAACTTGAAGTCTATAGTTTTTCAACTTCATCCTTTATCTCTTCCCATATATCAACATTTTTCTTCGCCCATTCGATAACAAAGCCATTGTAACATAATAGTATCTCATAAATTACTTTAAGCTGTTTAGTATGAAACAGTTTAAAATTCTTGTTTATTTCGTCAGTAATGTACGAAATATCTTGAAGCATAATACTCTGACACTTTTCTTGCGTTGCTATTTTAGTTTGTAAGGATGTTATTTTCTGTTTCCTAGTTTGTTCTGGATTTTGATCTATAATATCAGTAACATATTGTGTAATCTTTTTAAATGAATTCATATTAGGAAAGTATTTATATTTGCTATTCGCAGGTCTGGCGTTTTGTTGGCTGGTATTTTGAGCTGACGTGGAAGTCTTTGAGTCATACCTCTGATCTTTAAATGTAGGTTGTATTACATCTTCAATTCTGGAAGATTCTTCTTCTGCTTTTAACAACTCCTCTAGTTCTTGTTTCTTATCTTTCACTTCGTTTTCAAGCATACGCTTTTGACGGACCTTACGTCGTTGAAATTTCTCAATGAATTGTAGTATAGTCGAATACTGAACTGCCTCTCCCAATGGTTCAGAAAATTTGGTCTCTAAATCCGCAATCAATGTGCTTATTGTAATATAAGATCGATCAAAAATTTGCCCAATTTTATCAAATATTATATTTAACTTTGAATCCTCTTCTTCGTTATTCTTCGCCTTCGACGACCTGATCATAGGTGAATCGGATAGTATGAGTGAGAAAGAATTAAAAATAGTTCCCAATTCAGTATAATCGTTCGCCAATCCTATGAAATTCGCCATAATCTTCTTATTTATGTCATCCAAATATGAGTTGTCTATTATATACTTATTCTTCAAATCATCAGGAAGTTGGTTAACAGGACTATTGGTTCCTGTACTCGGCTGTGACACAGTTTCCGTGTTTCCATTATTCAATATCTTGTTTCTTCTTTTAGTTAGTTTTTTCTTATTTTCTTGCAAAGGCTTCCAGAATGACATATTTATTGAATGGTTACTAATAGGATTGGGTAAGCTCGTGTAAATAGAGTCTGTTTTTAACCCATTCTCAGGATTCAGTAAATAAATCGATTTTGGCAACTGACTAGAAATTAGTGTGATTTCATCAGTCCAGTTAGCATTAGGATCCAAGAACTTCGCAAAAAATTCAAGATTTCTGATCTGCGGGATTGACAAGCAATTGTTAAGGAAATTAGAGAGAAGCCTCTTTCTGTGTTCAATAAGCTTGTTCTTGTTTAGATGTGTTGAATTAATATACGAGTAGTTAGTTGAATTTGATCCCAAACCATTTGTAGTGTTTGTAGATGTGTTGGAACCAGGGTTGTTATTACTGCTATTATTCGATGATTGCAGTATATTACCACTTACCATGTCATTAAGCATAGAAAACTTGAAGTAATTTTTGGGTGGAATAGGGGGAATTATAATTAATGGAAATATTTTTGTAAGTACACCTCTTAAACTTTCGAAATCGCTGTATCTTCTACGAGTCTGTATTTCATCACTTGAATCGTCATTATTTATTAGCTGTATGCTGTATACAATGTAAGTTTTCAGTGTATTTATCATACCTTCATTGGAATTACATGCTTTTAATATCTGCATCCTCACATTACTGTTCGGTCTCAAGAGTCTTGTTACCCTGCTCTCATAATTGATTTGAATTGATTTAAAAGTATCTTTATTCAAGCCTAGCCTAGAGTCATTCTGATTATTAGAAGAATTGAAAAGCAATATCGATTCATCATCTTCAACAGCTTTATTTCCATCATTATCATTGGTTCCCTTATCTTGGATATTACTTCCATTGGAAATTCGGTGTTCACTCATCAAGCTTGTAAGTCCTTGCAAATGTGGGAAAGGGTTGTTGTCTTCTTCATCATCAAATGAAGGCGTAGAAGAACCTACTTTGTTCTCCCTTCCTTTTGGCATCTTATAAGTAATTAGACGATATACTAAATTGTATATGCAGCTTCAATTTATTTAATGAACTTCTATCTATTATGCTTGTCCCATATTTGCCGTCATTACTAGAACTGATAGCGATAGGTGATATACCTGTATATTATGTACGACTTTAGAAGACATTTATTAATGTCGTAGTCATGGAATTGGAATGAAAAAATTAAAAACATTGCATATACAAGACTCAGGTAATTGTTTTCATACAGATATACATCGGAATAATTGAATATGACAAACTCAATGGCGGTTCAGGATGAAGAAGTAACCAATAATCCTGAGACGCAATTTGCGAACGTTCTACAAAGATATCAATTAAATAATCAGCAAGATATCTTCGATATAATTGCCAACTTTAAATCTATCAGTGCATTACACGCATTGCTGGTTGGTGAAAGACTTAGTGAAGATGAGTTGAATGGTGCAATTCAAGAAGAATTTGAAAATTGGGATTTGGAGACGAAGTTATGGCATTTGGTTGAAAGTTTGTATTCGTTTAGACTTTTCACTACCGAAGAACCTTATAAAGAATATCCATTCTCATCGCTATCTGTCAAACAAGAAAACTTCTTAAGAAAAAATCCAAAAATTAGGGAAATGTCTCTTATAATTCATTGGTTGCAGACGAACTCAAAGTCAACAGATATTAATGATTTGGAAGATGCATCTGAAGGAAAATGGCAAAACACGAGACAGGCAATTCAAAACAAAGATCTTGAAGTATTGGCAAACAATAACAAAGAATCTAGCAACCTTATTGATAATTTGGATTCTGATTCGCCTTTAAGATCTGGGAAGACGATAAATCTAGTCGATAATGACTCGGACTCCAAATCGTTTTATTTGATATATAAACTTATTCTTGCGAATAGGATTCAAGACGCCATAGATTATGCTAATATTACAGGTAATTTCACACTTGCATTAATTCTAATTGGTGCTATACAGGATTATGTTGATCCTATTATTGATCAAGAATTTTCAAATCCTCCTCAAAATTCGGATAACATGATCTTAGATTGTCTCAGTAATGACAACACACAAGATAATTCAACATATTTTACCAAACCATCGGGCATTAAACATAAGTTATTGTGGAGAAAGACAGTTTATAAATTATCTCAACAGCCTAATTTAAATCGTAATGAGAAGTTAATTTATAATTGCTTGAGTGGTGGAGATATATCCATGAATCTAAAGGAATCATCAGATAACTGGGAAGAATACCTCCTATTATACTTGAATCAATTGTACATGCATAGGTTGGAATCATTCATAGTGTCTAGTTTTCCATCGGATATGCTTAACGACGAGTCCTTTTCCTTTGCAGTACCAACACAACAGTTATCAAGTATCGATGACATTTTGAATACATTACTGAAATCTGAAAATATTGTTGCAGAACAAAGTACACATCCACTTCGAATCATAATGGGTGGAATTATGATTAATCAAGTATCAACATTATTGCATAATATTATTAGATCTTTAAGCATTGCAAATAAGGATAATAATTCAATAATAGATAAGAGTCATCTTCTTAGAGTTATCACTCATTTGGCAATCTTTGAATTAATTGCAGAAGACAGAAATAAAGTTAATATCAAAGATATCACTAAGGTTATGACTCTTTATGTTTCCAAATTGTCAGAGCTCCAAATGGCAGAACTAATTCCAGTTTATTTGTCTTTCATTCCGGATGAAAAAGATGCAAGGGAATGCTACTCCTTATTTTTATCCTCAATTACTGATTCCGAGGAACGTTCAAAACAAATCGAAATTGCCAAGACATTTAGTAATATCACCACCCCGACTGGTGATAAATTACTGACACATACTGATTCAGTATATAATGAAAACAAAATGTTCAACATTTTAAGGCGGACGGTGGATCGAGTAATGATTGAGACTGAACCCGTTTACAAGCAACATTCGAAAGTTGTCGTACACGATGATATTTGTAATGTTGATGAAACAGACTATAAATTATATCGTTCAGTGGAATGGTTTTTTGAGAATTCAATGCATCAAGATGCAATCTCTGCATCTATTACAATAATCCGTAGATTTTTATTGTGTGGTAATGTGTCGTCCTTGAAACAATTTGGGAAAGATAAAAATTTCAAGCAATTAATTAAGGAGTATGATCTTGAATCGCATGTAAGTTCCATAAGTTCTCCAAGTGAGCCATATATTGTTAGTGAAGAAAATAAAGAAGAACTATTGAATTATGAATCATTTATTCAAGGTTTATTGTTGATTGATGATTGGAAACAGTTCTTGAAGGATAATAAGATAAATGGGGTTTTATCTAAAATTACTCCAAACTCTTTTTGGAAATCAAATCATATAAATAATTCAATTGAAAAAGTTACAAATACCTTGACAAAATTAATATTTCAATGGCTTTCAGATTTAATAATATCTGCTTCAAATGATAAAGAATTGTTCAAGGAATTTCGTGCAATATATGTACCATATTTAATTATGGAACTATTACAAATTTATCAATATTCAAGACTAAACAATTGGTCATATATGCACAAAGCATTGAAATTGGTTACTGATGTTGCAAATGAGGACGAAAACGACTTCTTAAATTGTTTTGTTAGTTGTGGCAGGTTGGATGAATTTCTTGTAAGGTGTGGAGAAATCTCTGTTATTGCAAGTGAAAAAGGTATGAACGGTATATTTCATTAAACTTTGTTTCTTATCAAACTATAAAATAGAGTAAACGTATAATCTAATTTTTATTTAGGTCATTATATCAGAACGAATTTACAAAAGAAATAATCTAATTTAATGATGATGCTTTCTCATATAATAAATCAACAATGTTCGACAAATTGTTTACCAAACCAAAAGAAGCTTCGTATGTAGCATCTTTTCTGGGTTCATCGTAAATAATCAACCAACCATTTCCTTGGTCTAAAACACCATAAAAGACTTTATCTAAAATCATTTGCGATAATTTACCTTCAACTTGTTGTAAATTTAAACCGATTGCCTGAGAAATGTGAGATAATTCGACACAACTATAAGATTCAATAATTTTCAATAAATTCTGTTCCAATAGATTATCGTATAAAACATTGAAGTTGTTTTTAATAATCGGATCTGATCTTAATTCTTTTGAGTATGTGGCAAGGGATGTTTCAAAATCCTTCAAGGATCTATTAGAATAGGCAGTTGCAATAGACTTCATTGCATCGATATCTTGAGATTGATACTTAATAACATTCTTACTACCTAAAATGGTATTGACATCGTCAATTAAATTTAACATAATTTTAGTCAATAGCATATATTTTAAGATAACAATAGCCCTCTCATCATCCTGGGAATTGAAGCCTTCAAAGGATTCATAAAAGTATGAAAATGCAGTTTTATAATCCTTATCCTCTGAATTCAAAATACCACTTTGACAATCTAATTCTGCTTGTAATAATGTTGGACAATATATTGAATTCGCAGATGTTCTTGCACTTGTCAAAGCAGCCTTTGACTTTGGAATATTTCTTAAAGCATGAAACAATTTCGATTCCAATAATTGAACCTCCACTAAAGAAGATTTGTCGTCTAATTTTTTGTACTCTCGTAATAAATCCGTTATGATCCTTAACGCATCCTGATACAAACCCTTCTGATATAACAATGCAGATAACTTCAATTGTAATGATTGTCTTAAGAATGATAACTTGTTTTCAATAGACCATTCAATGCTATCCTTGGTTGCTTGAATTTGTAATTCGAGTGCATCAGATATATTATCAAAGTATTCAATAAGGGTTTTGACAATCTTTGCGGTCTTGGATTTTGCAAAATTCCCCAATACTTTTCTTGAATAAGAAAGTA
The DNA here is from genome assembly GCA_900186205.1 of Debaryomyces psychrophilus. Taxonomy (NCBI): domain Eukaryota; kingdom Fungi; phylum Ascomycota; class Pichiomycetes; order Serinales; family Debaryomycetaceae; genus Debaryomyces; species Debaryomyces psychrophilus. Next base: position 390,037 of record FYBW01000008.1, on the reverse strand, counting down.
ATTGATTTAATTTATCAGGTTGCTTCTCATTCTGATATATCTTACCTAATTCCAATATAGCCGCTTCTTGATCTTGTAAAACCTTCGAAGTTGGTTGTCCCGAATCCTCTTTCGATAAAATTATCTCCTGATATGTTGATTCAGCCCCTTTGGAATTCCCATTTGAAGATGAGGCTCTTGCCTGCTCTAATAAGGTAAACGTCTCGGTCATTATGCAAATACTAACGACAATTGAATTCCCTCTAACAGTCGTAGTTGTTAGCTGCGTTTGCCATCCGATTTTCAAACAAGATCAATTATAAAGTTACCCGGAGTTCGCGATGGTTGATATATTTTAGATTGAACTTCAATAATTCCGTACCGAATGATTTTAAATACTAGGCAATACTATGTTAAGCTCCAAGGTGCTTAGGCAGCCTATGAGACGAGGTGTTTTGGGTAATATTGGCATAAGCTCAAATTTAACAAGGATGATCAAAAATCCAATTTTATGGAGATACTATTCTAGTAAGACACCATTTCCATTAAATCCGAAGGACTTGCAAGCAAAGAAGAAAATAGAGAAGCTTTCTAAATGGCGTCAATGGGCGATTTATTTTCAATCTAACGAATTCAAAAAAAGTATGACTGTATATTATATTGCAGGATTTGCAATCTTGTTGGTTTGTTTCTACTACTATATGAGAGATAGATATTATGAAGACTTGCAGATGAAACATATAAGAAAAAAGTATACTGAAGATGCATCAAGACTATCAGAATATGAGTACTTGAAATTGAAAGCTCTCAGTAATGATAGGTTAAAACCAAGAGAGGAAAAAAAATTCCGTATTTATCAATTAATGAGAAAAGAATATAGAAGAAAAAATTTGTTTGACAAGGACGCCATGTTCGAACCAACCCCTGAAGAATTAGAAGAGTGGTATAATAAACAAGCCAGAAAGACTGTCAATAAAATTCCAACTATTGAAAAAGAAGGTGAAGACGAAATGGCGAAACCTTTAGAACCTTACAAAAATTTCGATAATCCAAATATTGTTCCAGCTCTGGATACGACTGAGTTCTTTGAAAAAATTGCGAAGGAATATGATGACCAGATTAAGTGGGAAGAAAGAGGAATGTTTTTAGGTAAGCGTCGCCGATGGTTAATGAACCAATTGAAAGGTGATGTGTTAGAAGTTGCATGTGGAACTGGCAGAAATATTCCATATTTATACCCAGAAAAGATCGACTCCATTACATTTTTAGACTCCTCGCCTGAAATGATGAATTTGACGCAGAAGAAATTCAGAAAGAGTTATCCAAAATATCAAAAGACAGCTTTCACCGTAGGCAAAGCGGAAGATTTGGTTGAGCTTGCAGGTGGTGACAAAATAGTTCAGTATGATAGTATAATTGAAGCATTTGGATTATGTGCGCATGAGGATCCAGTGAAAGCATTACAAAATATGTCAACATTATTGAGACCAGGCGGAAGAATTGTCTTACTCGAACACGGTAGAAGTAATTGGGATTTTCTTAATAACTATTTAGATTTTAGATCTGATAAGAGAATGAAAACTTGGGGGTGCAGATGGAATTTAGATATTGGTGAATTAATTGACGACGCAGGATTGGATATAACTTACGAGAAACGAGTCCATTTTGGGTCGACTTGGTTATTGATTTGTAAAAGACCGGAAGACCCTATTAATATTGAAGAAAAACCATTTTTGAATAAATTGTTTGGTACTGAAGTAACTCCGATTAAGAAGAAGTGATTTTTGTAAATAAATTGTATATATAATGATAAGATCAAGTATAATTAAAGATAGATACCTTTATCTTCACTTTCCAGTTCTAATTTTATCAATCCCCTCTCCTTCAATTCTTTATTTAAGGCTACTATTCGCTCATTCTGATTTTCAAGTACTATCTTGTTCTCTTGAATAGATTCAATGTATAGTTGTAGATCTTCTTTCAATTGGTCGTGGGTCTCACTTTCTTTCAAATTCGATATTAGTTCCTTGGTAGATATAATTTCATTTTCCAATAATCTATTAGTGTCTTGTAATTTGGTGATAGAATTCATTTGTTGACTCTTAATTGCATCAAGATTCTCATCTGATAAATCTTTTATTGCGATTTTGAATTCATCTATACATATTGGTTTGGTTTGTGCTGACATCGTTACTAGTAAATTAACTTGAACGGTAGTAATTTGTCGCTTATGCGTTTTGCTGTTGATCCATAATTTGAGATTTGGGTAGTACGCATTAAGTTGAAAATTTTACCATATACTTTGCAAACTAGTTTCTGAAATTGCTACCTAAAACTCATTATAGCCAAATGTTGAAAGCGTTGGTACGAAATTCGTGGATAAATGTTGTGAGATATCCTTGTTCCTTAAGAAGTAAGAGGTCATTTAGATACTATTCGAGTCACACCAACGACTCAATTAGCATGGACAATTTGCCGCAAATTCATCCATTACTTTTGAAAAGAGCAGAATCGATGAAAGACGAGTTCAGAATATTAGAAAAGAATATATCTGAAGGTTCCTTCGATCAAGAAACAAATGTCAAATTTTCAAATATATCAAGTATCTTAGATAATTATCATAAATATCAACATGAATTGGAAAATCTACAATCATTATTAGAAATTTTGAATGAAGATGAAGACGCCGAGATGGTTCAAGAGGCATCAAAAGAATTAAAGGATGTAATACCAAAGTTATTAAGATTTATAAAATTATTACAAAGTAGATTGTTACCACCAGTCACCCACAGTGACAGACCCGCATTGTTAGAATTAAGGCCGGGGGTTGGTGGATCTGAAGCAGCGTTATTCACTGGTGATTTACTAAATATGTATATCAATTTCGCCAATCATATGAGGTGGAAATGGACAACAATACTGGAAAGTTATGGTAACAATGGCAGTGTCAATGAAGCTATCGTAAGTATTGATAATCCCGGAGCATATAACTGTTTAAGACATGAAAGTGGAGTTCACAGAGTTCAGAGGATCCCCAGTACCGAAACTAAAGGCAGAATACATACTTCTACTGCGGCAGTGGTAGTGTTGCCAAAGATGTCCGAAGGTAATGAATCATCCTTAAAGGAAGATGAAAGACAATTTCAATCAGGTGAAGTCAGGATTGACACTATGAGAGCTGGGGGAAAAGGTGGTCAACATGTTAACACAACTGATTCCGCTGTTAGACTTACGCATATTCCAACCGGTATCCAAGTTCAGCAGCAGGATGAAAGATCCCAACCTAAGAATAAGGCTAAGGCATTCTCAATTTTGAGAGCAAGGTTGGCTGCATTAGAAAGAGATAAGGAAATAGCTGAGCAAAAGAAATTACGAACTGATCAGGTAACAACAACGGATAGATCTGACAAGATAAGAACATATAATTATCCCCAGAATAGAGTTACTGATCATCGATGTGGTTTTTCCTTATATGATATTGGTGGATGCATGGGAGGCTATAGACTTAACGAAATCGTGGAAAATGTTGAACAGCATGAATTCGAAGAACGACTCGAAAATTTAATTGCAAGAAGTAATCCTTAACCCTTGTACATAGTTGAATAAATTTTTAGTTGCATAATATGTAGTACATCCACTTTTAGTAGCTGATATTGTCTTCATACCATAACCAGAGTTGAATGTCAGCGTCTATTAGTTAATTTTGCATAAAAATACCTGGTCTGCTCATTTGTCTATACTCAGTGCCTGCGAAAATACGAACCCATGAACTACAAATCCGACAAATTGCTCTTACTATGGATAAAGACTCTCAGAAGCATTTTATATGGTTTTTGATTATATTCAATCTATACACGTAGGCATTTATTGTAATCGATTATAAGTTTATATGATTCCGAAAAAACGAAACGAGTTTCGAGAGAGCGTGTTTATTCAATTCTCACTTTTAAAAATTCTCCAGAATCATAAGAAAATGAATGAAGTGTTATTATCCAGACTTTCTTACCAAATTGGCATTATTGCTTAACAACCATCGTTATTTATAACTTCTTAGCCTTCTTTTTGCTCACATATGCTGTTTAATTAACCAATAGACGCTCGCTAATAGAAACAATAATTATTGTACAAAGAAAATACTAGAATAATATAAGCATGGCATATTTATTTCAATTCTTTTTGACAGCATGGGTCTCAAGTATGGTAATGATCCAGGCATATGGATTAGGACTTATAATTCCTCCACAATTGATAGGTGATAAAAAGAAATATTCGGGCATTAATAATTTGTTAAATTGTGTGAGTTATCCAACGGTGAAAGACGACATAATAATACTAACGGTTAATAGTGGAGATAAATTACCGTCTCAAGTTTTGAATATGAATATCTTCGATTCAGAGAATAATAAGATCAGATACAAAGGTGATATAACACAGGAATTAAATGTAATATTCACTAATTTGAATAATCCTCGACAAATTAATCACAAATACGATCATTCGCTAGATAAGCGAAATATACTAAACAGGGTTCATATAGGCCTTAATAAAGAACAGGAACGAATTAAGGAACTCATGAATAGTGACACTGGTAAGTCATTGATTTACATCTGTTTCGATAACTTGTATGTGGACAAATCTTGGTCATTTCACCGGCAAGATAAAGAAGTTGAGATATTTGTTGATATTAAAAATATGACTACCATCAAGCAAACTAATTATAACATATATGCTCAGTATTTTAAAAAATTTAAGTATAATTCTGACAAAGGCGTTGAAGTTAAGAACAGTAAAGATACCAAAGACAAAAAAAAGGTTTTCACGCAAGTTGAGTTTGAAAACAACATTAAACTTTTAGAGTCAGAATTAAGTGACGTGGTCGAAAACTTAAAAAATTCAGAATTAATTTTAAAAAACCTAATAGATCAAGAATCTAAATTGAGAAATGCAAATGAACGAATTTATTCCGAATACACAAAAGTCTCGATTATCATGCTAGCATTTATTGGTATTTTGGGTTTGGGACAAATTGTTTATTTCCGATGTTATTTGAGAAAGAGAAAATTACTATAGTTATATAGTCATTATCAACTCAAAGAAGCTAATGTTGATTTCAGTTTACTATATAATCATTTAATTAATCAATGAGCACTAATTTCCTCTCATTTTTTCATTGTTTATAACATCTTGACATATGCCTGCCATAGCATCCTTGTCTACTAACTTTCCAACGTTCGCATATGCCAAACTTGCTTCATAACCCATTATAATTCTTTGTTCAGTTATGCCCAACTCTCCATAACTCAATGCTTTTATAACATTAAAATATCTAGTAATATTGCTACGTATTGAATTGGGTATATTTGGATCATTTTTATCGGAATATATTTCCCAAGAACTTTCTTCTTCCAACCTTGTAATTGATACAGACCCTTGACCTGGGTTATATGAACCTTGTGAATCAATTGAAGCCTGCGCCCTATTAGAGCTCGCATTCGCATTACTATTTCCACTGTTTGATGTTTTGCTTAACCATATATATCCGTTGACTCCTAATATTACACTTATATTCCCCGGTAAATTATGCGAATGGTTTTTAGATTTAATAATTAGATTTGATGGAACTTTAACAAATATTCCATTTCTCAACTTCCCGTATTTCAATGATCTCGTATGCAATGAAGCACTACCATTACCAAATATACTTTGTACTTCAGCGTTCAATAAATCTCCTTCCTTTAAGAATCCTCTCATTTGTAACTCATCACTTTCTGACTTTCTTCTTAGAACACCCCCTGGTAAATTAACTGACCCTAACATCAACACTGCACTTTGTTTAGCGCCAATGTCCACTTTCCATCTTTTTGGTCCAACTTCCGTGATTCTTCCAACTATATGATCACCGGTTTCTGCTTGATATCTACCCCTCAAAGGGACAACACTTAATAACCTATTAACCCTCGACACATTCCCTGCAATCGATGAATATGTTTTATCATTTAGGAAATATGTACCATGACCTTTCATCCAAACAGGATCGTCAGTCACTAATTCACCCGGTGTAACAATTGATTCTTCATGCTTACTCGTTTCTTCACCATCAGACATTTCCACATCTGAGTCAATGCCAATATTATGAGACTCTGGTTTCGTAATACTTATAACGTCTGTAACATCCATTGCTAGCGGTATTATTTATCGTTTGGGTTGTATTTTTATTCTCTTCTTAACCTCATCGATATTCGAAAATTATATGAGATGTGAAGCCCTGGTACGTTCTGACACAGTTTTTTTCTAAAAAAAAATATTAGTTCCTGTCACCTAATACTACAAGCATTTAAGATCATATAATAGTGAATGATTAGACGCCTAGTTGTTAATTTTCATTTATTCGTGTCACCCAAGTTAAATTATCATACAAGAAATTTTCACAGAATTAACAAAACGGATAGAAGAGCATTTATGATGAGCAGGTTTGGTCCACCAATTGACAGATCAATGAAAGTATTAGATCGTACTTTTTTCCAAAAGGATGTAAAGTTATTAGTTGCATGCTTCCCTGATCCTAAATACTTGGGTCAATTTGTTAAGGCTTGTAAAGGAGATATTTTATATTTACCATCTATTAAGCATATCGTACCTCTTGATGAAAACTCTAAGGGCGTATTATTAAGAGAAGATATAGATGATATAGATGATTATGAGCTGAAATTATCGTCTACAACACTTCAAAAGGTTAAGGAATTCAATGTAAATATCCAGCCATATATATTACATTTGGACTATGGGTTTTGGAAAACTGACGATATATTGAGAGCGGTTTTGCCAGAAGAATTGATTACTGAGATACCTACTGGTTTTGCACAGGCGGGACATGTTGCCCACTTAAATTTGAGGGATGAGTTTAAACTTTATGGAGGTTTAATCGGCCAAGTGATTTTAGATAAGAACTCAAAGATTGAAACAGTAGTTGATAAAGTTGATACTATAGATACTATATTTAGAACTTTCAAAATGAACGTTTTAGCAGGTAAGGATGATTTACGAGTTGAACAGAATGAAAGTGGATGTCGCTTTAAATTTGATTTTAGTAAAGTATATTGGAATTCACGATTAAATACAGAACACGAACGATTAATCGACCAATTCAAACCAAAGGACGTTGTTGCTGATGTTTTTGCAGGTGTTGGTCCGTTTGCAGTGCCAGCTGGAAAGAAGGATGTGCTTGTATTGGCCAATGACTTGAATCCTGAATCATTCAAATACTTGAAAGAAAATATAACTTTGAACCACACAGATCCCTTTGTAAAGGCCTTTAATCTCGATGGCCGGGAATTCATCAAAAATTCACCGGAATTATTATTGCAATGGTCAAATGAACTGAAAACGGTGGAAAGAAAGAAAGTAATCAAAAGGAGAAGAATGAATTTTGAAACAAATGAAAACGTTTCCGTCAAAGATTATGAGGTAACGACAGTTGACATTCCAAAGTATCTCAGTAATTATGTTATGAACTTACCTGATTCGGCATTATCCTTCTTGGATGAATTTGTTGGGTTATATAGTGATCCTGAAGTTGAAAGAGTAATTCGTGAAATACCTGATTTCAAGCTACCAATTATCAATGTCCATTGTTTCGAAAAATACTCTCCTCATGAACAGCCTGAACCACCTTTAGAAGAATTATACAAAAGAATTCATAAGAAGATTGTTGGGCTACTTGATTTTGAATTATCTTTAGAAGCATGCCTGTTCCATTTAGTAAGAAGAGTTGCCCCTACGAAACCCATGTTTTGTGTTACGTTTGAGTTGCCTGAGGAAGTCGCGTTTAGAAGGAAGTAGGAATCATCAAATATGTACATAGTTGTATCTTTATGGGTAATAATAAATCCCATTCTAATTATTTCGTCTGTATTTTATAAAATTTTTGCGGCTAAAATAATTGCGACAATTTAAATTTTACAACCAACTTATATAGCGGTTATTCAACCAAAAACCAAGAAGATCGATTTGTATTGATATGCTGACTGTTATACCCCCTGATGAATCTGACTATAGTGAATTAACCAGAACTTACATGGGAATATTCTATTCTCAGAAATTTGACGGCTTCTTAAATACAACTCAAACAGGATACGCCCATACTTCAGCAGGAATTGAATTATCATTGTTATTGAAAACATTATATACTTCGCTATGTTTCTGTACCGTACAGCTTACATTGTTTTGCTTTTTCAGGTCGATATTTAAATCTTTATATCAACCGAGAAGTTACTGTGTTCCCAGAAACGAAAGAATTGAACCTGTACCCAGTGGCTTCTTGACTTGGATTTGGCCTACATTAAAATGCAGCATTAATTATTATCTATCAATGGGACTTGATTCATATTTCTTTATTAGGTATATGAGTATTCTTGTTCTATTTTTTGTATTCATTGGCTCATTGAATATGATTATACTCATTCCAATTAATGTAACTGGTAACAGTCTTGAATATTCTGCAACTGGTTTGGACAAATTAAGTCTATCGAACATTTCCACTTTCAAGGTATACCGATTAAATTCACACTTCGTAATGAGTCTAATTACAATTGGATTTTTTCATTGGTTACTCTTTTACGAATTGCAAAGTTTTGTAAAAATCAGACAATCATTTTTACTCTCTAAAAGTCACAGAAATTCAGTTCTTTCAAAAACAATTCTAGTTTCAAATATACCGCCTTATTTGCAGGATATTGATGTTCTTTGTAGGTTGTTTGAAAGCGTGCCAGGTGGTATAGAAAATATTTGGTATTTGTATGATTTTAGAGAAATTTTAGAGTTAGTCGAGGTAGCAGAAGAAGCACTTGATTATTTAGAAGAAGCAGAGCTTGAATATTTAAAGAAGAATTTACTAAAATATGTGAGAAGATATAAGGATAAATCTCTTTGCTCCCTAAGTCAATCGGAAATAGGTGAAAATAACTTTAAAAATATGAGAGACAGACCATTATTCGAAGAAGATGTATTTATACCAAAATTTTACCCGCCAATATATTTTCAATCCATAAAGATACCAAAAATCGAACGTCACATCAGAATACGGTTTCCTGGCTTCCTAAGAATATTTTTTCTTGAAACAAAAGTATCTATCATCGACTGGTGTATAAAAACCCTCAACACGAAACAAGAACTCATAGATAAGAAAAAACTATCATTGGCAACTGGTCAATTAAAGAAGCATAATAGGTTGTTCATAGAATTTAAAACCCAAACAGGAGCTTATATAGCTCATCAATGTTTACTTTCCCAAATGCAAGGAAACCTTGATCTGACATTGATAGAGATTCATCCTGACGATATCTTGTGGGATAATATTGCCCGTAATAATACTATTGCTTGCTTAATGGAAAAGTATTTTGTGAGCCTTATATTTATTGGTATTATTCTCCTATATGTTATACCGGTCTCATTTATTGGATTAGTATCTCAAGTTCCAATGCTTACTAAATTATTTCCAAGCTTACAATGGATTTATAAATTTCCAGAAGAGGTCAGAGATACTCTCTCAAGTATTTTACCCTCGCTTCTTCTTGCTATTTTAACTGATATTGTCCTAGTGGTTTTCCGTTTCTTGACGTATTTTAAGGGCATGTTATCAGGAGCAGATTTAGAATTAGATTTGCAACAATGGTATTTCGCTTTTTTATTCGTACAGCAATTTTTAGTCGTGACGATTCTGTCGAGTATTACCGTTATTTTTAAACAAATTGTGGACCAACCAACTTCGATACCTATTCTCTTAGCAACTAATTTGCCGAAAGCAGCAACTTTCTTTTTCCAGTATATTACGTTAAAGGCATTCGCTTTTTGCGGCAATAATTTTTTACGAATAGGGCCCTTAATACTACATCTAACAGTGCACAAGATGAAAGATAAAACTCCTAGGCAAAAATTCAACCGTCTCACTACCCTATTGAGAATTAGATGGGGATCTGTATATCCAGTTTATTCAGTATTTGCCTCTATTGGAATATGCTACTGCGTGATTTCACCATTGATTGCAATTTTTGTCATTTTCATTCTTTCTTTGCTGTTATTATATTACAAATATGCATTGAGATATATATATAACCGTATAAATGAGTCAGATACAAAAGGAAGGCATTATCCAATAGCATTATTACATTTGTATACTGGAATATATTGTCTAGAATGTTGTTTAATCGGTATCTTCTTTTTACTGAAGAACGAAAATGATTCTTGTCCCATGACGATACAAGGTTGGGCAATGTGCATCATCTTATTGGCAACAATATTTGGTAATATAACCATATACAATAGATATGTTAAACATTTCTCATATTTACCAATATTATCAGACAAGCAATTCAGAGATCCAGAAGTTATTGCAGAATTGAAAGAAAAACCTAATAATACTCAGGTTCAGCATGAGAAACTCAACAAGACACCTAACGAAGATTACCTGAGCCGCAAGTTACTATTTCTTCACCCAGCATTCAAGTATGAGAAGCCGAAGATTTGGTTACCTGAGGATCCATTTCATTTAGGAGAAGATCGAATACGGAATATTGAAGCAAAAGTGGAAGGATTGGAAGGAGGAAGTACAAATGGTGCAAAAATGGAATTTAGTAATAATAACACAAAGATAACGATGAAAATAACCAAGGCCCCACCAGACTACAAATAGTTATTACATATCAGTACCATATTTTTCTTCAACTATCGATTTTATCCTCAATCTTCTTAACATTTCATTCCAGTTATTGAATGTACGTTGCCTTCTATCTCTGTTTTCAGATTGATAATTTTTTATTTTGCCGTAGAGCCAAAGTTTCTTAGCCAAAACTTCCTGTTGTTCTAATACCAAAACACCTTGTTTTATTGGTATTGCCTGACCTCGGGAAGTGAAGCTAAAACCAGTTACAACAGCAACATATTCCACTTTATCGGAGATAGGACAATCTAGTTTTCCAGACCCGTACTCAGATAAAATATTTTCAATATTGGACAACGTTACCCAACTGCATTGTTCTGGAACCATTGAAGATTTGTAAATTTCGATATTACCATACTCGTTTCTCGGTATTCTCAAGCCGGATGTCATTCTTGTTATTTTTAATTTAATATACGGGCATGTTTGATTAAAACTATAGAGCCTTGTATCATTCAATTCTGAAGAGTTCTTCAAAATATTCATATTAAACAAATTTCTTCTTGATATTGTCCGTCTGCTTAAATTTTTTGCAACTTTAATGGGAGAATTCAATTGATCTTCTTTTATAGATCTTCCCAAAAATTTCCATTGATTTTCTGATTTACCAACTAGAATGGAGTTTTTGAAAAAGACTGGTTCACCCAGGGACATCTTATCCATTTTCACAGTACATATCGGTACTACATTTGGCTCAATTATTTCATTGTATCTGAGAGTTGATTTTGTTACTAAGTTCGGGCTCCTTTTCATTGAAGAAAAATTAGGAGGAACATTATAATTTAGCAACGCAATTAGTCTTAATGTATCAAGCTCCAAATTATTAACAATGCTATACGTGTTTTCTTTATTTACGTATCTTAGCACTGACTGAAAGAGCATGGCCGCCCTGCCAAGTTCTGTCCTGAGGTCTAATTTGTTAAACCATCTATAGCTTATATCTTGCATATACCGAGGACTAACATCCATCATCAAGTTATTATTATCTATTGCAACAACATAATGCATCGACATTTGATTGAACTGACTTTTCTGTGGAAAGTAAATATTCGTGTAATACTTAGGTAAGTCCATTTTAGAGATTGTGGGTCCTTTAAGCCGCCGCAAATTAATAATTCTCTTGGATTCCTCGAAAAAGCTTATATTATCAATGACAAAAACCTCGCTCTCATCAACAGGATTAACTACCTCTGTCCAAAAATAAGGATATAATAAATCGAAATCCTTATTCCTATGCAACTTTTCATGGTCTAATTTTGGTTGGAGTGCCGTATGTGTATTCGTAGATAACAATGGCAACGAAAATACAAGACGGCTTTGAAAACCCAACGACCTCAATAATGCCGTAAATATCTGAGCACCAGTATCCCTATTATGTTTAAATGTTTTTGCAACTGAAATTAAACTTTTCAAGCTTGTAATAGGTTCTGATGTTTTAGGGAAATACTCATGCATATTCATGAAAGCTTTGGAACTTTTTGGAAGATATCCTAGAACCCTCAACCCATTAGATTCACATTTATAATTGAGTCTAAACCATTTGTTTAAATACTTGACAATGTATATGAAATGTGAATAAACTTCATTTTTCACGGCTCCATCATGCGGGCATTGACGTCTTTTTTTGAGAGCCCTCTTGTATTTCTTAAACCTCGTGTTTATAAGAGAATCAGGTAATAACTTCTTTAGTTTCTTTAAAAGAACTTTCGAAGTGAGCCATTTATTTCGTTGATGAGCATGCATCATATATGATATCATTCCAAGATAATGAAGAGTTGTCCTTTTCTGTTTATTCTTTATAGCATCCTTCAATTTTTTTTTCTTCTTTGCGCCTTCTTCATGACCACCTATTGTTATATTAAAGGAATCTAATACTTCTGGAATATCTAACGGAATATCTTCCCAATCACTAAACTCCGTCTCTGAATCTGATACGCTCTCATATTTACCAGTTTTTCTCTTCTTTAGGGGCGATACATGTTCAGACTCACTTTCCGAAATAAATATTTCGTCTTCATTTGTTTCGGAAGTATCTTGATCCATAACAAAGATGGCGTTCTTGATACAAACTGAATGATAAACTTCTATAGATTATATATACTACACGTGATCGAATGAAACCAAATACCATCAGGTGCAAAACCTATTATCAAATGAATACATTATCTAAGAATGGATCATGTCACTCATTTCCTTCCATTCTTTTATCAAAGCCCATTGGTTTGTCAGTTCAGAAACCGCATCATGGCCATACACCGTCATTTCTTCGAATTTGGCTACTGGAGTATAAGTGTTCACAGTCGTGTAGTCCTCTGACGTCGTCCCTTCTTCTACCCTTGTCAAACTTTCTGATTTATTTATTAAATAACCAGTATAATCGTTTTCGATATCCATGTTCTTCCCTAATAACTTGCATCCTCTGAAATATGCTATTTCAACCTGCTCGCCAGTATGTAATGTTTCTTGTTTTTTACTTGGTGTGAAATAATCCTTTGTATTCGCTGTCCCACTATATTGTATATGACATGGTATTATATTAGCATGCACTGTGGGTACATCTCCGTTTGTATGTATAACGTCCGACATTATGGTAGTAGACAAATAGTACTACTACTACTACTACTACTACTACTATTACTACTACTAACTGATAGCTTAATTCAATTTTCAGTGTTTATTGTTAATTGGCACTCAATACACGACTTTTTAGACGTTTTTAAAATTAATTGAAGTTAATTGCAAAATTAACTCCACAGAAGATATCAACCTGCAGTCAATATCGATCATTCGGTGTCTCTTTACTTTCAATTATTAACTAATTATATGAAGAAAACAAGTTGACTCTGACATAACCAAAATTCGAAATAAATTCGGAAGAACTTTGTAGAATTTTAAATTTTGTAGGCAGAAACTAATTGACGATAGGAATAATGAGTTCGAACGAACAAAATCCGTTAAAGATTGTTGACATTACAACTGTTAATCAACAGACAGCTGAAGTGTTGTTAGATGCTGCAACCACACAAGGGTTTTTATTTATAGAGGGGCATGATTTTGTGCAAGACGAGGTAGACATGCTATTTGAAATATCAAAAGAATTTTTTACACTTCCTGAATCTTATAAGGAAAAATATTTAATTGATAGTAGTAATCACGGGTATACGAATTATGGAGGAGAAAACTTGGATCCCACAACTCAAAAGAAAGGTGATCCGAAGGAAGCACTCAATTTTTGTTGCTTGAACTTCTTGAGTGGACTCTCCTCGAAGCCTATACCAGATTGGTTTACTGAAGATTCTGAACGTCAGAAATTATTGCAGTCAACGATCAAAAAGCTATATGGTTTATCAATCAAAATCCTAAACCTATTGGCACTTGGGCTAAAGATTGAGGATTCCGATAAATGTAAGGGCGTTGATTGGTTTAATTCAAGATATGAAGCAAACAAGGAGTCAGGTTCCACCTTTAGATTTTTACATTATCCGGGTCAGAAGAGTCTTAGTCCCGAAGCAGTTATTAGGGCTGGTGCTCACACTGATTATGGCTCTATGACCTTGTTATTTCAACAAGAAAATCAAGAGGGTTTAGAAATTTACTCTCCTGTACCAAAGAAATGGGAGGCCGTACCATTTGTTCCAGCTAATTCTCAGAAGTTTCCAAATGCAGCTCCACCAATTGTAGTAAATATTGCCGATCAGTTAAGTTATTGGACTGCTGGTTTACTAAAGTCCACGATCCATAGAGTCAGATTCCCGGCAAATTTTCAAGCAAATGATCAGGATCGTTATTCGATTGTATTTTTTAGTCACCCAAATGACGATTCTCTCTTGGAACCCGTACCAAGTGAACTAGTTAGATCGAAAAAAGGTAGAGGTGCTAATAAAGAAGAAACTCTATTGACTGCAAAGGAACATTTAGATAAGAGATTGGCAGCGACTTATAGTTGGAAATATTGAAGTATATTAGAAGTAATGCTCATCCGGCGTTAATCTGAACTGAAGTGCATCGATTAATATATCACGATTAGACATGACTCAGTAAATCTCTAATTTCTTTCAGCTGTTTATTTATGGGTTCTTTACGTTCGTAAAGCAATGAACTCTGGTATTATCATTGTTTTTAGGTTAACCTCGAATACAAGATGCGTGCTTTTTGATTCAAAAATAAGCTGCGTATCAGTATCAGTAAATACATCTACCTTAAGGTTTGAATATACTAACACACCCCCCCTCCAAAAAAAACAGTACTATTAATTGTATTTATTCTACGTAGAACGCGATAAGGCACGTCCTGGAATTCACTCCTCAATAAGCTTGCTGAAAATCGCAGCTCATAAATTCAATTTAGATTAGGATTTTAATGGACGTCTTCCTCATTTACAACTAAAATAGGAATTATCTTTTTATAATATATATAATGCAAAGTAATTAATCTCTATTCATACTTGAATGTAAAACATGTTCCCTCATAAATACGGAACAAATAACACCCAAAATTATAGTAGCAAAACTAAAGGTAAACGCACCTTTACAAGCCAACTCGTATGATTCTTTGAGTGCAGATTGTACAAACTTAGGGGCTTCACGAATATAATTAGTGTTATCTAAGGCTCTTGAAATGATTTTTTCCGCTTTATGAGCATTAGGAACTAGATCATGAACTCTAGTTGTTAATTCACTTTTTAAAAGATTCAGAAATATTGCCGATGCCATTGAAACACCTAATGTAGAACCTGTAGATCTAAAAGTGTATTGGATGGAGGTGGTGCACGCTTGATATTTCAACGGAACTGCTGCAATCAAGGACAATAATGTAACAGTTAACATTGCCGCATAACCAAATCCAGATGGCAATAAAAATGTGAATTGACGGAGTTCGGAAATATTTGAATTGATTGCCATAATATTAGCAAAACTGATAATTGAAAGAATACCCATTGCAACTGTTAATTTATAATAACGACCTGTATACTTCATATATACACCCGCACAAACTGAGCCAGTAGAAACACCAAAGAAATTTGGAATTAACCGCAAGCCGTTCTGTGTAGCAGAAAGACCCATAACAGAAGTAAAATACACCGGTAAATAATACAAATTCAGGAAAATAGCCATCGTGTAGAACCAATTGGTTAAAGAAGAAGACAAAATTGTTCTTTCAGTTATCAATTCAATAGGCAATATAGGTTCCGCGGAAATGTAAGCTTCAGTATAGAGGAAAGCGGCCAATAAAAGTAATGATGTAGTTACCAAACAAATGAATGTCAGCGATAAATATTCGATTTCTCTCCCTCCTAATGAAGCCGCAACCATGATCCCCATGAGAGACAAAATTAAAAAGAAAGAACCCAAAAAATCTATACGCTTCAACTTGGATTTAATGTCCAGGCCACGAGCGCCCAATCCGGGCGAACCCTTGGGCAAATTCAAATTCCACCAAATCACAACCCCCACTAATAAGCCTAGTGGGACTTGTAAGATAAATACGTATTTCCATCCCATCAGATCTGCAACGATACCACCCAATATTCCACCAGATGCGGCACCAAGACTGAAACAAACATTCGCTAATCCTTGGTATAGCCCCCTGTCACGTAATGGGATGATATCAGACATTGTTATCGTGCCGAGAGTAGTTAAACCTGAGCCCCCAATACCAGTAACAAATCTTCCGATAATTAAAAAGGAAAGCGAATCAGTAGCACAAATCATGCATCCAATCAGGAAAAACCCACTACAAATTACCAACAAGATTTTTCTTCCAAAAATATCGGATAATTTTCCGAATAACGGTTGGAACGCTGAGCACGATAGAAGATATGCTGTAGCAATCCACGAGATGTTAGAAACTGCATTTAAATCTGATGCAATCAACGTTAACAACGTCGTCACCACAGTAGTGTCTAGAGCCGCCAAGAACGACCCCATAAATAACCCAGATATAATACTATACAACTGAGCCTTGGGCAAAACATGCTCAATATCACCGCCATTGTCGTTTGAATCTGTCTCGTTATCTATGGAATTATAACATCCATCTATCGACTTATTTATCAAACCATCATTTTCTCCTGTTATATCTCCGGCAATAACTCCAGCCTCACCAGTTGACTGATCTTTGATAATATTGGTATTTAATGATTGATCTTCGTCTCTATCTCTACCCATACTGTTAGGTGAATATTTAAATCTGTTAATTATATATTTATCCCGCAACAAATTGTCTAATATGCGAAATTTCCACTATATATATATATGCGGCCGGTATTTTTTTCCGAGTCTCTGGTGGGGGGTGACTAGTTTATGAAGAAATATTTCGCCTATTGGAAAACAGTACATGGTCCTCCACGCTACACAATTACATATCCCCAGTTGAAGGTTGGGGATAACGATACAGTAACAATATTGCTTATAAACTTTACTTTTAATATTTCTTGAAGCCTAATACTCTATTCTGGATTCGAGTATATACTCGAAAAGATACCTTAGAAAACGATTTTATAGTTATCGTTATCGGAATTATTGTGAGACAAAAACGAAAGTGATTTTGCCCAGGATCGAACTGGGGACGTTCTGCGTGTTAAGCAGATGCCATAACCAACTAGACCACAAAACCTTTCTTGAAAATTAAATGTCACGCCGTTTAATATAAAATAATATTCGACTTGTAATTTTACCGGCCGGTAAATTTGGCACCATATGATCCAAAAAATATGATCTTATACTGTATATAAACTGCTACTATACAAGTGGAGGTCCAATATCATATGTGAAAAGGTTAGTGAACAGACGGATATAAAGTACTGAAAGTAAATTTAAAAGAAAACAGAGATACATTACATACGACGAGCCGTTATGGAAACTTTAGAAGTTCATTCCAAAGATTTTTTAGTTAAATGGGTGTATGCACCTGATAATTGTATTATTGACTGGCAAGTCAAACCGCTTAAGAAATCAATCAATTTTGCTATCTACCGTAAAAATGAGGGAACAGAGAGTGCAAAGGATTCTTCAGATAATACATTCCAACGATCGACGCTCTCTTCTGCCAAAGACGATACTGTCAATGGCAGTGTTGATAGCTTGGGAAGCAACATCTCGTCTGTCAACTTGGCCAACTCCAGCGTATACAAGACAAGATCACGGTCAAATACATTCACTAATAATTTGAGCCACTCGGATCTAACATTGGTGAAAGATTACAAAAAATTGCTATCGGATGAGTTAGTTCATGGAAAGTATGAAATTCAGAGGGGGGGTGTTTTTGCGTTTATATTTGACAACTCGTTCTCCAAGACAATTCTGAAAAAGATTTTGTTCACTTCTAAAATATTATTTGCCAGTCCTGATTCAAATAGCATATATAAGCGTAAGCTGATTGTACAAACAAAGTCCAGCACAGAATTAAAACTTCGCAATGGCAACATGAATGATGGTCAGGACTTACAAGCCGCGAGTCCTAAGAATTCCGGAGTAAACAATAAAGAATTGTTACAATCTGTGCTATTGAAAAAAAGAAGAAAGAAGCTACAGGGTTCTGTTAAAAGGTTTTTCATTCTCAATTTTCAGCATGGTACATTATCCTATTTCAAAGTTAATGATAATAAATTGAGGGGACAAATGCCAATAAAACAGTCTATAGTTAGTGCAAATGCAAAAAATAGAGAGATCATCATTGATTCGGGAATGGAAGCTTGGTGCTTGAAAACTTTGAATATGCGAGACTTCAATTTATGGGTGGAAGCTTTTAATGAAGTTAAGAAATCACAATATGCTTATGGCACTGATATTAACGACAAGGCTCTGACTGAACCTGATAGTACCTCTGTATTACGTGATTTAGAAACAATTTCTCAGAAGTTAAACACATTGAAATTTAAGAATGATGCATCCTCCAGATCGTTGATTTTGAATATCCTGCAAATCTCAGATGATATAGAACATACACTTGACAAATTGAAGTCTTCTATATTTACTTCTAAATCCACGAGGAGTTCTGGTGGTGATGCACATTCCGTGTTTTCGTCAAATGAATTTTATGATGCTAAAGAATACATTGATGCGATGAACTCTGGTGTTGTATTATTGGATAAGCCAAATATTAAGCAAGCACTTAACACGTATTCTGACGAAAGTGCTGAAGAAGAGGATGATCAAGAGTCTGTCTCTTCGTCTTCATCTTCTGGATCAAATGATGACGATAATGATTATCTTGAAACTACAGTTATCAGCAATTCAATAACGGAGCCAGCTTCGAATGATAATGACGATAACATGTACCCTTTACCGCATGACCCAGTTGAACTTGATTTTGATATACCAGTTTGCAACCATCAACCACCAAGTATCTTGGGATTCGTGAGGAAAAATGTAGGTAAAGACCTATCAACACTTCGTATGCCGGTTGACATCAATGAGCCAATCTCGATTTTACAGAAATATGCTGAAATATTTGAATATAGTGAATTGATTGAAAATGCATTGCAAGCCAGCTGTGAGGATTCAACGGGCGAAAGAATATTAAGAATCGCGGCATTTGCGGTTAGTTTTCTTTCTCCAATGAGGGTTAAAGAAAGGAACGCCCGTAAGCCTTTCAATCCAATTTTAGGAGAGACATATGAATTGGTCCGTGAAGATATTGGTATACGATTCTTGACAGAAAAAGTTAGCCATAGGCCACCAGTTTTTGCAATTTGTGCTGAATCCAAAGATTGGCTCTTTAGTTTCAATCCTGCTCCGAATCAAAAGTTTTGGGGTAAAAACTTCGAAATTTTTACAAACGGGATGTGTAAATTAACGATCAAACCTACCGGTGAACTATTTACCTGGAACCAGCCGATAACTTTGTTGAAAAATATCATTGCTGGTGAAAAGTACTCAGAGCCGTCTTCGGAAATTGTTGTTAAGTCTTCTAATGGTTTTAAGGCTGTGGTTGAATTTGCAAAAAGTGGTATGTTTAGTGGAAGATCAGAAGATTTAACTATCAAAGCAATTGGTCCAAATAAGAAAGAATTGCCATATTCGGTTAGTGGTAAATGGACCGAATCATTGACGTTAAAAACAAACACTACTGAAAAGTTAATATGGACTGTAGGAGAATTGTTACCCAATTACACCAAGAAGTTTGGTTTCACCAAATTTGCTGGTTCATTGAATAAAGTCACAGATATGGAACGCGATCATTTACCGCCTACTGATACAAGGTTTAGACCCGATATTCTAATGTATAGGAGTGGGGATGTACCGAAAGCTGGGGAACTTAAGGTAAGTATTGAAGAAATTCAAAGAGAGGAAAGAAAAGAATTAGAAGTCAGAGGTGAAATTTACAAACCCAGATTTTTTAGACAAGTTGGTGGTGACGAACGTTCCCCTGAAACTGGTGAATGGGTTTACATCAAGGGCGAAAAGAGTTATTGGAATAGAAGAGAAAAAAATGACTGGAAAGACTTACCGCAATTATGGTAGATTTATCTATTTCGTTATTCCATTATTTAGAATCTTTCGGAATGTTTGACTTTTATACTTCTGTATATTTGTTTGTTTAACGTAGATCTAACAAAAAATATTTAAATATATTAATTTATTGCGAAAACTACAAAATTAATTAATTTTTATAAAGTTTACGGATATATTAAAATATACTTCCTGGCATAGATTACTATAATAGACATATCAAAAGTAAACTGGTGTTCATCATATAAAATACACAGATTATAGCTTGAGATTTAATCTTTCTTCAGAATTGTTTCTAGAAGGTATATCAAAGAGATCCAAATTTTCAGGATCCATGTTTGAATTTAACGTTGGATTATTCATATTTCTTGGATTCCTAGTAAATAATAAAAATTGTAACTGTTTTCTTAAACTATTAATCAAGACTCTTTGCAAACTTAAATCATCTTTCATCATAAAGTTATCATTAACTAAACCATTTATTATTGATTTTCTATCAGCTACGGTGGAATTTTCTCTACTTATAAAAGGGATTATTTTTTCTTCCATTTCAAATTTTAACCTATCAATCTCATAATTTAAATAGATTAATTTATCTTGATCTTCCAAAGATGTGATGGAGGAATTGTATTTGTTTATTTCTTCAATTGGCTCATTATAGCCCAAATTTGTAATTTTACCCTGAATTATCAGGCTTAAAATCTTATTAATTTGCTTCTGTAAAAAATTATTTTCTGTTGCTAAGGAATCTATTTTACCATTAAGCCTATTAATACATGGCAATAATTGGTTTAACTGACAATTATTTTCTTGCAAATGAATTTCTAACGCAGGCTCATTATTTCCAATCCAATGACATCCAATTTCGTGGGCAGGACATTTGAAATGCCTAATTCTGGAGCAGTTTTCTTTATGCTTATTTAAATTCTTGAGTGGTATCATATCGTTCAAACATAAATCACAAGTTTGGTAATTATATATGCATTCGTTTGACAAATGATAATCTTGTGATATTTTCGTTAGTTCGGTATTACAATATTCACATGGGAATATTTTATGGATACATTCAATACCGCAATCAGAAAGAAGCCTTCGTTCTATTATCATAGTACAAATATCATCATCATAATCATTTTTCACATTATCATTGTCATTACTTTCTTTGTTGATATTACGCGCATTCCTCTTCCCGCTACACCGTATACCTGTATAGCCACAATCTGATATTACATGATGTTCCAATTCCCAGCGACATCCAGACCATTCGCAACCTCTTTCGTGATTCAAACAGTACACCTGGAGATCATCAATTAAATTCGTAACAAGCAATGGTGTAGGAAACAAATCATTCACATTAGATGCATCTAATGGTGTCCTATCCAACGGGCATGATCCTTTCAATTCGTCATTTACATTCCTATTGAATGCTTTAAAGCATTCGTGAATGCAACTCTTGCAAAACGTATGCCCGCATATCGTAGTCAATGGCTCCAAAAATGGTTGCTGACAAATTGGACAACTCAAGTGCTCTGTAGCTGTCTTATATTTTACGTTTCTTAGATCTGGCTTAATATTGTTGTTGACTGAATTAAATGAAGTTGGATAATTAACAATTTGTATTTCATCATCATAGCGAAGACTAACACGCTCTGAATCAGCCAATGAAACACTTTCTAGCATTTCATCAATATCATAAACCAGGTCCCTAATATCGCTCAACATAGTACAGCTCTATAATGGTTAAGTATTGTTCTATTTTAACTGAAGATTGTTCACTATAATCTTTTTGGTTGAAACCTGGAGTACTGACCTCGGTATGATGGTAATCGCACGTAAGTATTGCTTCTATTACGATAGAACTAACTAAAATAGGTAATACGTTTTTGATCAATGAATTTAATCGTTACATTATCAATGAAAGAAAGAATTAACTTCTACTAAAGAAACAGAAAGAAACAGAAAGTTTATGTTTCATACGCTTCCAAAGGTTTATATAGCTTACGGGGATAGAAAAAATAAATCAGGTCGTACCCGGATTCGAACTGGGGTTTTCCGGATCAAAACCGAAAGTGATAACCACTACACTATACAACCGTTTTATTGGTTCGACTGCATATGGAAGATATGCTATATGATATTTGATGCATAACTCCTAAAAAAATGGTGCAGCCGCTCCATCACCTCTTAAGTCAGAACCACCAGCATATATTAACTGACCATCTTTAGACTGATCTTGAATGATCTGAGCACGTCCAAAAATCCTTCTGTTATATCCAGTAACGAGCTTTGTATTGTGTCCCAAGTTTGATAATTCCTCGACAACTTTGGGATCAATGCCATCTTCTAGGGCAACTTCAGTCACAGCTGTGGATACTGGGCCGTCACTACCTTTGCCTTTGTCCGTGTCAATGGCATCTCTTGTCGCATTAAGACAAAATCTAGGCAGATCAGCCAGTTGTTGGGGGGTGAAACCAAACACACATAAATTCAAAACATGTTGCACCTGGCCAACTGGTTGCATGTATCCAGCCATATTTCCGAACGCAGCAAACAAAGAATCATCTTTGGAATTTGTGATTAATGAGGGAATGATCGTATGGTACGGTCTTTTACCACCTTCAAAACAATTATTAAGACCAGGTGTCAAGTTAAAATTAGCTCCTCTGTTATGCAAACAAAATCCATAATCTGGAACGGCGATACCTGAACCAAAATCATCATAAACAGAATTTATGAATGAACAGGCATCCCCATTAGAATCAGTGACTGCAAGATACACAGTATCTGATTTGTATTTCGGATTAGGTACACCATGTTTTATAACATTACTATCTAATATCTTATCCTTGTCGAAAAGTTCAGCTCGCTCCCGCAAATATGATTCACTCAAGAGGTCGTCGAGTGGGATTCTTGAGAAATCTAGATCTGTGACGTATTCGTCAGAATCGTAAAACGCAATCTTCGAAGCCTCGACTAAAATGTGCAAATATTCGGCTGAATTGTGCTTTAATTTGTACAAATCAATCTTACCACTCTTATGGAGTTGTTGAATAATCCCCAAAGCCAATAAGGCAACTAAACCCTGTCCGTTAGGAGGAATTTCCCACACTTTATAATTCTGGAAGTCAACACTAATTGGATCTACAACTGTGGATGTATGACTTGATAAGTCTTTCAAATCTAACTTATGGTTTCTGGAAGAAGTTTCTCTAACAATTGCCTCCGCTATTGGCCCTTCGTAGAAAGCTTTTTTGCCTCTTTCAGCGATTGCTCTTAATGACTTAGCGAGCGGCTTATTAAAGACAAAATCTCCTTCGTCTGGAGTCTTGTTTCCAAACAAGAACATATTTTCGATTAGTTTGAGGTCCGGATTCTGTCTCTTTAGTTTATCTTCAGCACTTTTCCATAACATGGATGCTATTTCACCGATTGGAAATCCATCTTCGGCTAATGAAATGGCTGGGTCCAAGACTTCCTGAAAAGTTACTTTACCCGATCCCCATTTTTCAAAGGAATCCACCCACCCGGCTACAGCTCCTGGAACAGTGACAGCATAAACGGACTCAACAGGTAGTCTCTTCATGGGACGGCCGTCATTATGGCCATCACAGATATCTTGGATGGTTAACTTTTTTGCAGATCTTCCGGTACCGTTCAATCCATGAACTTTCTTGGTGTCGTTATTATAATACAAGGAAAAACAATCACCACCAATGCCTGTAGAGCCTGGTTCAACCACACATAACGCTGCCGAGACAGCAATTGCTGCATCAACACAATTACCTCCTTTTGACAATACCTTAATTCCGGCTTGATTGGCTAATGTTTGTGTCGAAACAACCATTCCCTTGGAGGAGTA
The DNA here is from genome assembly GCA_900186205.1 of Debaryomyces psychrophilus. Classification (NCBI taxonomy): domain Eukaryota; kingdom Fungi; phylum Ascomycota; class Pichiomycetes; order Serinales; family Debaryomycetaceae; genus Debaryomyces; species Debaryomyces psychrophilus. Next base: position 366,036 of record FYBW01000008.1, on the reverse strand, counting down.
GACAGTCGATCTTCTTGAATTGAATTTGATGAATTCCTTATCGATTTCTTTTTTCATTTCTACTTCATGAATTATCCATATATTTTGTGAAAATTATAATTGCATTTTGCAGATTTGTGGGGTTATTTATACGACCGAATTGTGGACGTTCGTTCGCTGGGTATATTCAAGTTATTTATGCCGTACTTTAACGAAATTGGATTGTATATAACTACACGGATGCATAGTTAACAATGCAACTTATGTAAACAAAAAGATGTAAATTTTATATTGAGAATAAAATTGGTACTAAAGTATTACCAGATGGATCAACATGGTACAGGATGTCTAATCGGATAATATCACAAACGGAGTTAGAAGAATCTGCTTTTGAGTCAGAATCTGACACAGAAAAGGATTATGGGCCAACGAGACATTACGATGGTGAATTTCAAGATGTCGAGAATCAAGTTATTCGGTATATCATGAGTAGAGAATTGAAAAATCAATTAATCAGACGAGAAAATATAACGCAATTTTATTCGAACCGTCGAATTAACTATGATGCATTGATGTCCAGAGTGAAGTACAAGTTACAAGAAGTTTACGGGCTTACACTAGTAGCTGTACCATTGAAGGAGGGAGATAAAAAAACTAAATCAAGGCAGAATAAAGGGAGACAACCATTGATGTTGACTAATTGTTTGGGCCAGGCAGCACGCGAAGTGTTACTGGAAATATGGGTTGGTGATAGTGAAACGGCGGTGCCAAATAATAGAAACAGTGGCGACACACATTACTTTTTACCGAAATACAACAAAACGTCGAGCTTGGGATCGAATATTGAGACGGTTAAGTCCGGAGTGACCTTGTTAATCATGTCGCTCATTATAATTTCGGAGAACCATATATCGGAGTACGAGTTGGTCAATAGTGTTAGACAATTTGGAATAACCGACGACATTAATGCCAAAAATTCTAATTTCAACGCTAGTTTACCAGATTTTATCAATGAGCTCATAAAAACGGAATATATAGAGAAGGAGGTTCAAAGAAATTCAAAAAATTTGGATACAAATGATTACAAATTAGGAAGACGTTCGCTAATAGAGTTTACACCACTTTCCGTGTTCGCATTCATAAAAGCTATCTATGCGGATAATTTTGACACTGATACCGAAAAGAAAGCATTGACAACCATAGAAAAAGCATATGGTACATCGTTAGATGTTCCTCGGATACGGACACCGGAGCTGCCCAACAATCAAGCTACCGTCGGTCAGGATCAGAACAACCTAGTTGAACAAGCGTCTGTGACGATGTCCGAAAACGATTAATCCTATTACTACCCATGGCCTACTATCGATCATTGGGTTTAAGAGACATATGTGACTTATGAGAGTACGAATCGTTGTATACGGGGCCAATTAATGTAAGGAGGATGCGGAAAACCTACATAAGCATTGCAAGTTCAAAAAACCGTGCAAGATTGCTCATTACCCCATGTATGGCATGTATATATATATTTAACGTAGTTGGGGATTCTCCTATCTTGTAGCGAATAATGGACTCCGATATTTCACAAGATTGTTTACAAGAAAAATATCACACGCATTTTTGAGTACGATCGTTTAATAAAAATCGAAAGATGTACGGAAATCGGGGACGACAATTTTATTTCAATTATATACACATAAATAAAATACTTAATACTCGCTCGAACTAATTAGATCTTCTTTAATTAGAATTAAGTAAATAATAAAGAATACATTTATAGGATAGACATTCGAAAATGGCTTTAGATACGTTGGATTATTCGGTGATGGTAGCGTTAGCGCTTGCACTTTTGGCATATTTCGGGAAAGATAAAATCTGGGCCGGAGATGATGGTACATCAGCAGGATTTGTCGCGAATGCGTCAGCTGGGGGCCACTCGAGAGACTTGATAGAAACATTGAAAAAAAACAATAAGAACTGTGTACTTTTTTATGGAAGTCAAACAGGAACTGCTGAAGACTACGCGTCTAAGTTATCTAAAGAATTGGGCTCAAGATTCGGATTGAAGCCCATGACAGTGGACTTTGCAGATTATGATTTTGACAACTTTTCAGATATCGGTGAGGATGTTTTGTGCTTTTTTTTGATGGCAACTTACGGCGAAGGGGAACCAACAGATAACTCTCTTGAATTCTTCGACTACTTAGATAATGAGGCCGAATCGCTTTCTACATTAAGGTTCTCGGTGTTCGGATTAGGCAACTCAACGTACGAATTTTATAATGCGATTGGTAAGAAGACCAATGATAGATTGGAAGAGTTAGGAGCAGAAAGATTCAGTGCATATGGAGAAGGTGACGATGGTTTGGGTACCATGGATGAAGACTTTTTAAGTTGGAAGGATCTGGTTATTGATTCTTTAAAGAACAATTTGAATTTTGAAGAACACGAAGCTGTTTACCAACCTAGTTTGCAGTTACTTGATTCTGTTCATTCCAATAATGATCCTGAAGTGTCACATGGTGAACCAAATTCTGCTTATGTATCCAATTCGACAGATTTATCCAAGGGACCATTTGACCATACCCACCCATTTTTATCAAAAATTGTGAAAACCCAAGAATTGTTTAATTCAAAAATCAGATCTTGTGTTCATACCGAATTCGATTTATCCGGAACCAATTTGAGATACTCCACTGGTGATCACTTGGCGATTTGGCCGTCAAACTCAAATGAAAATATTGAAAAATTCTATGGGGCTTTTGATTTATCCGATAAGAAGGACGACGTTTTTGAATTGAAGGCAGCAGATTCTACAGTTGCAATTCCTTTCCATACCCCGATTACATATGGTGCCGTTGTCAGACATCACTTAGAAATTTCAGGTGATGTTTCAAGACAATTCTTATTATCAATTGCTCAGTTCGCACCTAATGATGAAACAAAAAAAGAAGCTTTAAGGTTGGGAAATAGTAAAGAGTTGTTTGCCGCAGAAATACACAAGAAGTCTTACAACATGGCCGACGCTTTATTGAATATTTCGAATGGAAATCCTTGGAATAAAGTTCCATTTGAATTTATAGTGGAATCGGTTCCTCATTTGCAGCCACGTTATTATTCTATTTCTTCATCCTCATTGTCTGAAAAGACCACGATACATGTTACAGCAGTCGTAGAAGCCGAGAAAATAGGGAGTCAATTAGTTACTGGGGTTATAACTAATTTGTTGAAAAATGTAGAGGTTGACCAAAATAACTCAACTTATAAACCAATTGTGACATATGATTTGAATGGTCCCAGAAACAAATTTTCTAACTACAAATTACCAGTGCATGTGAGACGATCGACTTTTAAATTACCTAGTAACCCATCGACGCCAATAATTTGTATTGGACCTGGTGCTGGTCTTGCGCCATTCAGAGGTTTTATTAGGGAAAAAGTTTCTCAAGTTAAAACCAATGCCAGCATGGGTAAAATATTATTGTTCTATGGCTGCAGAAATGAAGACGAAGATTATTTGTATAAGGATGAATGGCCAACTTATGCACAAGCTTTGGGATCGCAATTTGAAATGAACGTTGCGTTTTCAAGAAAGGATCCAAAAAATAAAGTTTATGTTCAACATAAATTATTGGAGAATTCTGAACTGATCAATAGTTTATTGAATGATGGTGCTTTTATATATGTCTGTGGGGATGCATCTAGAATGGCAAGAGATGTCCAAAATACATTAGCCAAAATCATAGCTAAAGGTAGAAATATAACTGATGAGAAGTCTGCTGAATTAATTAGATCATTCAAGACACAAAATAAATATCAAGAAGATGTCTGGTAATTGGTTCTTCATTAATTTTCTACTATCCAAGATCTAGTATTTTACAAATAATTCTAAAGATCAGATTTCTATTAGGATGATTAAATAAATAAATATCATATTAATAAACTGAGGTTAAATTAGAAAACAGATTATATTACTCTTTTAAGTTCCCAAGTTATTAGTATTATTATCATCAAATCTAACGCAGTATCTCCAATCTGGGTTTGAGGAATTATATATACTTTGTAATTTCTGTTCAGTACCAAGCCAATGTTTGTATTTCAATTTTGATTTCAAATCCAAGTCATATATATTACAGGTTAACAAAAATTTACCATATCCCTCAACATTAATTAGATTGTTAATGTTATTATGTGAATTATGAATATTATTAAATTTGTTATACTTTTCAAATTTGATGAATATCCCAACATCTCTTAAAGTCATTACCAAAGATAAGTTCTGCAGAACATCATTTATGGATGTGATATTTTTAATCAAATCGTTCTTATTATTTATCCTTTGATATTCCTTTAGCTTTTGAAATACGTTATTTGGATTATTCAAAAAAACCTGAAATAGCTGCTTAACAGGGATCTTACTATTCTCCGATATATCTATAAGTAAATCGTGAGGTATGAACAGGATCATATCATCTAGGCCTTGATCAATTGTTTCTTTGTATAATAAATCAAGTGGACAAAAATGTCTTTCAAATCCCCTTAGTTGATTAAGCAGGCAAGTCCGGCAATAGTTAGATGATATATTGTCATATAGCCATTTTGGTTTTATTTCAAATATAACTGAATCAATATTATTTTCTGTTTCTTGTATTTGTGATTTCGTTTGTTTTTGTTGAGATTGCAAATTACTTAATTGTTGGGACTTGGCATTTCCATTCTTATCGATATCTTGATCAGGGTTAGTTGTATTAATTCCAACATAGAGGTGACAATTTCGTGATAAAAATTGCTTGCTATAGTTTCCGTCTAGTATATTTGGCAATAATAGTCCGTATCTTTCTTTTACCATTAATTTGTTTCCTTCGTTATTCAATTGGTTCACAAAATCCGTCGTTAATACTACTAATTGAATATCGATTATTTGTTGTGGAAATAATGGCTTACATTTTAGTTCAATAAAGTCATATAGTTCACACGTAGAGATGTATTGTTCATCTTCCTTCAATAATCTGACTCTTAGTAATTTATGTCTTAAATAATCGTTACTACCAGTATACTTGAACAATATATTAGCATTACCTTTTGCAAAGTACATCCACTCCGCTGGTGTTGTTATCTTATAAATTTCCATATTAAATTGGTCATAAATATATCGCTTTTAGTAAATATTATCTTTTATAGTCGAGCAGCTGTTGTAATAAACCGAAAGGAAAAGAATTGAAATGATAATAAATAAATAATGGACGGATGTCGAATTGAAATAACCTGAGTTCAATGAATACTGAATTGATTTATAAATGTATTCTTATTTGTACTTAAACGATGTTAAAGTATAATGTGATGCTTTCCTTAATTTCTGAGAATTTTTCAATGGAATCAAAACGAGCTCGAATTACAGAAAATTGTTTTTAGTATTTTGTTTATATTCATGATAATTAAATATTGAAGGATACATACGAACATATAACAGGTACGAAAAATACCAAATGATCCAGCAGATACATCAATTTCTTAAGATATCATTAATCTCTTTTTTCGTGAAGTTTTTACCGTTCCTGGAATGATTATTATTATCAAGAAGCAATCTCCCAGGACCAGTAATTTTGAAATATATTGGTTTATTGTAGAGCTTGTTGATAATATTGAACCTGACAAACATCTTTAAAGTGTTCCAGTGGTGTGTAAATGTGTTTATTTGGTGATGAATTCCAAGAGAAGTGACAAGTCTTAAATACCGCTTGCTGAGGAATGATTTGAAACTATTAATGTGAGGATGTAAAATTGCAGGTAATTGCAAATTTCTGACAAACTGAAATGGTTGGGTCCATGGGTTTTTAAGCGTTGCATAGTCGATCGTGGAATTATACGCAATTAAACTGTTTGGATTTATTAACATTTGTTCATTCGAACCCAAAGTAATTTCAAATAGTTGTTCTTCACCATTTACTACAATTATTCCTTTACCATCAGATTGAAAGCTGTTACGCTTTTCAAGGACTTCTATCGGATTTAGTTGTAAGTTAAACCCAGTCCATGCGATTATATTCTCATCATTCAAAATGGTCCACTTATCATCTATGTTGTTTACTTCAATAATCGAGTAATTATTCATCCCCCCATTAATCAATAGCGATACAGATGAATTGGACGTTAACTCTTGATATTCAGTTTTATGCAATATTTGCGGAACGCTTGATAAGTTCTTTAAGTCTCCATTTATGCCTAAAATGGTACCATTTCTAATATTCAATTTCGACGACTGTGGCATTGTAATATTAAGTAAATCACTGGGATTTCCTAATGGCTTAAATGATGGCAATTCTATAAATGGTCCATTGCCAGTAACTATCGGCAAATTATCATTTGATATCTCTTCGGATATATCATGATTCTTATTAAACTTTAATTTGGAGAGGATGCTTATAGAACGACATCTAATTTCACCTACCACCCTAATCCCTGTTCTACTGATCTTAACGGGTATCATATTTATGTAGCTGCTGTTAGAACTTTACTCAGTTGTTGATTATTTTTCAATATCGGAGGAAGCTTATGTAATCGCACACAACGTCTGATAGCAGTTAATTAAAACGAAGACTAGCATTCCTAAATCCTTGTATGTACATCTCATATGTAAAGAAATGCTATAAAATAAGATATAAATGCAAATGCATAAGAAGACGCCAAAAAAAAAACCGGAAAAAAAACGGAAAAAATCATACAAATTCATGTAACCATTCATCAGTTTTAAGAATCGATTCAAAGTAATCATCACTAATCAAGATAGGGTCCTGAGCATGTACAATTTCAATTAACTTGATGAAATGGGACCAAAACTTAACACCGTTGTTGAAGTCATGAAGTAATTGATTAGTGGTGATACTATTAACGCCGTTAACATTAATGTTAAATGAGGAATTATTAATTTGAAAAACAGAATTTAGTATATGGTCCTTGGTATTCTTTATTATATCCTCCTTTGTTAAATCCTGAGATGATAATTTTTGTTTAATTGAATATTCAAAATAAATCTCTGCTAAAATTCCTAGTAAAGAATTATTGCAATCTTTATAGAACGGTAACTCGTCAATTAATTTATACCAATCAGTCTTGTCATTGTATTTTGACTTAATTGTGTTATTTTCTTGATGCACGATGAAATCAACCAACAAACATTCGATATTATTAATAACTGTATTTGAAACAAATTTTACATGTGATCTGAAATTTACCAAGGCCCGTGATAAAGGACCTTGATAATTAATTGGTGATACTTTAAACTTATGAAGTGAAAATATTCTTGAAATTAAAGTGACGTGTTTTAAATCATCATTTGTTAATTTCGTTTCTTCATTTCCGAATTCCTTGAAAAATTTTGGAACACCATTATATTCTTTATTTGGTTCGTTTAATTTAATTGTATTTGATTTTATCAATAACAAAACGAGAATCAATTCTTGTAATTCAGCTTCATCTACGTCTTGACCGTATTTAGTAGTAAAGGTTTTCAATATCTTACCTACTGAATTCAATTTATTGGTTTTATTATCAATAATCTCCAACAAATATAAATTTCTTAAGAATACAGTCGATATTAGGTCTTCGTTAGTTTTGACGTCTTTATTGGGTATAGCACCAGTTTTAAATTCATCTCCTAAGTTATTAAAGAATTTGATTAAACTAAATCTATCTCCTGAGTCATTATTAGTTTGCACCAAATGATTCACTTGTTGATAGAATGGAGGTGTTAGTCTATTGTTTAATTCAATTATATCATCTTTAAACCAGTAATCAACCTTAATTTTTTTAACTTGATAATATCTGGCCAATAATTGTGTGATTAAATTAAACTGCGTGTCTAATATTTTTTTATATTGTGGTAAAGTAATTAATTTTTTATAGGTATCACTTAACCCACTTTCTAGAGGCGGCCTAATGTTTAATTGGCCTTGAGTGATAGACTCTAATATTTCAATACGCAATAACCCTATTGATTGGTAATAATATATTTCTGGTGGTAATCTTTGTGATATGATATCGTGTATATTATTTGGGACTTTCACAATATCTCTACTTGTGTTAGGTGTGCCATTCATTGCTTTTTGATTTCCTTTTCCTCGTCCCTTTGACTTCGTACTCGTATCGGCACGCGTATCAGTTCCGGTTTCGATACTGCTTTTCTCATCGCCACTTCTTACAAAATCCGATTCATCTACTAAACCTAACTTGGCCATTTCGACTGAATATAAATCAACAAACCCTTCCATATTTAAAATTGGAACAAACTTTAAAGCAGAATGCCCTCTAAAGTATAAATCTAATAATTTGGGATCGTTTAGACCAACAATATACGGATACAAATCTGCCGATTTGTTACCATTGAATGAGTTGTACTGGTAAATCATTTCTAAATGCAACTTAAAATAACTCAATTGAGGGTATGGTTGTCCCGGAGTAGGCTTAGGTAAAGGTGGAAAAGTTGGAAAGGTGGTTGGTTGTACTTTACATCCTACCATTATACTTAAATCCACGAATTGTTTTTCAGTCAAATTCAATTCGTTTAAAATTTTGAATTTATCAATAAATCTAAAGTCTTTAGATTGAAATTCCATCCCTAATATGAATTTATCAATTTTTGTTAATAACAAATCGGTTGATCCATATATCGAATCGATCAATTCGTTTTGATATAAATATGATAATTGAAAAGACGCATCGTAAGGGGAAATCATATAATCAATACTGATTTCAATAAAATATTTAATTAAATCGTTTATCATTGGTCTTAAAGGTAACGGATCCGTAAATAATCTGAATGATTCATTATTAAGATTGTTGTACCCATATGGGTTCAGGCTCTTTGAGTTTAATTTTGACCACGTATTTTCAAGATGTTGTTCTTGTGGGGATAATTCGTTTGTCTTATAATCGTTGTGTTGTAACTGAATACCCAATCCAGATATAACAAATACAGGTTTTATATTGAATTCTTTAAACACTTGTAAATCAGAAAGAATATAGTCTTTCAACGAACTTGGGATTCCCCCAATTCCCGATAAAAATTGTTCTTTTTTAAATGTATAAATTCTACTCAAATAATGTTCAACATCAATACCAATCGTGGCATTTTGGAGAATTTCAATTGAACTTGTATTGACCAATTTCCTTTCGAATAGATATGATTCTAGTGACTTAATAGGCATTGTTGTACTAATTGTTATTTATTGTCTTCTACGTGTTTCACTATTTTCTAAAGGATTTAGGTTTTAATTTTACTTTTTTCCAAACTGAGATTTTAAATAACACGACTGTACCTATTTTATTTATAATTAACCGAACACTAAATATTATATAAATACAAGAGATATAACTATTCATCCCCAAATAAATTATTAAGTGGACCGTTCTCTATAAACGGATCATTCATAACGTCACTATTCTGAGGCTTCTTTTTTCTTGTGGCCACTGCATTTTCTAATTGTTTTTTACGCTTTGTTAGATCGTTGTCCGAAGAATCTTCATCAACCTCTTTTGATATTTTGATTAATTCTAATAATGCAGACCTTTGATGTTTTAAGGATTTTGAACTTACCAATAAGGCTTCAAAATTACTTATATGTTGTGTAGTTATATTTGGTAAAATTTGAACAAAGACCCTTGCTGGATAGTCGTTTTTTGACCTTAGCGAACAATACAAGGTCGTTAACGCTATGGCTGCTTCCGAATGGGTTTCAACAAAATATTCATCCATAAGAACATGTAGCAAGGATTTAATTAGATTGTCACAAAGGTACTTATCGACTTCATCATCCTTGAGTAATATTTCTGATAAAATATTTCTTACTACCAAAATCGTGTTGAAGGAACATTTTGTATCCTTAAACATTATGATGTGACAACATATTCTTAAAAATGGAGCCAAAACTTCCTTATTTTCAGCAATTAATCTTTTGCAAGCAAACTGTGTTTCAGTGACATTCTTCGCATTAAACTGACTTACGATATCCATAAGAAATCTTACGACAGTTGCAGTCAATTGTCTTAACATGTGCTCTTCCATCATTTCTTCTGATAATGTTTCATCATCCTCATTACCTTGTAATTGTAAACCATTCATGTATACCTTTTCCCATTTACTCACTAATAATTTATCAATATCAATAAATGCGTTGACCAATAAATCAGTCATGAAAATGTCGACGTATTTAACTGGGCAATTTCGAATAACACTTCTTAAGCAGCTGTTGATCATATGCTTCCAACTATGTAATGTTATCCCCACTGTGTCACCCGCAACAGACTTCCAAATCATGCTTCCAATATTTGGAATTTCATATAACGTGTCTTCTAATTGAGACAACGAACTGATTGTCAAAAACGCATATTCTCTAGTGTATCTAATTAAGTGTCCGACCGAGTCGGCGAAGTCTCTTAATGTTAATGCTGCCTTGACATTTTCCTCTATAAATGTTTCTTTGCTCTGAATGGAAACTCCTTGTTGCCAAAATCTTTCCATGCAACTATATTTAACAAATGCTTGAACAGCCTCTGGCAAATCTTTCCAATTTGCAGGATCATGATAAGATTGAATTTGGGTCAATAATTGTAAGATATGAGGTATAATCGGCTGAACTCTTGGCTTCCATAATTTTAATAAATTCAAATATTCCGGTGAATCGTGGTTTAATTTCTCAATGCTGTATTGAATAAAAATCCTCGTAGCCCTTATTGGAAAAATAGAAGACCAATGATCCTTTAATTTATTCTTCAATATTTTACCTTCTTCGTCCATTTCGCTTTCTAATAGGTTAGTAGTCGCCGTGATATTTCTGCTTTGAAAATACGATGCAATCCCAACTATTCCTATTCTTTCCATAAACCAATGTAAATCCATTAAACCTTTTTCAGTTGCGGGTTCGGACCAAGCCATTAATTCTGGGTCAACAATTCTTGCGAATAATTCATCTTTATTATCTATTGATGAACGAGATGCAATAACCAATAAAAACGACTTGAATGCAACGTTTTCATGGTCACTGACCTTTTTGGATGATAAAATATTACCTATTACATTTTCTAAGTCATCAAATATTTTCTTTAATGACTCAGGCATAATATACGCCAAACGGTTTAGTTCTGTACCACAACTGGTCCTTAAGTCACGAATCAATTCTTTCTCATCATCATTTATATTATTAGGGTATTCGAAAGTTGCAGTTGTTAATATCTTCTCCAAAACTTGAAACATTAAAGGACTCACGTCTTTTAATAGTGGCGCAAATTGTACTAAAGTTTGTACCTGTTTTCGAATTAAAAGTGGGGATGCTAAGTTCATTGCTAGTAATCTTTCACCTAGGCTCTCGACCAACTTATTCAATCTATCATTTATTGCATCAAAGTCATCGCCAGTGTACCATATCCTCCATCTTGAAATGCCCCTAATACAATTTTCGATTATGTTGAATTGTGCTGTACCATAATTTAATGCATTTGACTTTTCATTTAAATTGTATTCATGGATACATTCTTCACCAAGCTTAGAACTGAAAAAGCTTTGCAATCTATTCTCTAACCACATCAATCCTTCCTCAGGTTTCTTACAAACTGTGATTCTAACAATGTCTTCGTTAAATTTTTTAAAGTTTGATAAAAATGAATTCGCATCGGGAATCGAATCAAAGTCAATATTTAGAAATGTTTTGGAAGTATTCTCTTCACCGATTACATTATAATTTAAAGTTCTATTGGCTGAAGTTTCCAACAAATCTAATAGAATTTCGAGTATAGGTTTCTTTGAACTTAATTCATCAAACCTTAAGACTGTCACCCACATTTGCAAGGATAACCCGGAGATTATCAAACTTGGGTGATTTGTTGTTATCAAAATCAAGTTCAAGTAGTTATCGATATCAGAACTTTCCCATGTTATCTTGTTTTTTTGTGGTAAAGATATATTCAAATATTCACTTAATGAAACGATCATTTCAACTGTTTTCTTTAATAACGAGTAAGCCTGTTCGTCAACATCATTAGGATCAATTTCTAAAGATCGATAGAACTGAGTTAACTTATTTATACCCTCATTCGTAAATATACTTCCAATAAAAAATTCAAAATCCTCCTCGTTACTATAATTTCTTGTAAACAAAATATGCAAGCAGTCAACTGCAAGAGTCTTCAATTTGATGTCTGGAATAGTTAAAATGTTTATTAACGTTTGCATGATGTTTTGATTTCTTAAGACAATAGGTTGAACCCAATGTAAACATGTTTTGAAAATAGATAAAATCTTAGGAACAAATACTTCGCAAGTTGAACTTTTGAAATCGTTATTCAGTAAGATTTCAATTAAGTTTTCACTCAAATTTGTGAACCATCCAATCGTAGAAGACTTACAAAGGGACAAAGTAGCATTAGGCTCATAGATTGAGTTCAAAATATCGTCGGGTGTGATAATTAATACGCTTAGTTGATTTAAAATCGTTGTTCTCTTCGATGCAACTGGGTCATCTAGGAGATAAATGTCTTCAAACAAGGTTCTGATTATTATGAGACATAATTCCCGACAATAAATGTTATTGTTCCATATATTCCACAAATCCGAATCCATAGATGCCCAGCCGTCGGTAAATTCTTGTTCACTAACCGCTGATTTATCGTTACTTGTGTCGTCAGTTTCACCTTCATTCATCTTTGACACGTCTGGCTTCAAAGACTTAACAAGAAAACAGCCCCATATCTTTTTAGCTATAGAAACCCATAGAAATGCTAGTTTTTCTTTCAAATAATGCGGATCGTCTTCGTTTGTCTTATTAGCTAATTCGATCACCCAATTTCTTATAGTAGATACTTTATCTGAATTGAACAAATGAAACCTTTTATTGATAGAATTCTGCAATAGCGATAATCCAAAGTGTCTTACTATGTAATTTTTTCCATTATTTTCGGGCAATGCTAGTTGGTAACCCCAGAATGGTGATTCTTCATTTGTTTTAATCGATTCTAAAAACATCTGTGTTTCTCTCCTTTGATCATTCGTTGATTTAGGATCATATATGACCTCCAAGGCATTGATTATTTGATTGACACCGCTATTATCCATTGTCATTTGTACAACTGAAAGTAACTAATAATGGAATCTATATTAAATGAGTGACAAATAATCCGTAGGCGAATTCAAAATTCTTATTCTTAAACAATCAAAAAAAAAGGAGTGAACTCAATAATAATCGTATTCAATACACCACTAGTAAGTACCTCAATAACTATTAAATCAATTTAGTTTATCACTATAAAATTTCAATTTGTATTATTATGATCATAAAGGCGTTCTACTAAATCCTTAGATCATCAAATTTCCTGTATATAACATACTAATATGAACATATTTAGTGAATTGATAGTTAAATATATAACGATATAAAGGATACATAGATTACAAATAGAACTTTCTCTTGTCTCTTTCCATATCAGGTCTGTGTTCCCATTCGACATCATCTTTGATTCCCTTCTGTAATCTTCTTAATTTAAGAGTAAATTGCGGTCCCAATTCTTGTAAACCTACCTTTTCTTCATTACGGAATATGTATCTGTGTCTCCTGAAGAATATATAATCTCTTTGGTTATGTAATGTTATGACTTGTCTACCTTGAAATTCAGGCTTATGGGGAAATAGTGATTGAAATAATCTACCCACGGTTTTACCTAATCTGGTATTAAAATTGTTCAAAATCAATTCAGGTATGTGGTCTGTGGCTCTACCATGTCCAGCAATCTTCTTTCCTTCAGTTAATGAAGTGACTGAGAAATAAAACGTGGGACCTTCAGGTAAATGAATGAATGTCATACCAGTTACTACCTTTTTATCCTCGTTTATGACCACAAGATCAGTGAATTCTCTATTATTACAAAATTTCGCCATATCTTTCATGCTGAATTCTCTTTTTCGTTTCACAAACGTAACATTTGGTAAGAAATCCATCAAGACATCTGCAAATTCGTAGGCCGGCTTTTTGGCATTGGCATTTGTCGTAAGTAAAATTTTGGGTTCCTCTGTACCAGTAAAATATTGATCAAATTCGTCCTCACCTTCAACTTCTTGAGTAATAGTCTCATCGAATACCCTTTTACTTTCGATAGTCTCGGGTATATTTGCAGTTAATCTTTCTTCCCTTAATTCTGGGTTAGACCTCTCCTCTTTAGCTCTTTCATTTCTTAATTTATGACGGGTCTTATTTTTTTCATGTTTCAAATCACCATACAACTTCAGCCTCTTCTGCTTATTCTTTATATTCTTCAACGCTTCACTGGTACTCATGTTGTGTATTGCTTGTGACGGAAAAAAAATTAATGAAATTAAACAAATTTAGAAGAAAATAATTTTTTTTGATGATGAGAGATGAGATAATGTTTTAAGCTCACTTTACCATGAATTTGAAATTAAATTTAAATCAATGGTCTAGATACATTAAACTGAAAAAGTGGATATTTGAAGACACATGCTCTGCTGCAACGTCGAATAACTTATTAGTACTATTAAACGACGTGTTTCCGAAAAAATTTCATTCAACGAAACTAAGCTTTGCGAAGAACCAGTTACCGATTGGATTCCATTTCTTGTATAACAATCAATATAATGCGAGTCTTGGATCTGATGGGTATGATAATTATCAAGCACCAATGGTTAATGATAAACAAGTATATCGAAGAAGAATGTGGGTTAAAGGAAACATGGAAATATATAAGTCGCCATTATTGAACGAACATTTACTGTGTACAGAGTATATCCAGGCAGTCAAGACCATTGGTGATGCAACATTTGTTAATATAAATCGAGAATTCAGTAATTCACAAAGTCTTAACTTTATTGAAAATAGGACATTGATATATAAAGACGACTTATACCAACCCACAATGAATCATTCTCAATTTCCAAAATTTAACGATACTCTCAGTATCCAGTTATCTTCCAAAGATATTATACGGTATAGCTATTTAACTCATAATTACCATAAAATACATTACGATGAGAGATACTGTCAAGACAAAGAAAATTTACCAGAAATAATAGTTCAAGGTCCATTCATGGTAACACTTTTATTGTATTGGTTTCAAAAGATTCATCCTAATTTCATGATAAAGAAATTCACTTACAAAAATATTGAGCCATGGTTTGTAAATGAAAAGGTAACATTGGGATGCGTGGAGCGTGAGGACTCGTTCACGTTACAGATTATAAATGAAGAAAAAAAGAAGGTGTACATCGACGGGACGGTTAGGTAAACGAGAAATAGATAGGGCTTCTCAATAATTGTGCTATTGGAAACTGAGCATAGCTGCAGTTAGTTAGTCTAATACACAAATATTTCATTTCATCGCATGGTAACTGAACCAAATTTAATTAGATAGTTGTATGTATACTTCAATTCTCCCGAACACTATGTTAGGAAAACTTCGAGGCTTGTTGTGGACAATAATATATTAAACATAAAACGAGCATGATATATGCGTTTCTACATTAACTTTAAAACAGTCATATATTCATATAGATATGTAACTTATCGTGTTTACATTGATAAATTTAGTCGGAAATACCAATGACACCACAGGCAGGTCTACCACCAGCATTACCAGTCTTCTTGGATTCAACGTGACCACCCATACCTAAATCATCGGTACCGGCGTGGATAACAACAGTTCTACCCAAGATAGAGTTTTGGCCTAACAACTTGACAAACAAGTCTTGCTTAGAGCCCTTGGCAACACCAGACACATCGGTAGTGACATTACCTAAATCACCAACGTGCCTGTTGTCGTCTTCTGGGGCACCGTGTTCCTTGCTGAATGGGTTGAAGTGCGGACCCGCAGATGTACAACCGTTTGTGTTGTCACCAAATGTGTGGACGTGGAATCCTCTCAATGCGTTGGCATCATTACCAGAAATATTCCATGTAATAATAGTTGGGTCTGCCTCGGACTTTTGTTCGAAGTTAACGACACCGGCAACCTTAGAATCACCTCTTAATACAGCAACTGCATTGTTAGTAGACGTCCTCAATATTACATCCACTCACTCAATGTGAGTAAACATTCAGCTTATAGACATTACTTTTGCTATGATGAGCAAATATTGTATCAATTGATCAAATGGATTAACAATTGAAACAATTGTTTCTTTTTGTTCACTTAACAAATCGATCGATTATATTGCTCATTACCCAATCAATCAATTGACTCAGTAGTGCCTGTCAGGTTTTCGTATCCTATATATACATACCAGCTTTGACCATTTTTTATACTTTATTTTAATAATTAGTTAGAATATGTAATTAAAACTGTAAAGATTTTAACAATATCCTTTTTATAGGACGTTTCGAAAGCAATTATGTCCAATGATTTTTCCCGGAACCTGATCGAAAAAAACGTACACAAAGTCCATTATCAGATGACCGTCTAGACTATATGATTCATTACTAATACATATTCTTCTTGATAAAAATACCCATGTTGAACGGGTAGAAACCAATTTTGGTGGAGAGATCTTGTCGACTGACGTGGAAATTGGACCATATATATACCATTGGCAGCCGGTTACCCTGGAGGTTAAGGCGCAAGAGCATAATCACTGTGCAAGGAGATAGCTATTAACGACGCCAGTCTCACGACGTAGCGGGTGAGAATAGGAATGTATATTAGTATTAAGACTGGGATTCGAGCAATCGACCCAGGATTGATACGAAATTTACTTGCTGTAAGATAGTAACGTTCAGTCGATAACCTCAGAAACGGAAATCCAGCAATGGTGAGTAAAACCGAAACCTCCAGACATAGAAACTCTACGCACATCGGAGATCCACGGTCTACAGAATATATCACTAACAAATATATTTAATATGTGCTAAGTACATTGTAACCCGTTCAGACGAGGCACACTAGCCACGACTGCTACCCAATCACATGTAGATTGTGGTTGGAGGTTTCATGCCGTCGGCAATGGATTGTTGGCTCCCGGGGATGTAAAATTAGCCGATATCGAACTCATCGGTCTTCTCCGGTTACGAGTGGCTGATTTAAATGGCCAATTCTGCTTGGTCCTATGTAGCACTGGAATATGGTAACCAGCTATACCACTACCTTTGGCTTCGTGTCGTTCGCTGTATGAGTCCCAAGAGTCTCTCGGACCTCTGCTCTTTTCCTCCGCTCCGTCTTGATCTTTCTCTCACCCTCTTTGTGTTTGATCTTGTGGGTTCTGTGACTTGCATCAGTCCTAGGCTTGATTTTCAGCACATCTGGCAAATGAGAAATAGAATAAAAAACGTACAACGTCGACAAAACTATAATCGACGAGTAGAGGAAAAATCCCTTTCTTTTGATCTTATTCAAAATCCTATCTATTGGTGTATAGTACTTCATTGTATCTAATTATCCGGACTGAGTCCATGTCTTTGCCATTAGTATGAATTGCTTATCATATTTGTCAAAAACTTTCAATACTGCATATACACTTTACCTTACTTAAAGCCAAATTCGACATTTGCATGATAGGGATAGCTCCTTCTTCCTGTAGCTTACAAACATGTCAGACCTCAAATCATATATAATTACGTTGAAAGAATCTGCTAACGATAGTCAGAAATCTCAGATCAAAGAGAAGATCCATTCGTTGGGTGGAAGTGTTACCAGTGAGTTTAGCTTGATCAATGGATTTGTTGCCAAATTGCCATCAGCGCAATCGACTTCCATAAATGATTACGAACATGTCGAACACATCGAGGAAGACAAAGAAGTTAAGATTCAATAAACTGGAGACATTTATTGAACAAGTAGATCCGTTAGTATAGGTATATATTTTGGTGGTTGCTGCCGGTAGTTAATCTGTATAGGAATAAACTGATCTTCGTGATTTGGATGTAGATTTAGGAGAGGCGACGGAAATATCGTGGCTAGCTTAATGAATTATATTCCATAATGGAATACTCCTAGATAGACAAGGACCAATGGTAGACAAAGAGCCAGCTTCTGAGATTTTGAGCCTAATCGACGGACTTAGATCTCGATCCCCGATAGTTAAAATATGGGAAAACTATACAGGCTGTGACATAAATAAGAATAGTCTTAGGAGAGAGGGCACCGCGTAGTGCTTGTGGTCTATTTTATGTTCGTCTGACCGACATAGTGTCTCTAGAAGGAGTTTGGGTGATGACATCTCAGCAAGATGGTCCAAATTAATTATAATTTATGGATTTGCCCATGTCATAGGCAAATGCTTGATACAAATGAACCTGCCTACAATACATCCTAGAATGGTGTTTTTTGGCTTTAATTAAAGGGTCTTTGAAGCCGGTCGTATATATGCAGAATCGTTATCTAGGGCAATTGTTTTCTACTCCTTATTCACAAGGCCTTGCGTTAATAGTATTCCACTATTCTCACAGTTATACTTGCGTGACGTACGAATATGTGGTTAGATTTATGTCTTTTTAGTAACTACAGTTTCTTGTAACTCATTTTTTTTTTGTCTTATCTTATCTTTGCTATCTTATCTTTGCAATAAATATCGTGAAATCAGGCTTAAGCTCATTGAAATGGTCAATTAATAACCGTAATGGATTATAAAGGGAACGTATACTACATTGGTATTTATAACTTATATATATATAAGTAGACTACAACATATATTTCTAGTAAATCTATAGTCTAGCAAAAGGAGGGGAAGTGCACACAATAATCAGATAAAAACGACCCACAGACCCCTTTAAATATAATTGTGATTTAACATATATTTCTTATTAATCTAAATACTTAATGCAAGAAAAATGAGTCAAGAATACGACAAATACAACCTACAACCTAACTTCAAACCAATTGACCATTTGTTTGAACAAAGGTTGAGACAATTTCTTGATGGCGGTAAATATCGAGATTTGAATTTGCCAAAATTCTATGATTTCGATAGGGTAGATACCAACACTGAATTTATTAACATAAAGAGTTACAGGGTACCAGATGATGAAAATGGTAATACCACGAGACCTTTGTTTAAAGAAATCAATTGGAACGAGACTGAATGGAAAGATAGCAACAAAGGAGATAGATTTGGTCCCTCGTGGAAGACATTCTGGTTTAAGGTTGAACTCTCCATTCCATCTGAGTGGTTAAACAAAAATCCAGAGGTAATTGAATTCCAATGGGATAGTAATAACGAAGCAATGATTTATAATGACAAAGGATTGCCGTTACAGGCATTCACGGGGGGTAATGAAAGAACTTTATTCAGATTGCCAAGATATTACTGGAAGAATGGTGTTCATAGGTTCTACGTAGAAATGGCTTGTAATGGGATGTTTGGAAATGGTGGTGATGGCACACCTGATCCAAACAGGTACTTTCAACTAAGTAAATGTGATTTGGTATTGCCTAACTTAGAGGCCAGAAGGTTGATGTGGGATTTCTGGATAATCGGTGATGCAGCAAGAGAATTCCCAGGTAATTCATGGCAGAAGTGGCAGGCAAATCAATTATGTAACGACATCATGAACGTGTTTGATCCGGAAAATGTTGACTCTATTGCCGAGTGTCGTAAATTAGCAAAATATTATCTTGGTGATAAAATCGATTCAGATGAAGTATTTGCTACAGACTCTCGAATTGATGTTTTTGGTGTAGGTAACTGTCATATTGATACGGCTTGGTTATGGCCATTTGCAGAAACTAAAAGAAAAATTGTCAGATCTTGGACTACCCAGTTGAGACTTACAGAACAATACCCAGAGTATATTTTTGTTGCATCTCAAATGCAACAATTTAAATGGCTAAAAGAATATCATCCTGAAATTTTAAGAGAAATTAAGGATAAGTTTACAACTAATCAATTTTTACCTATTGGGGGGTCATGGGTTGAAAATGATACCAACTTACCTAATGGGGAATCATTGATTCGTCAATTCTTATTGGGACAGAGATTTCAATACAATGAGTTTGGGATTTATTCTAATATCTTTTGGTTGCCTGATACTTTTGGATACTCATCCCAAATTCCCCAGATATGTCAATTGGTGGGAATCAACAATTTTATGACTCAAAAGTTGTCGTGGAATAATATTAACCAATTCCCATTAAGCACATTTAATTGGATAGGTATTGATAGGTCGCAGGTGTTAGTTCACATGCCACCTGCAAATACCTATACGGCTAGCGCCCACTTTGGAGACATCAAAAGATCGTCTGAACAACATAAGAATTTGAGAGATGTTCCAACAGGGTTATTATTATTCGGACATGGTGACGGTGGTGGTGGACCAACCGATGAAATGTTGGAAAAAATAAGAAGATGTAGGGGTATATCCGATAAGAGTGGCTTATTACCAACCGTACATTTGGGCAATACAATTGATGACTTTTATGATGATGTATTAGAAAGATCAAACGGCGGAAGGAACTTGCCTTCGTGGACAGGTGAAATTTACTTAGAATTTCATAGAGGTACTTATACTACTCAAGCCAATGTCAAAAGGTTAATGAGGATTAATGAAATTAAATTGCATGACTTAGAATGGTTAGCGACATTAATTTCAATCACAAGCAATAAATATAAATATCCGAAATCCGAAATAACTACTTTGTGGGAAAATCTTTGTTTATGTCAATTCCATGATGTTTTGCCTGGTAGTTGTATTGGTATGGTATACTACGAAGAAGTTTTGCCAATGTTAGACAAAGTTTTGAAGAATGCCAATAAATTAATTAATGATGCCTTGAGTGCTATTAAGGACGATGGTAAATTTGCATTATCCTCGTTGAATTATCTTAATACTTTGCCATGGTCTAGAAATGAAATATTAAAGATAAATCAAAAAGAACATTCTGAATTGTTTAATGCGATCGGCGATGATTTCGCAGTCAAAGACGGGAATAATTTGCTTATATCAGTTGCCAATGATGAGGGTGTAACAAAGATAAATTTTAAGTCAGAGATTGCCTATCCGGCATCCGCGTATGAAGAAGCAGACGTTTTTATTTTATCAAATAAAAAGATCAAGGCAACTATTTCAAAAAGCGGTATCTTAACGTCTGTGATTGATTTAGAAAATGACCGTGAAATCATTGATACTACTGCTACGAAACAAACAGATAGCGGAGACTGTATTGGTGGTAACCAATTTGTTTTGTATGATGATGAACCATTAAATTTTCCTGCTTGGGACACCGAGTTATATTCGTTGAATAAATATAAATTCTTGACCCAGAACGAAGTTAGTATTTTAACGAATAATGAATTAGAATCTTCTGTATTAATTAAGACTCATATTTCTGATAAGTCGTCTATTGAAACGACTGTGTCACTTGAGGGATTGACTAATTTCAAAGCAGTACAGAATAGCTTTATTAAATTTAGCTCTAAAGTTGACTGGCATGAGACCTACAAATTTTTGAAGGTTCAATTTCCAACGACTATTTATACGTCACAACAGGCAAATTATGAGACACAATTTGGATTAACAGCAAGACCTACTCATTATAATACTAGTTGGGATGTTGCAAAGTTTGAAGTATGCCATCACAAGTTTATGGATTTGTCAGAATTCAATTACGGTGTATCAATTTTGAATAATAGCAAATATGGTGGATCGATTCACGGGAATTTAATGACATTATCGTTATTGAGATCATCCAAGGCACCGGATGACAAGGCCGACATGGGTAAACATGAGTTTGAGTATGCGCTATACCCGCACCACGGTGCATTGGGAATGAACACCATCAAATTGGGTTATAGCTTCAACTATAAATTAAGCCATGGGGTTAATTCTACAAAATTGCCGGAATTGTTAAATTCGATTAAATTGGTAGACAGTGGCAGTCTCGTGTTATCCCACTTAAAAAGATCAGAGGACGACGAAGACGTTTCGTTGCACGACAACATCCCAATTAAAAATAGAGGTCAAAAGTCGTTTATTATTAGAGTTTATGAATCTTTGGGTGGCTCAAGTTCGGGTAAACTAGAATTTGACCATGACATCATTCCTATTGATAAAATATTCAAGGCAAATGCACTTGAGCAGGAGATCGAAGAAATTCCATTCGATAGAAACGATGTGCCTATCAGATTAAGGGGTTTCGAAATCGCAACCTACAAAATTGTGTTGAAGGCTTAAGTCTAGACAGAGGCTTTATGTTGAGTCTCTGAAGCCTTGCTTTCACGGAAGTCCTTCCTATTGACATTCTCATCGTAGTCCGGTCAACATTTTTTTTTAGTTCAATGTTTTATGGCACACCGCAAGGTTCGTTACTATTTTTTTTTTTGTATGCAACTTTTCCTTGTTGTCTCTTTTAGACACCTGTGTTACCCTTTTAATATATGTTTTTTATATTACATGTTGTGGTTATTGTCATAATTTAAAGAAATTGTTTGTACAAAATGGATATCACCCAGCGTATCAAACTTGAATTTGTTCTATTAGCATCATATGCTCACAATCATTTCATATTGTTCTTTATTCGTGTACATTCCGCTTATATGGCTATACCAGAAAACAATCTTACAGTTATCATCATGTGATATAACTATGGTAAATAAACAAAGCAGCGCATGTCGTCTAGGGGTAACCAACCCCTTTCTTTTTGGGCTCTTTGACATTGGCGAATCGCCCCTGTCTAGCGAATCTGGTTAAAATGTAGGTACAGAAAGGGCGTCTTGTCACCTTGACTGCATAAAACTTTTCGGCAAAAATTGTCCAAAAAGCGCGTTTCATCCTTTGATGGCTCAAAATGTCTCGTTCTGCAGAACAAGCAGATGCGGTTTCTGTAGAAATCTATAGAAAACAAGCACGAATTGCATGTATGTTAGCATTCTAGAACTGACTTTAATAGATCGGTAGCTGGTTTGACATGGAAAAATTCACTGTATTCGGAAACGTAAATGAGTAATCAGCTGCAAATTCTGGGATATTAACCATTTATTTACAAGTTATGATACTTGACGAACCAAATTCAACAGAGCAATAAAGAAATTCCATGAAAAGGAATCATAGCCCCTCGAAAGCGTGTAGGAAGTGTCGTTGCTCGAGTACTATATAAAGTTGTCAATATCGAGTTGAAATTATAAAACTTAAATAACGATATTAAAATTAGTATTCATTCGCTTACCAAACTAACTAACTCAATCAATTCAAATATAAAATGAAGTTCTCATCTGGTGTTTTATTATCCGCTGCTGCTGCTCCAGCTTTAGGTGCTTCCTCTGCTTACACTAACGGTACGTCTACCGCTACTAATATTCAGAGTACCCTTGTTACTATCACTTCTTGTTCTGACAATGCTTGTTCCACTGGTGTTCAAACTACTGGTGTCACCACAGTCACAGAGGATGAAACCGTCTACACCACCTATTGTCCATTGACTGAAGCAGAAGCCCCAACTTCTGCTGCGCCTGTTGAAACTAGCCCAGCTCATGGTGATGAAACCAAGACGAACATCGAAACCGCTGTTGTCACTGTTACTTCTTGTTCCGACAATGTTTGTGACACAGATGTTCAAACTACAGGTGTCACCACTGTCACCGAAAATGACACCATTTACACCACTTACTGTCCAATTTCTGAAGCTCCAGTTGGTACCGCTCCAGCCAGTGAGGCCCCAGCCGCTACCACTCCAGCCAGTGAGGCCCCAGCTGGTTCTGCTCCAGCAAGCAAAGCTCCAGTTGGTTCTGCTCCAGCCGGTGAAGTCCCAGTTGGTTCTGCTCCAGCAAGCGAAGCTCCAGCTACCTCTGCTGCTCCAGCTGGTGAAGTCCCAGTCGGTTCTGCTCCAGCAAGCGAAGCTCCAGCTAACTCTGCTGCTCCAGCTGGTGAGGTCCCAGTTGGTTCTGCTCCAGCCGGTCAATCTACTGTTGCTGCTCAATCGATTTCTGTCGCTGCAGAAGCATCTTCTGCACCAACTGTCTCTGCTGCTGAAGGTGGTGCTAACAACAAGGCCGTTCCAGTTTTCGTTGCTGGTTTATTAGCTGCCTTATCCTTATTATAAGTATTTGATTGAAAAATTGAGTATTGGGTTATTTTTTCTAAATTCAGTTGTTTTTTGAACTGTGATTATTTGTTCAATGTTGAACGTTTTAAATTATGGGTTTTAATGTATTCTGCATTTTTTTCTTAGGTATATAGTTGCTGCATTTTACTTTAGCTATTTAAATTTACTTTGTTATTTCTTCGTTATTGTAGAATTGGCGAACCAAACCCCATAGGAAAGTGATTACAGTTGTATTTCTATCAATTGGCGTACTCACCAAACAGTATGGAAAGAAAGTCCCTCCTCGGATCTATCAATTATACAGGGAATATTGAGCAGGCGTACTCGATGTTTAAGTCATATATTTCAGCAACATGACGCTAACGGTAATAATTACAAGGGTTATCCTTATTAATTGCTCGATTGCAGCTTTTCTTTATTGCAATAGTTCCGGATCATTAATAATTGAGGATCTTGTTTGAGACTACCATAGGTTTTGCAAAATCGATTTGTCAATAGTAGTGATGGTAATTCTAATATGATTCATGATTTACTTGACTGCTTAATTCCATCTTGTATCATGTTCACTAATAACAATTAATACGTATTCGATTGTATTGTTTGTGTGATCTCATACGAAAGATGAATCATTATTTTTCATTGGGAATTAACTAAGAGATTTTTACGAAAAAAGCTATCGTTGCTGAAAAGTAATTCAGTGAAGTATCTCTTTTCAATACTGACTAGAAACAAGAACTTATTAATATTCCCAAGAGACCTAAGAAATTACAGGAGAATAAGGAGAATAGTGAGAATAAAGAGAATAAAGAGCGTAAAATTGTTGCAACTTACCAAGTTTCAAGGTTTCATACAGAGACTTTGAAAACCCTTTCTAATGACATTGATCTCAAACATATGAATATATTTATTAGCCGACACGAATTTACAATTGTTTGACTGTGTACATTATGGATTAATTGGAAGGAATGGTATGGACAAAACACCACCCTTAAAGTGTATTGCTTACAAGGAAATGATAGGGCTTCCATCTAATGTTAGAATTTTGTAATAGAACTATTGATAAGTGAATTGGAATTAGAACTTACTGTTTTCTAGGTGGTGGTGAATTCCGATCAAGAAACGATTAGCCTTGTTGAAGAAGCTAAGACTCTTGAAACGGCACTGGTATCGGTGAAATATCCCGAACGTTCCTAAAGGTTTAACTTTAAAGAAAAAAAGAGATTACGAAACAGCACGAACGGTTGCCATGGAACGGGATGGTGCACGAGGGGCTCCTGCGAAAAAGGTGTTAAATTCCAAAGACGACGAGCTATGTGAAATCGAAAAGTCATCATTAAAAGAACCCAGTGCTGCTGATAGGATGAGGTCAGATGAGATGATTCAAAACTTTTTGAATGACGTTAATGAACAATTGGCAATCTATGATAGCGAAGAAGTAATTAATAGTAATGAGCGAATCATTTTACCTGGTCTAGAATTTTCCAATGAAATGTAAGATTCCCGTATGAAAGATCTTTCTGGTTGGTGAAAGATTAGATTTTATTGGCATGAGACTTATTTATAAAGCCAGATATTTTATTATTAGATGAACCAATTAATTATTTAGATTTACTGGCTATTCTTTGGTTGAAATAAGGTTATTGTTCTCTAGGACAAATCGCAAACGTACCATAAGAGGAACTATTATGAATACATAGAAACCTTTGAGGAAAGACAGGCTTATCTAAAAACAACGGCTATTGACAAAAAGAAGACTGTTGCGCGAAAAAGTAAAGAAAAGGATGTTGCAATTGACCGTAAAGGTGGAAACGACAAACAATTGGCTACTATGGCTTCGAGAACGAAGAAAATGGGGCGCTTGGGGATGGATGTCAACAGTACGGGTTATTGATTTAAGCTTAATAGAAACCCAATGCGATGACATGATTCTTCTACCAGAGATGATGTTGAATTAGAAAAAAGAGAAATTACTCAGAAGGGGCATATAAGGGACCCATTTCCACTACGATACCAAGGAGATTTAATAAAATTATATGATGATTCGTTTCGATACAATAATCGCCAGAAGCTAACCTTGGCCATTGTAAGCCTATTTCCAAAGTGCACGTTAGGGCTAATGCTTCTGGTAAATCTACACTAATGAATATTTTTATTGGCAAATTACTGCCGACTTCTGGTGCTGACCAATGGCCAGGAAATGCTAAGGTTAGTATATCAACATAGTACAGAAGCAAAAGCTTGAATTCTTGTTCACCTGAGACTACGCCAGTCTAGGTACCGGAGAAGAAAGAATATAACTTTCGTGATTATTTAGGTGAGTTTGGAACCAAGGGTAATATTGCTTTAAGTCCTTTAAATGTTCTTAGTAGTGGTGAACTAGCCTGGTTCATCATGTGTTTGATTCAATTCAGCACGTCTTTCTCCGTGATGAAGCGACCAAATATCTGGAAATGTTTTCAGCAGATTCGTTAATCGGTACACTAAAGAACTACGAAGGAGCCTTTTTTAATTTCTTGACACGATCAATACTTTATATCACAAATTGTAGATGAAATGAAATGTATGCATTAGAACAATCTAAATTGTAAACTTAGATAGTGGAGTCCAGCACATTTAGGCTCTACCTAAGAAGAAGAAAACTCTTCATTCTTAACTTCAGTATGCTTGATTAGTAGCAAACAAATCTGTCAGAATTCCGGACTCGTTGAAAATTTTAACGACCACATGGAACGCATTCAAGATTGCAAATTTATAAAAATCGATAATCCGTCGCAGGTGAGTGTTTTGCAATATGAGCACTTGTAACCATATCGACTGTGGAATTAGTTCAATATTAATTGATTAACTCTTATATTATATAATTTCCTAACATGGGAAGATTAAATATAGAAATATTGGATCGACATTTAATAAAAGATTAATTAGTCTAATCAGCTAATTTCTCTACGGATCTAACGTTCAGAGCTAATCAATTACACCCAGCGGATGTGCATTTTATTTTGATCGGTGTTTTTTAGATATGGTATGTGTTTCACTTAGGGCTTAAATCAAAGTCAGAGAAAATTTAAAACTGACAGGGTTATCTCTAAAAAGATGCTAAAAAGGTGGTCCGGCTTCATAAAAACAGCTTTCGAAATATTCATGAATTCTTAGAGGTTTTTCAGGTTCGTTACGAATTTATTCCCGTGGTTTCATAAAACTATAATTAAAATAATATTTCATCATCACCTAATACATCAGCGTGGTTTCCATCGATGAAATCACCAATATCAATGCTATCGGTGATAACTTCATCGTTTTGATTTAACTCAGATAATTTATCGACTAATAATTCGAATTCTTGATTGTACTTGTATGAATTAAACTCACTTATTCCATATGCCTGTATGTTGTACAACCCCGTCATCCCTTTGTTTGACTTGATTTCGATATATATATCCTTAACAGGGATTTTCAAGTTAACCAAATTTACAGGTAATTTAACATGATTTATCGGTTTACTTGGGTCAAGGGATATTTCTTTAACTTTATAAAATTTTCTCAAGTATTTATGGTTATTGGTTTTAGTTATGTCAACCTTAAGATTTTGTAAGTGTTCTATTAATTCATTTACCTGTTCAGAAGTTCTAGGCTTTACATAAATAGAAATAAAACTTGGCGAGCTAACACTTTCAGTGATTGGATTCTTGAATATTAAATCAGTCAATATAATTGAGTCTGATAACCTTAAACCAATAGAGCATTCATTTGACTCACAATGCCAATAACTTCCGCCGTCAATCAAAACACTATTGGCATTATACTTCCAGTTCTTAGGCTTATGAACACCACTTGAATTTAAATAGTCGAACCATCCTAGAAAAATCTTTCTGGATAATGATTTCCTTGAACTTTGGTTGCTAGCAGATAAAAGAGAGGTTGTTGTCAAGAACCCTAATATTCTTGAACCAAGTTTATAATCCGCATAATTAACTCTGGCTGATCCTTTGGCAAATATTTCTAATAAGTTATCAAGGAATATTTTATCTGTTGACTTCTGAAATCTACCCGTAATAGATGTCGAGTTATTATTAACTATATTTAAATTATCGATCAAACTATTGTACTTCTCCCATATTTGCTTATTATTTTCATTCATTTTCTTTTGCAAGAACAGTTCAAGCTTCTCTTTACTAATATTTTGTAGATTATTTTTTTTCATTATTGAGGTGAAATGACTATTCATATTAGCTTCGTTTTCACGTAAAAATTGATCCCAGCTAATATGATTTGTCACATTCTTCTCTTTCTGATAAGTATCAATAAAGTTGTATATGTACTTATGAAACTCGGGAAGATAGTGGATCTTGTTATTCTTAATATATACTGGTACTCTCTCCGGTAGCGTGTCAATCAATTCCTTTAGTATGTTATCTTTAACTGATTCAATACTATCACTAATTTTTGATAACTTGCTAACTTTTTCTGTAATCTCAATTAGTTTTGGTTCAGGATTTGTATACACCTCTGAATCACTTAGCTTAGCCCTCAATGTATTAAAATCTTTCAATAATGTATCAAATTGATTCAGGCTTATTAAATTTGAATTAATTTTATCAAACCTGTCGCTAACCACATCAAATTTTTCATTAATATTTGTTAAAAATATATCATGCTTTTGCGCTATGTTATCTTGTCGTTTAGACAAGTCGTCAGCAAAAGTATTTAGCTTATTCACTTTATTTTCGAGATTACCGAATCTTGAGTTTATTTCATAATAATTTTCGATTGGTTTATCTATTATTACTGGGTGAAAGATAACATCTCGCTGATATATTAATAGTATTATGCAAGTTATTGAAAATGACATTAGTGCAAAAAGACCATACTTTTTGTAGTTGGTTTTATTGCCTTCAACAAATGGGTGTGTGTTCTCTCGAGCTTTTTTGAATTCTTCGAATAAACTCTTATTAGGCTTTTGTTTTTCTTCTCTTTCTTCATCGTAAGTTGCTTCTGGTTTCTTATCTCTATGGATATTTGCATAGTACCTACGCTCTTGCTTTTCTTTGTTTTCATTTACGAATTCATCTGCCGATTCCACCTGTGTATCAGCATCTGAATCATTATCGCTAATACCTATTTCATGAGGAATACTCCCACTCTTTTGGAATATCTTGAACTGTTTATTAAAGTCATATTCAGCTTCCAGTTCATCATCCACTTCATTTAAAATCTTCAATATTTCTTCATCATGCGAACTAAATGATCTCTGTTTATGTGGTAATGGTCTAGCTGGACCAACACGAGATTGTAAATGAATTGAAGCATCATCATCAGTATCACCTATGACCGACGGAACCTTTGGAAACCCAGGCATTGCTAGATCGACTCTAATTGATTTATTTATATAAGAAGAATCGGCTGTTTATAAAAATTTTACGCGTCTTTCTTATCAAATGTGACATTAACTAAATTCAAATATATTACAAGATACAGAAGGGCCTTCAAATAGATATATCTAGATTTATAGAGGAAAGCTCTGGTTTATAGATCAAGTTATTATGAAGTTCAAGTCTAATAACCATTAAGTCTCATGACCAATAAACGAGCAACATTATCAGTTAGATTGTAACTACAGAATTCGTTTAATTGCAGTTATATCATCAATTCAATTACAAATTACAAGAAAACATAACATTTCATATATTATACAAACCAACGTAGAAAATCATTAACGTATATATTATTTTCATGAAACAAAATCTGTACCATCTGTACCATATCACACTTAAAGTCTTTCTAAGACAGTCGAGGCATTTGAAATTTCACTGAAACCCAAGCCATTTTCACTTTCCAAGAAAGCAACCTTACCGTCTTCAATGATTGCTGTATATCTAGCAGTTCTGATACCAAGACCAGCCTTGGTTAAATCAAGCACAAAGTTTTCACCCAATTCTGTAGATAATTCTGCATTTGGATCGGAGGCAAAGATAACATAGTTGGACTCATCCCTGCTGCCCAAAGCCTTACCCCATGCTGCGTTAACAAATGGGTCATTTGACGTAACAACGACAACTTTGTCGACACCCTTATTTTTGAATTTTTCCAAATTATTTAAATAGTTCGGGATATGTTGCTCAGTACAGGTTGGGGTGAACGCACCAGGGGCTGAAGTCAATACAATCTTCTTTCCTGGTAATTCCTTGGCCAAGTCGAATTCAATTGGGTTACCACAAGATGAGCATGCATCATTTGAATTAATGTATGGGATGTATTTCAATTTGACATCAGTTGGGAATAATTCGGACATAATCTTTCAATTAACAAGTTTGGTTTAAAGTAATACAATATAACAATAGTTAAATTTCATTGAAAGTACCTAATGCCCGACATGATATTCAGGGGTATTTATAGCAAAGACAATGGTCATTCGGTTTTCTGTCACCCGATTTGTTATCACTCCAGATGTCTCGCAATTGCTAAATTATATCGTTTAATGACTAATACCCGAGAAACACGTTGGTTTTAAGGAGATGAGGAGTACAATTAAACTATTCATATATGAGTTAGAACTTAGCTATATTTGGTTTACAGGGACTCAGAATTGATAAGAATTGAATGGAATGAATAAACAAATACGACTTTGTATGCAATTGAGTGATTCTAATAAATACATACCAAGTGTATGTGGTTATCAAAACATAAAGCACACTATTCCGCCGATAAATGAGCCCAAATAACCACCAGTTAATAACGAAATTGGCCACTGTTGCCAATCCCTATCCCAATCTAGGGGGATCGGAATAACTCCGAACCAGGTACCAACTAGAGCCAAGACACCGCTGAATAATATCTGATTTTTGGCAATTGCACTGTAAATGTTGTCTATGTTGAGGAATTTCACTAGCAACTTGTAGTCATACTTGTATAAAATTAACAGGGGATAGAATATTAACAATGATAGATGAACCGATAAGAAATACGTTTCTTTTAAATGACTCGCCAACGGCGCCCCAAGTATTATTAATGCCAAAAACAAAGGAACGGATAATATTATGGATAATACTAGTCCTCCTGCCAACAATAATGGTGTGTTGTCCGAACCATTTTGAGTTTTGCTCTTCTTTGACTTATGGGCAGACCTCTTAGTTATTAGGTATCCATATAATAATTGTAACGGAATTAAGTTGAATATGCCTTTCAACAAGACCCCAGTCACATCACTCGTCAAACCAAATCTATACATTCCAAAAATCAATAAAATATAATGAAATGGAATAGTCAAAAGCGAAGTTTCAATTTGTGGAAATTCGCTCCTCAATATATATGACGATTTCGAAACTTCCTCATCGCTTAAGTGCTGAAATGATACTGACTTTCTCGTAGCCTTCAACTTTGGTGCCATGCTTTAGCCGGAGTAATTTAAATGTTTTTGACTACGTTTATCTTACAATAAAATTTGATGATGTTTTTTTTTAGTGAGAAAAGTGCGTGTTACAATATGTATATTATATTACAATCTATAGGCCTATAGATTTTTCAATACATGGTCAAATTCAATTAAATCTTTCCAAATATCCTGGTATATGTTCTTAGAGCTTACCTTCATACTTAAATTCTTTTTCCTATCTTCGTTTAATTTGGCAAACATTCGAATAACCTCGTAGTCCAATAATGGCTTAGTATTTGTATCATTTACAGTAAGCGACAAGCCACCAAATCTGTTCAATCTTGGGTTCAATCCACAGAAATGATATTCTTTTTCAGTAATCTGTTGTTGAAGAATATACATTCTCCTGTAGCTGGCTTCATTAATTGGGAAAACTGTGAAAAACGAACCGTCTATGGTAGAGCCTATCGATTGGAAAATTTCGGTGCTTGAAGGATAAATTTCTTCATTTTTGGGGATGGATCTAAGACAAGAAGGAGTAGAGTTGACATTGAATGATGCTTTGTGAACCAATCTTTGCCCGTTCGAAGAAGTTGGGTCTTCCGGGTCATATTTAACTAAATGTAAAGTATTATTGTTGTCCGCAATGAGTATGAAGATCTCTTCGTCTTTTATAATAAAATCAGCACAGTTCACATCTAAAGATTGCAAGTCCTTACCTAGCATAATCATTCTGAA
Source organism: Debaryomyces psychrophilus (assembly GCA_900186205.1). Lineage (NCBI taxonomy): Eukaryota > Fungi > Ascomycota > Pichiomycetes > Serinales > Debaryomycetaceae > Debaryomyces > Debaryomyces psychrophilus. The sequence goes on along the minus strand of FYBW01000008.1, from coordinate 333,932 downwards.
TGGTTCTGCATCAAATCCGGCAAGCCATATACTTTTTAATGAATCTCCAATAATTAACAAATTCCCAAAGCTCTTTGCTTCCGAAACATATACCGAAGTGTCCAAGAATGCCACTGGAACAACACCATCGTCTTGCAAATCCCTTATGATGATTTTCTGTCCCTGCGAAACCAAGAATCGTCCACTTATTTCACATATTGAAGTAACAGCTCCTCTAGTGTCTTCCTGATGAATCTCCTTGAATTTGTGATTTGTTTCCGGCTTACCTGGTTCTGGAATAATATCGATAATCTCAAAGATCTTGAATGCGCCGTTAGCACTTAGATCTTCCATTCTGTATTGACCGGTCCCTATGACAATCAATTCTTTTTTATTCTTAAACTTTTTTGTAGTTGATCCTACATCAAGTACCATTGACTGAACATTCATACATATTTCATTATCGACTAATTCAATTGTATCAATAACAGACCAATTATATGGCGATATCAATTTGATGTAACCTTTGAATGAATTGGCCGAAGGTTTCAGTTTATCGATACCAACAATTGGTTTACCTTCTTCATCAAGACACTGATATGGTATCTCTTCGTAAGTAGAAACCACAAACGTATTTGAATGTTCGTGATATGTAACAGATTTGATACTTTCTCTAATCGGAATTTTCTTAATTGGCCAATTATTCTCATAATTAAAATCTAATGGTATCTCACAAATTCTTGCATTTTTAGAATTATCAAGATAAATTAAACCATTCTTAATCCTGTCATCGGAGTATGGTGCAAATGATACAGCCGGAAGTTTTGTAAATCTAAAAATTCTAGGAATTGAATGGGTAGTTTTCGAAATATAATATGGAGTTATACCGGTAACAAATATAGACGTGAAGCCATTAACATTTGGAAAGTACACAAGCCTTCTTTCAATAGTGGTACCTAATGGATATGCATTATCAGGCGCACCAGTGATTGTCAAGTCCTTTTCCTTTACGAACTTGAAATTTTCACCATCAAAGAATAATTTATAAATCAAGATTTCACCTCCAATAGTTAAAATAGTTAAATATTCATCTTTTGAATATTCATCACCAAGTTCGTTAAAAATTATATTCTTAATAAACGGATCAGGGTACGTATCCCTCTGTTCAAAGAACCCTAATGAGAGATGATCAGTAAATTTATCAACATCGTTTAACTGATAACATCTTTCATTATGGAATCTGTTGAATGCAACAATTCTATTATCACCCGTTACTAAGATGAAAGTTTTCAGCTTTGGTCCTAGATCCGAATCAAATGTATTTATATTTGTCATACTTGAACTCCTTCCACTGTGCTTTCGTTTAGTTCCTCTGTTCTTATTAATTAACAAATTTATATCCTGCAGTACAGCATTAAGCAAACTTGAATTTGTTATATAACCTGTTGTAATAATAGTGTCATTCAATATTTTTGGAATGTTTATCTTTGTAAAGGATTCGTTGTATGTGTTAATCGAGTAAATTACAACCTCACCACTAGAGAAAAACACCATCAAGAATTCATCATTAAACGTACTATAAATGATTTCATCATTAGCATATTTTTTCAATTCTTTACTAAACGAAATAATTCTCTTAAACTTTCTATTGTATACTGAGATTTTTTTTGGAGTCACTTGCAAAAAATATTCACTATTGTTCAATTCATGCATTCCAATGGTAGATTCATTGTTGATGAAATCCTTGGAATTCAATCTTGCAAATGATTTATTAAGTTGGAAGATTTCGGACTTGAAATTTTCATCATCAGATGTAATCAAAAACTTATTGTTAATTGTCCACATTCGGTGGATCTGGGAAAAACTTAAGGACGATTGAATTATAGGTTGTACAGTTGGTGTAAAAATGTTCAAGCCACCTTGCATATGTGACCCAGAATTACTAATGATTGAGACTTCCTTATAATTAGGATTGGGTAAGCTCGACTTGAATTTATCGGTGGAGTAATGACCAAGTGTGAAATTTGAAATTGGCCCATTATTTATCAATTCGTCGTGTTTAACAAACTCAATCAAACTTTTATTAATAGAGATCTTTTTACTTGCTTCATCTTCCTCGTATAAATCATCATCTTCATCTTCTTTATCCATTGAATCGTTATTTTCATCATTCTCTTGGACTATAACTTGTTCAATATTCTTATACTTCAATTCAATTAACGGACAATTACCATTCTTATTACTTATGAACATCAAGTTATTATCAAGTGTCGTTATCTCACCTGGATAGGTTAATTGGATATCATCATAGATTAAATCTGAGATTTTTTCTACAAAAAATTTCTTAATGGTTTTACCATCAATTTTAAAATTTATATAGTAGAAATCTCCGTTACTTAAGATCAATAAAACTTTATTATCATTTGGGATAGGCTTTACCGCACAATTTTCTAACTTTAAGTTTAAATCTGATTGATCATGATAATTCTTGAGCGAGGTCGTGATAGAGGAAGTATACTCGTTCAAAGCCAACCTTCTTGTAATTCCACCATTATCAACGTGAATTATTTCATTACACCCCATCAATAAACTACCATTTAGAGGCTCGGGTAATGGAATTATCTTGTCTATATCAAATGGTAAGTTGTCAATCTTCAAAACAGTAGTGGACGCTTTTGTAACAAGATCCAAGGATAAAACGATGAAGTTGATATTATCTTTTACTTTAGGCAAATTACCAGCCCATGCATGAGCCTTCAGAAAAATTATTGCTATAGTAGGTTCCCTGTAATTGTATAAGAATTGCATGTCTATTATATCGCCAATTCTAGAATCTAGAGTACGGCCATCAATCATAAAACTCGTGTCAAAGAGGTCTCTAGTGTCTTCTCCACTTGGGTTTCCATTTTCATTCTTCGTCGATTTCTTATCGTTGTCAGGGTTGCCATTCATCTCCTCCTCCTCTTCCTCTCCCTCCTCGTCTTCATCCTCGTCGTCGAACGTTTCGAACGGTAAGAAAGTTAATAAATTCTTGAATCTTAAGCATGTGCAGTTGTTATTAGGTTCTATTATCAAATCAGTTGTAGTCAACTTTTCATATGTCGAACTCTGAATCGAGTTTTCATAATAATGCAACGACACAGTCCTAATAGAATTCAAGTGATGGTCCCACTTTATCAACGACATCTTGGCTCCCTTCGTGGACACCAACAAGTAATCCAACTGTTGATTTTCAACCGTCCTGATGGCCTTCAAGTCAGTTATCAATCCATGGAGTTTGAATTGTTCTATTAGCTTGAATTTGTATTGCTGGGTCTTAGAACCGGTATTTATTATCTCGAACACCTGTAACACTGTAGCCTTTCCAACAATCAAACTTTTTGACGTTGGACTAATAAAATTACATCCAGTACATTGCGATACCCTGGTAGGTTCAATGAACTCGTGATACGCATCCATTATTCAATTACTGCTTTACCTAATGTGTAATTATCAACGAAACTTATTTACTAGTGCTCAATATTAATGATAGTTTTTCATTTTGACTCCTTTTAGGAGAGGTTTATTTTGTGTTCTCAAACTTGCGTACTATATAAGCTCGAATGCAATTTTGAATTAATTGTTAACCTTAGATAAGAAGAAAATCGCTCTAACTATATAGTAAATCGAATAAATTGGTAATGAATATGGAGGTAAATTAGGTCCTACTCTGTAGAAACCCATAGTATATGTGTTGTATTGGTATTAGGTGCTCAACTTGGAACACCATCATCGTGAGAGTCAAATTCTCACTAGCAAGAGTAGTATCCCCGGTAACACCTTCATAGGTTAAGGATTTATTGAATAATTAAATTAATTTATGATTTGTATTCTGTAATGTCGATTAGTACATGCAATAGATTATTACGAAAAATAATTGTTAGACAAGTACATCAGTAGAATGAATATTTTGTACTGAAAAATGGGGACAAAGCTTAAAGATGGGTACTGGAGATTTTTCAGTTCGGCCTGAGATCAGCAGTACTAAAGGGAAATAATATATACCATCTTAGTTTAAGAATAAACGAAATAATGAAAGATCATAGTACAGCCTTCTCCGAAGGGTTCATACGAAATGAGAACAGTGGATCAATTGCTACTTATATACGTTTTGAATAGAGTTTCGTGGCACATATTAGTGAGAGCGAATACAGATTATACTGACGATGCAAATTAAGGTCCCATGGTTGCATTATAACTATACAATTATTATACACTATATGAACGAAAAACATATTTTTACAACGAAGAACGCGGCTGGTGAAAGCCAGGTTAAAACAAAGGGAAGTGAATCCTACGAAAGGTGAAGTATAGTAAACGTTAAAAGGCTGTAAAAAGATCGAACTGTAGTTATGATTATATGATCATATGATCATAAAGACGAAAGAAATTAATACCGCGATGATGCTGGAGGAGCGAACGATGGAGTTGGCAGCCCCCTCAAATGTGGTGATTTGTGGGTTAGATGGTAGTTCTGCTGTAGTAGTTTGTTGCGAAACAGTCGATGATTCTGGGGTTTGGGTGACGATATTGTTCGTAATGACATTAATTGTAGAAAGGAAGTCGACAGAAGTGGTTGTGGAGGCTTTTATTGATTCGGTTTGTGGTGGAGAAACTTGGGACGCCACGGTTTCTACAGGCGATTCGATTGATTCGACTTCGGTTGATTCGACTTGAGTTTTTGGCACATCGACTTGGGTTGATTCGATTTGAGCTTTTGGCACATCGGTGGCAGAACTTTCGACAGAGACTTCAGTAGATTCGACTGGTCTAGACATTGGTTGGGTAGATACAGTTTCAATTTCTGTAGGTATTGGCTTTTCAGTCTCACCGGTCAATGGGCAGAAGGAAGTGTATGCGGTAACCATGTCGTTTGATGTGACGGTGACGACGGTCAATCCAGTTTTATGAGGAACCTTGGAACATTTGTTGTGTTCACAAGAAGTGACTGTGATAACAGTAGTTATTTCTTCAGTCTTGGTGGATGGGTCACCAACAACAGATGGCTGCGAGATAAATGGCTGCGAGACAACAGAAGAGTCGGATGATGTATGTTCAGACGTAGTGTCTTGAGGAGCAGAAGTAGCTGTGGTTTCGGCGACTGTATTTTGGATTGAGCTTTTAGCAGCAGCAGATTGAGTAAAAGTACTGGAGGAACCAGTGGTGGTAGCACTAACTGGAACGACAGTGGTAAGGACTGTCAAGATACCATCGATGGTAGTGGTGTAGGTAGTAGAGCTTTCAAGATCAGTGGTCACGTAGCAATGACTGTAAGTATCACAGACGGTACGAGTTACTTCGAATACCTCGTCGTCATAAGCAGTATCATAATCATACAAAGTTTGTCTTGCGTTAGAACTCGAATGTGCAGTGCTGGCTGCATCAAGAATAACTTGTGACGACGAAACATCAACAACGTTATAAGTGGTACTTAACGGAGCAAAAGTCGAAACATTTGCATAGATAAACTGAGATGGTACCACGTCAATTGATTGGGAAGAGCATGGTAAAGTAGACACTATAGTAGACTGGATGGTGGGTAACAATTCCGAAGCTGCAAAAGTTGCCGCAACGAAGAACGAGCTGATAATAAACTTTTTCATTGAAAATAAGGTGAAGCGAGTGTGGTGTTTTGGATGATTTAAAACCCTGTTCTTGTTACAATGGAATCAACCCTATTTATATCAATCTTATACGAACATGCCTGACGTCTCGTGAATGCTGGCCAAGCCCGAACGAGACTCATCAACGAACAAGATCAATTAAACCAAGCTTTAGCCTACACCAATTTGGAAAATAATATTGGTAATGTCAAAATAGGAAATCACCAGCCTAAAATGTAGTCAATTATACATATTTACGATATGAAGAAGTCATCACCTGTCTGTTAATAATCGAACAATTAACCAGCCTGCTGGTGGGCTGGCTCGCAAATAAGCTAACTTTACATGTTAAAATAATTTACTTTAAGGAGGTTTACATGTTACGCTGAGATTAATTATCTTTTTGATCTTTCGCTATAAAATTTCTTATTAAAGAACATTACTACGATGACTCTAAGAATACCAGCATTGTTATATTTCATCTCGTATATCTGGTTGGTATTATGCGGACCAGTGTCGAAACATGTTATAGAGTTCAACGATAATAACATCGAAGAAACGTTGGCCCGAAGCGAATATTCATTTATATACTTTTATTCTAATACATGCACCTTTTGTGCCCAGTTCGAACTGGAATTTGAATATTTAAGCGTTCTTTACAATAATCTTACCATTGAACATGACTGTCTTCAGGTATTGAAGACTAACGCGAGACAGAACAAAAGATTAAGACTGTTGTTTAGCGTCAACCAGTTCCCAACGCTAAAGCTCGTGAATTTCCAAACCAAGGAAATCATGTCGTACAGGGATGACCGGGATTTGGGGAGTCTTATTGATTTCATTCGGGAAAAAACACACATCGGTCCTAATTACGACAACTTCCAGTCTGATGTTCACTACTTGCATGATGATTGTGAAAGTTTTATCCAGTCTTCGTTGAAAGACACGCTAGTGGTGTTCACTGTGCCACATATACAAGATTGGGAAGATTACAAGTATCCTTCACATTTCTACCAAACACTAACCCTGTCTGAATACAAGGAGACTGTAAACTTTGTTCTCGTGGATATAAATAAATTAGTGGATAATGATTTTCTTGCGAAGTATGCCGTAAGTAATTTTCCGTCGATGGTTTATTTCACAACTAACGGGGAGTTCAAGACTTATAATACATTATCACAGAACACTATAGTTAATAAAATGTTGAGCTACGACTTAATTCTCAACTTTTTGGTGAACTTACCTGATTCTAATCCAGCGTATGGCGAATGGTACAACAATTACTCGGATTTCACGATGAAAACCAACGATGAAATGTTTTACTCGGGTCATATCCCAGTGCGTAAATTCGGCTTCAATTCAATTCAAGGAGAACAGTCTGATACGGTGCTAGATATAGATGAAGAGTATGATATACTAGTACATGATATAGAATTGTAAGGTAAGGTTGTAATGTTCGCCTGCATATAATAAAACATGTACTTTTTTCTAATCTAGAATGTCGAACAGCGTGTTAATACGATTCGTTTTCTTATGTATTTCCAACATAGAGCAAATAAACCATGAACATATTCCGCTTCACTGGGGACCTTTCCCATCTTGCCAGTATTTTCATATTATTATATTCGATTGAATTGCATAAATCGATTAAAGGATTATCATTGAAAACACAATCTTTGTATGTGCTTGTATACATAACACGTTACTTGGATTTATTTAGTAGCTATATTTCCCTTTACAATTCATTGATGAAAATGTTTTTCATTGGTTCTTCAATCTACATTGTGCATACCATGGCATTCAAATATCGTAAATCTTTCAAGGAGGATATAGATACATTTCCAGTTAGGTATTTAGTCGGAGGCTCATTCTTGCTCTCATTGATTTTCACCCATAAGTACACCGTTGGTGAAATTTTATGGTCGTTCTCCTTGTGGTTGGAGTCAGTGGCCATTTTACCCCAGTTATTTATTTTACAGAGAACAGGAGAAGCAGAAAATATAACGACTCATTACATTTTTGCATTAGGTATATACAGAGCGTTATACATTCCAAATTGGTTATATAGATACTTCGTGGAGGGAAAATTTGACTACATTTCTGTTTTAGCTGGATTGATTCAAACGGCTGTGTATTCGGACTTTTTCTACATTTATTATACTAAGGTTATGCAAGGACAAAACTTTGAATTACCTGTTTAATGAAGGTGTGTTGTGATATAAATTATGTTATAGTTTTATATAATATTAAATCTGTTGTATACGTATATAGAGTAATCTAATCTCTCTTCAAAGGATAATATTCTTTTCTAATGCCATCTTTCGTAACGATAAAAATCTCCAAGCCATCACCAACATAAATGTGTCTCTCAGTAGCCGATGAAAATGCATCCCTAACCAATTGCAAAACTTCATCCAATGATAAGTATCTTAACTCTTTCTTTTCTGTACCATTCGAACCTGGTACATATTGATTCTTGAAGTTTACTTGATTATCTAAGAATGGCATAATTAAGCTGGCTGCTGCACCTCCGGCTCTACATTGTTCCCTTTCATAAGATCCAACTGGATCGTAAGAGTAGACAGCACCCTTACCCTCATCATCCAAGCCAGCAATTAAAGTACTGACATAATATGGAAAGAATCTTTTACCATACAATAAATGTTGAATATATCTAGCTGCACTCTTGATACTCAATTTTTTACCACCGTGATCAAACTTATACCACTTCAATTGATTTCTGAATCTGTCTATTAAAGCAGCCCCATCTGCAGCAAACCCATTAGCTGTCATAACTATGTCATCCCCTACATCAAAAATTTTTGGTTCGTAACGTGAATTAATGGAGTATCCAACAACTTGCCTGGTGTCACCGGCAAGAACTGCAAAGTCTTCGCCGGCAATTCCTAACACAGTACCACCATTGTCGGAATATGGATTGAAGCTATGTTCAATTGGAACTGTGTGAATTTCCGATGAGTATTCAGATGCGACGGTAGCGTTCATGGTATCCAATTGATTGTTTTTTAATGTCGTCGAATCTAATTTACAATATTTCCCTAGTTCTTCTGGTAGACGGAATGTTTCAAATGAAAATCACTGTACTTTGTAAGTCTAAATTAATAAATTGATCTAACTATTGATTAAGGTAAGAGATACTAATCGCCACTGGTTTGTTCAACATAAGTTGATATACTGCATATAAAATCATATATAAAATCATATACTTCAAACTACAATACTGGTAGTTATCAACATCTAGTCGGCAGAAATGCACTTCTTGAACAGATATGTTGGATCAGATGACATGAACTTGGATTGGCTACAAGTTTTGGTACAGGTTATCGATGCAAAAATTATTTCGTAGACGGTTTAGAATGTAGAGAAGCTGCAAATTATAAATTCAATTAAAATTGTGACAGCTGTGTTCCTGATTAAATCATTGGAACGGAATTCGGATGAAAATCTATAAGGTTTTTCCATTACAGCAACGAGTTCCCGTTGAATAAATAGTAATATCAAATTAACTTGTTTCCAAGTCTATATACAGCTCTCTATGCACTATTGAACAAGTAATCATCACACATTCATTAAGAATTTTGTTTCTTTTACAGTATGAAAACCATGGCATCGTAGTTATGGCTCTGTTTAGGTAGATGATTGTTGGATTCTGGTAATGTATGATTTCGATACAACATTCCACGATCTCATATACTTTTCTAAACACTGATTAACACAAGCATCTTGTTGAGGATTTAAACCATTTTGTGGCTGTTCTACACATTTTTCAAAGCAGTTTTCTGTTATCTTGTTCACCAATTCGGTAGCATTAGCAACTGCTAATTCTTGACTAATTTGGTCTTGGATTTGTTGCTTGACCTGTTGCGATTGACCGGACGAGGCCCTTATGGAAGTGGAGGTGGATGGAGTACCGAATAATGCCATATTGTTCTTTTTTGATATGTACTCGATGCTGTATGATAAATTTATTGAAGCTGCAATGTCTGATTAAAAGATTGGATGAAAAATTTCATTCGCATTACCCGCCTTTTAGATTTACTATGACTAGATCTTGAATATGAAAGAATTGCAACATCTATTATTAATTACATGTACTAATGATCTCTCATTCTTAATGACTTCGAGAACTTCTTGGTGACTATCGGTGTATTCTGCTTGATTATTAAATGCACCGTTTCATTACAATGCTGTCTCTTAGATAATCGCAGTGTAATATTTCTCTTAAGCTACAGGGCAACATTAGATGTCTCCATAACTTAATAGAAATCCTAAATACTTACTATGCATCATAATTCATTGATTTAAGCTTATAATGATCAAAGGATTTAGTTAGCTCTGTCATTAGTTTGTTAAAATAATTGCAAAATGACATCTGTGCAGACGTCTAAAATCACATGGGACCCATCTTTTCAACCGAGAAATCATATAAACATGATCTTATCTCTAAAAGCCCATAGTGTTCTTTCATAAATTTAGCATAAAGTTAACTAACCCATAACTACTATTCTGATATCCAACAAAAACATATTTATTAACATTCTTATTATAACACGAATTTTCAGACTCTATTTTATCTTATCAGGCCAAGGTAGATAGCATTATGGTAGACGCAGTTATTAAAGATGAAGATTTAAAAGAACAGAGTGCGCACTTATTTGTTCTAGTTCACGGTTTATGGGGAAGTCCAAACCATATGCTGACTATCGAGAGATCACTAAGGGAATTGCTTCAGGAATGCTCGAATGAAAAAATAGTCACATTGAAGCCTTCTTCGTTCCGGTTCTGGAAGACATATGACGGGATGAAGCTAAATGCTGAGAGAGTTATTAGAGATATATTTTATGAGATTGAAGCATTAAAACAAAAGAGTAACTGCAAAGTTGTTAAATTGAGTATAGTCGGCTACTCCCTTGGAGGGCTAATTTCTAGATACATCATTGGCAAATTAAATGAGCTTGGGTTTTTCGAAATGGTGGAGCCTGTTTTTTTTACCACATTTGCAACGCCACATGTTGGAGTTGAATTTTTTAACAATAACGTATTTGATAATACTGCCAATAAGTTGGGCCAATATCTTCTTGGTAAATCAGGGCGTGAGATGTTCATGACAGATCATGACAAGTTATTGACGAGATTAGCGGATCCGGAAGGGTTGTTTTTTCAAGGCTTATGCAAATTCCAGAAACACATCTTATTAGCAAATGTTAAAAACGATAGAACGGTCGCGTTTTTCACATCGTTTATAACTGAGTACTCCCCATTTGATAATTGGAATAATATCAAAATTAAATATTTGAAGGGTTTGCAACACGCGCGAGTCGGTAAGATGTATGTTAAACCTAAATTTGTTGACTTGAATAGATCTTGTATTATGTCAAGATCTGAAGACGAGAATTTCGTGGGTAATGTTCAAGAACAGACGTCAATACTACGGTCAAATAAGATTTTCAGGCTTGTGGTTATATTTCTGGTTTCTTTTCTCATATTACCATTCTGGATTCCGTTAGTCTTATTCTCGAGCATTATTGCATCAGTATATAGTATGATTAAGATAAGACTACTTCCTGGTCCAAATATCGAACAGCATTGGAATAGGGTTGTCAATTCTGTTTATGGTACTTCTCCTGTCGATGTCGAGGATGCCAGGATTGGGTTGCAGAATAGAGATGAAAGAAGATCGCTGTCTAAACAAAATTACTTCAAGGGAGACACATCTGAATTGACTGAAAACACAATGGAAAGCTTAATGTATGCGGAAGAAAGGCTTATTGGTAAACCATCTAAATATACTACCGATGATGGTGATGATGGTGCGGACAATCCTCAGAACAACATTGCCAATGTCGATGATAATAATGCGGGTGATACTAATGAAGAAATGGATGACTACGATGATAGTGAATCTGATCATGAAGGATGTGAAAGAACCTCAATATTGTCCAAGAACTCTAAAAGAAAAGTGGTCGAGATCGACACCAAGTCAAATGACCAATCAATCCTTTTGCATTATTCCGCCTTGACTCATTGGGAGAACTCTAGATTTTCACTATTCATAAAATCTTGCAGATTACCTATTAATGAGGATAAGCAGTTCATTATCGATTCTTTAAATAGAATCAACTGGATCAAGATTCCTGTTTATATAGACGCATGGAACTCGCATGATGGAATTGTTGCAAGGCGTGGCCCTAGAACCAATCCGAAAGGTGTTTCTACTATAAGTTTGTGGGTTTCTATCTTAAGAAACCATATGAACCACAATGACACCTAACACTATTATATTCTTTATTTATATAGATGTAAAATGTTTATTTATTTTAATAGAGCTTTTCGCGATTTGTTTTGTGCCATACTTCAAAGGATTTGAGAATAGTCAACTTTAAAGTTACCCAGAATAGACCTTATCAATTAGCTAACAATGTTCAACTTATTGAGACAACCTATAGGGCCAGGAACTATAATACGAAACTGCAGGCGTCAAATAACACAAAGTATTAAATTTTCTATCAAAAAGACTCAATTTTCAACGCAGCAATATCAATTCCGTAATTCGAAATTCATTAGGGGAGGTCTTATTGGTATAGGAGGGGCAACAATAGCAACTATACTACTTCAATCTACGGTGCTTAATGATATTGTACCAATAGATACAACAATTCATGAATTACAACCTGTAAAAGATGTAGAGACTTATGAAAACGGGTTATACGAAGGGTCTCAAAGAGAAGAACTTGAACAATTTAATAATTATCGTCACGATAAGCTAAGTAAAGGAAACAGACTAAAGCAGATATTCTATTATATTAAATTTTCCGTTTGCGACTATATAATTGACCCATTGATAACTTTCGGGAGATTTTTAGAACTATCATTGCTCTTCGTACCCGTATTGATTAGTTGCCCTATTTGCTGGTTTGGTCACAAAGATAGATCTACTGGCGAGAATGTTAGATCGGGGGCTAAGCTTTGGTACAGTTACTTAAGATGGTCAGCTGAAAAGGCAGGAGCATCGTTTATCAAGTTGGGTCAGTGGGCAGCGTCGAGAACAGATATATTTTCTAAAGAAATGTGTGACGAATTAAGCAATTTACATTCAAATGCGAAGGCCCATTCATTATTTGAAACAATCAAGACTGTAAGTAAAAGTTTTGAGGATCTACCATTCGAAGAAATATTTGATGAATTTAATGAGAAACCAGTCGGCGTAGGAGCAATTGCTCAAGTTTATGTTGCGAAATTGTCCAACAAGGCATTGAATAAGGTTAGACACGGCAAAGACTTGGAAGCGGAAGTAAATCAACCAACTTATCCTAAACAGTTCTTAGATAACATATTGGTTACCGAGCATGGCGATCCATTGACGGCAAATCAGTTCGTTGCAATCAAAGTATTACACCCGAACGTTGAAGTAAAAATCAATAGAGACTTGAGAATAATGAAGTTCTTCGCTAATTTGATTGATATGATTCCAACAATGGAATGGTTGTCATTACCGGATGAGGTTGAACAATTTTCAATTTTAATGAAATTACAATTAGACCTTAGAATCGAAGGTTTAAATTTGGCAAGATTTAGAAGTAATTTTAAACATAGATTAGATATCCATTTTCCTAAACCCTACTTGAACTTCACTACTAGAGATGTGCTAGTAGAAGAGTATATACATGCTATACCCATGAGTAAGCTTTTATCGCTAAGTGATAATTTTGGAAAGAATTTATCAAAGGAGGTTAGTGACAAAGGATTAGATGCATTTTTGAAGATGTTGATTCTTGATAATTTTGTACACGCTGATTTGCATCCTGGTAATATGATGATTCGGTTCTATAAAAATGAGTTGTTCAAGCATGAAAGAGAATACAAAATCGTGAAATCAAGTAATGAACAAGAAACAAACAAGATCACTAATGAACTATTAGATTTAGGCGATGATAATGAGAAATGGTGTAATAAGTTATCCCAATTATATGAAGAAGGCTATCACGCAGAGATATGTTTCCTTGACGTTGGTTTGATCACGGAATTGAACCACGATGATAGAATAAACTTTATTGACTTATTCAGAGCATTGTCTGAATTTGATGGTTATAAAGCTGGGGAGTTAATGGCTGAAAGATCCAGAACCCCGGAAACTGTGATTGATAAAGAAATATTTGCATTGAAGGTTGACAAATTAGTCGGTACGATGAGAGAAAGAACATTCACGCTAGGTAATATCAGCATTGGTGATTTGTTAGACCAGGTCTTGGGTATGGTAAGAATACATCACGTCAGAATGGAAGGTGATTTTATCACCGTTATCGTTGCTATCCTTTTATTGGAGGGTATTGGTAAGCAATTGTACCCAGATTTAGATCTATTTGCAAGGTTCGTATATGCTTTATTATTCGGATTTCCCACGGAAAATGAAATTGGTGTAACTTTCATTTAATATTGTGTCTCTGGTTCATTTGTCTTGAACTCATTTTAAAATTCATATGAATTAATTCAAAACTAGGAAGTTCAATTTCAGTTTCACCGTTACTGTTTTATTAACCAAAATACTAACAATTATAGTTCATTGCCCGTACTAAGAAAGTTAGGAGTACTGAAAGAAGGAAGGGAGATACTAAAAAATGAAGCATCTTTAAATATGATGAAGGTTTGGCTAGCGTTAGAGGTTAGACAATTCATTCATGCATCAATTCAAGATGTATGTATTTTTGCATATTTTGTGTTATTACATTTAATAATCTTTACTAACATTTATCCAGATACATGCCTTAGTTAAGGCCGACATGTTAAGTCCTAATATTTAGATTATATTGACCGTTTACTTAATTTATTTATTTAGAGTTCATTGCATATTGTAGCAAAATTCTGCAGATAGTTTTATTGTGACATATTCGCATGAAATTAAATTGCTCCATGTAATTACGGTTGAGAGTTTATTCGAAAATCGATACGCCGATTAAGGAAACCTAATATATACATTATAAATCCAAACAAATTCGAGTACTAATTGTTATAGATAGCTGAACACTCTAAGCGAACGAGAAATGGATAATAATCTCGATAATATCCAATCGAATTTCAAGTCAGTATTAGAGTCAACCCCGAATAACAATCTGGGGAATCACATATCTGATGTAAACAATGATAAAGGCAGTGATGGAATTAACACAATTCGTATGAAAATGGAGTCTTATATATTCAATATAGGAAAGACACAAGATAAGGCACAAGAGTTTATAAATGAACGAGACGTGGGGTGGACACATGGGGTTAAACCTCCATACACAATATTCAAGTATCAGAAGCTACCGATTGGCAACCCAAAAAACATCTTTAACAAAATTGGACAAGAGAAGGTCTTTTTTCCCAAAGCTGTTTTTGAAGAAATAGATCATGCATCGTTAAATAGAAATGGTAAATCGTTATCTAGCGAATCTAGCAATCACGATGACCATCACTCTGAACACAAATCGGATTTTCTAACGGCAAGCGAAGGTAGTACTTGCTTTTCAGGGTACTATTCTATTCCGAAGACGACATTGAATGTTCCAAATAGCTTTACACTTGACAAGCACTACAAGAAATTAGTAACCGAACTTCCTGAGATTTGCTATCAAAACCATGTTGATTTGGACGACATCACCTACACGTTTGGGGGTGTATATGCCAACAAATACAGTGATTTCAGAGAATTGGGTTTGCCCATCGATGTTGATCCAAAGAAGATCTCGATCTATTTTCCATGTGAATTCCCTCCTCATGTCGACAAAGATATTTTAATAAGTCCATATATGACGCAGAACCCACATCTTATTATATTTAATTCATATCGAAGTACTGTGAGTTACTGTGATACGTATTCATCCAGTTCTTATCCAGCGCATTTGAATAATGCATCTGGATGCCCGATTTCAAAGAACCATATTTTCTTTTATGGGGGATTTGAAATCATTGTTGAAAACGTTGATTATGTTGCTGAAATTGACAGATGGATTATAAAGAAAAAATTGGTAATGAACGAAAAAGGTTATGTTCTAGACGTGAAAACTTTAAAATTTACGGAAATCACATTAGAATCAAAGAATAAAGAATTGTTTGAGATTGGTAGACTTGGAAATTCCATTGCTGCGAATATTCTTGAATCCTCCCCAGATGATGAAGAAAAGCAAAACAAATGTATACTGCCTCCAGTATTCGCAGATATTGACAGTAATATTCCCTCTCCCTCTAGTCCGTCTGTAAAGCCTATGAATTTTCCAGAATCAAGCCGCTCCGACAATATTAAAGCACTAGATTCTTCAAACGTATCAATAACCACTTCTTTAACGAACGCATCAAATGAAAAATATATGGCATCTGACATTGAGACTTCAGCCCCGGCATCTGCGTCTAGTTCCTATTCTTTTAATTTTCCGAGGCAATTGAATTCATTAAAATCTATTGCAGGTCAATCAGAAAGTTCAAAAGCAACTCCCACAACTTCCAATACCAAATCTACCAGTGTTTTTGGTAGTACACATGGCGCGAATGGTCCTAAAATATCCCAAGCCTTATCAAAATCTTCAAAGATATTCCATAGGCATCAAAAACAAGCAAGTGGAAGTGCACCAAAGTCACCCTCCAGTCACCCATTAAAAAATACATATTCCAATCAAGTGAGGGATAACAGATCAAATTCTCAAAATAGCAGGCCGGTTTCACCAATTCTTATAGGCAACTCTTCATCAAATTCAAATTCACAGAAACCAACCACAAATCATATCAGTAATAATGTGGATTCCAAACTCCAAAATTATTCTAACCTGAATGATAAAAAGAAGGAAACCGTTTCGAATGTGGAAACTGAACTTAGACCTTCCAACACACTGATCGCATATGTCGCTACCAATGCATCCGCAATTAAGAATGACGGTACTCCAGATGTCGAAGACACTGGGTTTAAAAATACAGAAAATGATAATTCATTTGAATGCCGAAGCAAATCTGCCTCAATCAGTAACAACCTTGTTACTGAATTTGATGGAAAGGTTTCAGTGTTTATATTTGGTGGTTTCGAGTGTCATCAAGATGGACATGGCTTTCAAAGGTTTAGGGCAACAAATAAATTATTGAGGATTGACATTACATGCAAAAAAATTCTGTTTGTGATGAATTTCGAAAATGAAGCTTCAATTCTGATTGTCGGTGCAAATGGAATATATTCTAAACAGGGAGAAAGTATACATTCAGATATATGGCCTTCTCCAAGAGGTTACTTTGCGTATGCGTTAATTGACCATAAACAAAATATAGATGATAATTGCTTTTGGGATATAGAGTCGATTAACTCCCATCAAACAGAACCTGATGATTTAATAAACGATGAGTCGTTTGACATGAAATGCTCCAGAGTCACGTCGCCAGTGTCGAATAATATGTCTTCAAGTTCTACTTCACTTCAAACTACGAGTAACAAGTGCATATCTTCAAAAACACAGAAGGCTAAATCAGTCGAAAGCTTCTTCAATAATAAGGCGTTGTTGGTACAGGGTGGATGTAATGAAAATTTTGAAACATTTAGTGAATTTTATATATTTGATTTTGAAGCAGGAAAGTGGCTGATACTCAACACATATGTCCATAACTATTTTAAATCCCCCATACAGCCTTATGAAGATGATGATTCGTCTATATTCGTCAAGGAAAACGAGGACCCAAATCCAAAACAAATTGATGCTGAATTAAGATCATGTCACCATACTGCATTATATTATAAGAACGACGAAAAGGACTATTTATTTTTTATGGGAGGCTTTACCAATGACTATTTGAGGTTTTTTGATAAGGAGCCTTATAAAAGTGGTAAATTCGATGTGTCTAGATTATGCAAGTTACAGTTTGCACCCACGAATACCAATATCCTTCGAGTTATGATATTAAATTTACAGACACAAACTTGGAAGTTCTTAAGGTATTATTATGATATGAACCATTCTACGCACGAGAATTTTTTGAAAATGTTACATACAAATCCTGGATGGAATAATGCAAGAATTAACAACTTTGGAGGTTGTGTTTCATTAAACGGTAAAGCTATAACTATTTGTCATGGTATGGCTATCGCTGTTCCTGAGAAAAGAGAAGATATGTCAAAATTGAAGAAGGATATACCAGATACTTCAATATTATGGGGTGCTCATGTCAGGTTTACGTTCCCTAGTCTATAGAGTAGAGTAGTCAGTGCTATAGTAAATTAATGCCAGCTGTTTCTTCTAGTAGGTGTTGCACATTAGAAAAAAACTTTATACAAGCATTCTGTTACGTAATCAATTGGCGATTTTTCAGATGAATCGCAAATTTCCAAAGAATAGAGGGCAACTAATAAGAAGATTTATTCTCTTGATATATACTATATTGATTAAAAATAATAAGATATAAAATGTTCGGATTAGGTGGTTCTGCTCCTCAAATTTCATCACAGCAAAAGTTACAAGCTGCTGAGGCTGAATTAGACATGGTTACAGGTATGTTCAACCAATTGGTCGAACAATGTCATTCCAAATGTATCAACAGATCTTATAATGACTCTGACGTTACCAAGCAAGAAGCTCTTTGCTTAGACAGATGTGTTGCTAAATACTTTGAAACCAATGTCCAAGTTGGTGAACATATGCAAAAAATGGGCCAGTCTGGACAATTTATGGGTAGACAATAAATTTATTAACTATTTGATGAGTTAATGCTAAAATTTCTTCATGGTTAAGCTATTATTTGTGTTAACTATTTATTTTGTATATAATTATATTAAAATTAATGAATGAATAAAGAATAAAATTATAAACTAGATATTTACAAGAAATGTAGCGAATTCGGGTACTGATTTATTCCCAACCAAAGGCTCTCCCGATTCGTAACTTCATACCTTCCCAGTTGTTTAGCTTAGGTCTAACATCCAAAAAGAGGCTCGTTCCTTGACCGTTACCGCTGTAGAAATCAATCACATATTCTACGTCTTTACCACATCTATCAATCATCCAGTCATGTCTATCAAATGGTTTTTCGTATCCCAAAACAGTGGAGTTAAACCATGCTCTTGGTGTTAGCTTTTTCAGATCACCTTTAAAACTAGTCAACTTAATCCCACCGCATTCCTTCATAGTTTGCTCACGGTGTGTTCTTTCCCAGTTTAGAATGTGCCCCCATGCTTTCTCATTCACCGCATTATGAATAGGTACAACTGCCTTCATGTCCTGTGCTTCAGGATTCCAGTTCTTTCTTTTCATCGCTTCGAAAAATTGCTTTTGTGAAGGGTATATCCAGTTATATTCGCTGGAAGTACGAGGAATAGAACTGATTTCTCTTTCAGTGGGAAGGTTCACATTTGATTTACCAATTTCGTTTTGCGAGCTGTCTAACATATCAGAATTGCACGTAGCGGTGGAACTTACTTCTATCGCTTCAGGCGTCTGATTCGTTGTTTGTACAACAGAAACTTTACTTACCCATTCAGATCTTACATCATGATCTACAGGACATTTTGGTTGGTCTTCAGGAACTGGAACTGGTTCCGGTTGAACGGTAGCTTTCTTTAACCACGCGTCTTTTGTAGAGTGATCAACTGGGCACTTACTTTGCTCTTCCTCTGACATTATTAAATTATGTCAAATATTAGAACTTAATGTATTAATTCTTATTGAATGAAAAATTTAGATTTGCGCTCGTGATATTACCGAAACACTAATCACTGAAAAATATATAAGTTGAAGAATTATGTTTTGGTGATTCCCCAATGATAATATATAGTATATACATGTACATACATATATAAAATGCTAAAACAATTAAGCTTATTCAATTTCAATAGATTTTTTTCTTCTCATCCAACGATAATTCACCAGCACCTGCGTTAACAATAATCAATAAGCCACCTACAATCGACAATGTTTGGAAGAACTCATACTTCAAGAAGTCACGAGTAGAATCGTGGGAAGCGTACTGCCAAAACTGATTAACAAAGACATTATAACCAAATAACAAGACGGTTAAAATAAAAGCAGCAAATTTAGTTTTGTACCCAACAACAATAGAACCACAGGAAACAAATCCACTTAAGATAATTAATATTCTAGTAAAAGACCACGAAGCAGAAAAGACAAACCCTAAGAATAACAAAACTAATAATAATCTGCCAGCCAATAAGAAATATTTCTTGTTGTCTTGGTTGTTTATCATTGGCAAGCCTGGCATGGACAACGATCTTTTGTCCCTAACTAATGTATCCGAGAATGCGAGAATTAAGCCACCCACAACCGATAAGTTTCTCAATATAAACTGGCCATCGAAAATCAATCCATAAACCAAGCCTTGTAATACAACAATGCAGACTAATGCAACAGTTGCTACTTCCGATTTTTTTCTTAAGATCAACAAAGTTGATGCGCTCAACATTACCAAAACATTCAGAATCAAAAACATAACGGTAAACCAATGCCAGAGATGTCTATAGTTGTATAAATAGTAAACTTGTTCAGACCATTGTGTCATTATTCTTAACGAATCTTCGTAGAAAGTGGCCACAATAAAGGCTCTACCTATGGATGGGACATACGGTTTTAATGGTGCTGAATATTCATCAATTAAGTCCTCTACTTTCTTAGAAAAATTTTCGAATTGATCAAGTGGAGACTTCGAATTAGACACTGGCCCTATGTTGGCTTGTGGTTGACCCCCACCAATTGGTCCTCTAAATTGATTGTTAAATTGATTTGTTCCTCTATACGACATATTTCAGTTCTTCTTTCTTTGGCCAATAGAATCCGTTTGTGTAAATGAAATCTTATCTTATGGAATTTCTACCTAATTGTTTATAGGTTCAGTTCTTTCTATCTGAAACTAAATCTAAAAGAAAATCACTATTATTCGTTGCACTGATTGATTTGTTTTCGCGCGAGGGTTACTAAATTGACACGCAAGTAAGTGTGTAATTATCAATTCCTTTTGGTTCTTATATTAACAGCTGCAAATACCACTAGAACGAAGAGAGTATCCTTATGATTTTTCAACAATACACTGACGTCGATATTAGCAGTGGTTTGAGCTGAAATGCTTTGCTTTTCTTTTCTTTTCTTTTCTTTCTGTTAACATTTAGCTGTTTTATAGAATATCTCTCCATAGATCACAAGAATGTCTTGTGAAAATAACGGAAAAAAATAGGTGACCCGAGCTGCAAGATTATTTCAACAATTAAAACATTGGCAAAAGAATTCTGGTATCAATATATAACAGGCCTTACTTTTCTAAGCCTATTTTATGGTAATTCCGCTTGATAATGGCGAGGTATAGAAAGAAAACTTGTGCGAATCAACATCATATGTCTTACAGGAAAAGGTTAAACTGTGTAAGGGAACTGGGTTCCAATAGGGTAATTATCTTTGACTACTGTATAGATATGTTCTATAACCTCTATAGAACTCTGTATAACTAACTTTATTACTCTTTAGCTAACTAACTAACCTTAACTACCGATTATTAGTTCCTAATTCCCTTCCTCCCTAGTCGGGATTACTCAGGAGAATATTACTCTTATTTATAGCTTCTGTTTTGCAACAACGATATATCATCATTATGGTATATCATTATCATGATATATACTGTGTATATATCAATACGTGTTTCCTTACAAACTGTAAGAATGATGCGGTGGCTCAATGGTAGAGCTTTCGACTCCAGATCGAAGGGTTGCAGGTTCAATTCCTGTCCGTGTCATTTATTTTTTGGTTACAATACTTTTTTAAAATATTCCAATACTTTGACAATACTTCAATTTTCTCATTAAGACTGTTTACTATAAGTACAAGGTGCTCAATACAACGTTTTCTAGCAAATCGAAATATAATTATCTATTGTACATGCATTTAATGATCGACTAATCTAGATGCTCTAATATTACCATGCTTCCTGACTTCATTATCCATTAAGTCACGAACTCTGTGCCCTCCTGCTATTCCGATAGCCAAAACAGACTCCAACATGTCCAAAGGCATCTTATCCTCCAAAAGTAGTAATGCCAATTTTTCACTCCTACCAACAACACCGAGTGTTAAACAACTCATATCATTTTCCTCTAAGGTATTTAAATCCAATAGTGGCGTTTGGTCATATAACCCTGCGCTGATGGCCGAAACGTAATCGTACATTGCAATACCCGCATCTATTAAAGCCAATGTGATTGCATTAGTCATACCCGCCAACAATCCGCCATCTTGACACAATACATGTAAATTTATCTGTATAACGGTTCTTGGGTATAATTTACATATAACACTTTGTTCGAATGTCCTTTCCAACGTGGTTTTTAATTCAATGATTCTTTTTTCATTCTTTAATCTTTTTTTTCTTTCAATGGTAGAGAAATTGGCTATCGATAAATTAATTTCTATGCTTGCTTTAGATGAGTTGGTTTGTGATTTTAAGCTAGGTTCCATTGGTCCTTGGACCATACATATAATCTTAGTATTACCTTGTTCAATATATGATGACCCATCTGACGAGCTTGGGTGTGTATTTATACGGCACTCGAAGCGACGCAATTCATTCCATCTCCGTCCGTCTATTCTCAATCCTTCAGGAGAGTATAATTCCATACGTGACATTTTTGATAGTTAAACTTCGTCTCCTAGGTATAATATGGAATCTTTTTTTTTTCATTTCATCTTCTACAAATATCTTATGTGCAGGGCACATCAGTTTGGAAGATTGCAAAACGGTTTGTTCGATACCTGCTATTTCAAAATATATTCTCTATAAACACCAGCTTCGTACGAAGCATTATTCAAATCATCAATAAAAACACTTAATATCCAACAGTTGCATATATAAAAGAAGCAAGACGAAAAGAGCAATCCATTATCAAACGTGTTGATACCCAAGAATTCCAATTGATATGCAAAGTATAGCCATGATCCTTGGGATATAATCCAAAGTACTAAAACCATAAGGCCCTTGAACATATGATCTTTTGCGACAAGTTTTGTCCTTGCTAAATAATGAGGTAAAAATATGAGGAACCAAATAAAATACTGGGAGGTAATCACTTTGTTGAATGTGACAAATGCGAATGTTTGTAAGAAGATACAGGATATCAAATCTCCACGAGCAAATAGCAATGGTATAACTAGTGCTGAAATTGATAACTGGGGAACAAATGCAAACTTCTCAATATTTCCAGAAAGGAAGCCAAGTGATGATTCTGTAACCTCCGATATTGCTGATTTATAATATAGTGCGACGTTGTAAACTGAAAAATTATGTCTATGATCGATTCTTGTCAAATGATACAAATAGGAATTGTACAAAAATTCGTATCCATAGATTGAATACATCATTCCGTTTAGTGCACTAATCGTAATTAGCGTGGTGATTAGGAACTTAATATTTGTCGTATTGATCCAATTAATAATTGGCAAATTAACAAGTGGTGTTCCAAAAGTAGACAAATAAAGCAATATACTAGGTAAATATATTAATGGGTATATTTTAAAGTGGATAGATAAACCCAACCAAACACCCGATGCAATAATTGATTTTTTAGTCAAGTAATATAATGAGAGCATGATCATAACGGTCAATACACTCTCTGACGACCCCCTAGTACTAATAGTTATAACCATTGGGTTCAATAACCAAATGGACGATAGCATGATGACTTTGTTAGTCGTTAGCTTCTTGCCTTTAATTGTTATTCCACTCAATAATTTGAGAATGATTATTCCTGTAATTAGATCACTTATCATAAAAATGTATTTTCCAAAATTTGACCATTGACCTCCCCAAGAGTTCGGTACTAATATCCATGCAAGCAAGGGTGTATATCTGTATGTTTCCCTTGAATATGGTGAGTATCCTTTATATACGTAGTTGGCTGCATCAGAAAATACCACGTAATCAATATCCGTATATTTTACTGTCATAAACATGTCCTGGTAAAGGCCGAAAAGGAAAAATGCAATTCTAAGAATTAGTGACAAAGCCACTATATATGATATAGATAACAGTGGCATCCGTTAATATTGGCTCTTGTTTGTTTATGATAATAGTATTAATTCTTCACTTTTTTTTGGTTCTCAATTATCAAACGAGATTACAAAAAACCCCAGAATAACTTGAACCTACTATTACCGTTAATACAAAATGTCTTTGAATCCACAAGAAGAAGTATATAAAGACTTCCTAAATTACGATTGGGCTTCATTTACAGAATTCCAAGATGGTTTACAAGAAATTTTAGATAATTATCTATACAATTTGAAAGAACAAGATCCATCAGTAGCTATTATTCCAGCGTTAGACAAGCAACAATTAATTGATCAAGCAGAATGTTTCTTTTATTGCAGTCATACGGATAATATCTTAAATTTAGATGACTACAACGAATGGAAGTTACACAACGGAGACAAGTACAACAAAAGCAAGAAAATTTCTGAAATAACCGATGATTCAGAAGACCAAGTCGACGATGCCGAGAACAATAAACCACCATACTCATCAAATTACCAAAAATTAGTGGATTTAATCGTGTCCGGTAAGCCTGTTCCTGGTATCAAACAAATTCCAGATACAGTTGTTCCAGATCAAAGTTCGAGGCTGGAGGCTAAACAGAGACAAAAGCCATGGGAAGCAAAAAAAAAAGAACAAGATAATACAACGTAGGGTTCTATATGATAGAAGGTAATTACTATATCAACCTTTTATTTGCTCTATAAATATCTAATAAATCATACATCAATGCAAGAATCTCATGACTGCTTCAAAGGCAGCCAAGGCAGCAGCATTGGCCGGGAATGATCTTAAAATAGAGGGACCAAACCCTCTTGTAAACCCTCTTAATCCTTTCTCATTGTAGATGTATTTAACTGCATCAATCCATCTTGGGAACTTCCTCTGAGATCTGATTGGGTTATCAGTCATGATTGTCTGTTTAACCACATCAGCAGGATATGCAAAAACCCAAAACACTGTGGCCGATAAACCCCCAGACCAAAAATTAATTGTAGGTTTTGATAATTTGGTATTATCTTCAAACCATTGTGTAAATAATTCATAGGATCCCCACCAAAATATAAAATTTGTACGAAAAATCATAGTTGAGAGTAACCCACTGTAGATACCCCTAATCCCTGAGGTCTGGTATAGCTTTTTCGCAACATCAACAGGTCCCGAATATGTTTTTGTCTTCGAATCGTATTGCACTTGAAGTCTAGCTTTGAATTGTTCAATAGGTGCTGCCACAAACGAAACAGTCCATCCACTTCCCAACCCTGCTATTATATGGCCTAGTAATGGTAGCTTCTTTTCTTCTGGGTATAACACATCCTTAACTGTTCTTCTATAAACATGTAACGAACCCAACATCACTGAATCCATCAACACCCAACCCATTAAAGGTGGGGTGAATCCTTTGTAGAATCCTTTAGGTCCTTCGTTTCTCACCGTTTGCAAAACACAATCCATCGGCCCTTTAAACCTACCGTCCAGTGCTGTTTGTAGTCTCACTTTAATTGTGTCAAATGGATGGCCAACGATATTCTTCATCACCCCAGAAAACATACCTGCTACAAATCCAAAGTATTTTGGTGGTGCATTCTTGATCAGTTTTTCAGGTGCATAAATAAGATCTTCTTTTTCTTGCACCACTATAGACATATTTATTATGTTTATTAGATACTCTGCTTCCTGTGGCTCCAGTCAATATGGGTTTCAACCTTGCTCTATGTAGATATGTACAAATAAAACGGTATAATAGATCTAAAATTTTGAAATTTTATCTCCATTTTTTTAGAATCACAACTGGTGCGAACGGCCGTTATCGGTATAATTAATTGAAAAAAGGGTTTATTCGTTTGATTCTTATTTTTAACTGGCGAACCGTTCAATAATCATCAGAACTTGAAGAGGTGTTTCTCACAGATAGGTTCTTTCAGCATGATGACTTCAACGAATGGTCTTATATCTCTACGAGCTATTTGGTTTGTTGCCTGATTCGAAAGCAAATCACATACACGAATGAAAATGTGATCCTACATTACATATTAAAATGAGAACATCTTCGAAATTTCTGTCCTATCAAGCCAACTTCATGCAACCAATATTTACCGATATTCTAACAGGAAATGTACAGCGTATTGGTATCTGGCATCGGTATCGTATTCTGTACTATGCGACATTTTTTACGACATTTCAATCACACGTAAAATCGTAATTTAGGTTTAATAAGAAATAGGCTATTTTGGTAACCCTTCATCTATTCGGATCATAATATATATATCTATAATTTGATATGAGCCAGCTGCCTATAAAGAAAGAGGTAACTGTTAAGAAAGAGGATACAGATGGAAATACGTCGCCAACAGCTTCATCATCAAATGGTACGAGTTCATCTGATCAAGGATGGCAAGACATTCCATTAAAATGTTGTACTAAAGAAGAGGTTAAAGATATACGTTATCATATATTAAAGCTCCAATCTAAACAGAATGTGGATATTATTGAGAACTTCACGAAGCCAGTGAGATTGCATAGGAAGGATCCAAGAAATATTCAGTTTCATTTAACGAGAGCAGAAGTAGATAAACGCAAGCAGGAAGAAGAAGAAGCCAAGATTGAGAAAGAAAAGCAAAAACAAGAATCAAAAGAGGCCGCAGAAAAGGAAGCAATAGCAAATGGTGAGGACCCTAAAAATATCAACAGTGATGAAGTAGATATGTCCCAGGTGGCCCCGGATGGAGGAGCAAGAAAACTGAAAAAGAGCTTGTTTAAAAGAAAAACAAGACAGATAAATCTAATGGATGAACAAAAGAGAAAACTAAGATATGAAGAGTACTATCCATGGGTGGTGGAAGATTATGACGGTAAGAATGTATTTGTGGGTAATTACGAAGCAGGCTCGTCCGATACTCAGCAAGTTCTATTTGTCTTCGATAAGGAGGGATTTAAAATGGTGCCTGCGGAAAAGGTGTATAAATTCACTCAAAGAAATAAGTATGCAACTTTGACATTAGAAGAAGCTGAGGCCAAAATGGAAAAGAACTCATCCGTACCAAGATGGTTAATGAAGCATATGGAAGACAATTCTGGATTAGATGGTGCTACGGCAGACCAGAGATTCAGACATAATGTCGCTTCCTCAAAAAATGGAAATGCGGTGGCCTCATCTTCCAATAATAGGGGAAGATTAAGAACTGTTATGGGTGGTTCAACGTCGAACGAACGGGACTCTGATCATGATGATCTTGACTTTGATGAAGATTTTGCTGATGATGAAGAAGCACCGATCATGGATGGTGATGAAGAAGAAAATAAATTATCAGAGCAGAAGATTAAGAAAGAAATGTTAAAAGCTGCACATTTTGATGGTCAATCTGATGCAGAAGTGGATGATGATGATTTGGATGACTTGTTCGAAACGGAGAAATCTAGGAAAGTTGGTAAAGAGGGTAAAAAGTTACGTAAAGTATTGAATAAAACTGAGGGTGGCGTCTATGACAGTGACGATGATGACGACAATTTGAATCCATATTTATCAAAATCTGACTTAGAAAGCGGCGAGGAAACTAACGATGATGTCACCGTCAAGAAAGAAGACGATGATAACTTACCTGATAATACTGATTCAAATAAACCGTTCCATAGATCATTTACTGCACATAATATCGGTGATGGGTTCATCAAAGTTAAAGCACCCCCAACATTCTTAAATGGATTTCCAAATGGTGATTGGAATCCAAGTGGTCGTAAAATACCAGCACTGTCAAATAATGATCCTAATAAGAAGACCAAGACTGATGATGACAAGACAAAACTAAAGATATCTATTAAGAAAGAAAACGGATATAGTCCGTCACCTTCATTACCTGGAAGTCCTGTACATGCAACACGAGATGTGGACTTAACTTCAGGAGGTCCTGATAATGTTTTGGTTACTGTAAACGAAGTTTTAGATATTGTTAAGGACAACCCGTTAACCACCAAAGAGTTGTTGTTTGGTTTGAAGAATAGAGTCAATGCTCATAAAGATAATAAATTAAGGATTATTAGTATTGTTAAACAAAATTTGAGATTGGTTGACGGAAAATTAGTCTTGAAAGATGAATGATTGTTAGATTAATCTGTTCGAAATTGTCTGTTCATATTCACGTTAAATATTCTCCAATATACACAATAATTTACTATTACGATTATATTAATTGATCTTTCGTATTATTTAATATGATTATATTTCTCTATAAAATTTCTACGACTTTATCATCTTCATCGTCACTACTCTCTTCATCCTCTTCCTTTGCGGCAGCTGTATTCGATTCATCTCTCATCAACAATTGAACCAATCTATCACACAATTCTATTACATCTTCATCCTCGATAGCTTTATGTATTTCTCTTACTAGTGGGTAAACAGACTTTTCCCTGAGAATTTCTCTAGCTTCCCTAGTAGTACATAATAATAAGATAGATTCCAAATGGATGCAAACAATTGCATTCACTGGGTCTCTTTTCTTATCAGACGGTAACAACTGTAATTCTTCAGGTAAGTTAAACATGTCATCTTCGTCTATCTCTTCAGGTCCCGCAATTGGTAATAATATGTATGGCAATAAATTTATTTTTTCATCAGCTAATAATCTCATGTGTGATTTTGTATCAAACAACGAATTCTTAATGGTTGAAGCAACACCTTCTCTTCTTATCTTAGAATCATACTTTTCTGTAAATACCAACAATTTAGATAATGGCACAACCTCATCATATGCTTGTTCTGCGATGAAATACTCCCTTCCTTGTAAAAATCTAGAAATATCAGCAAAGAAGTAAGCTAAATAATCATAATCCGCGTATTCATTTAAAGATCTATCGAATCCTTTGACGAAGCAATCCATTAAACAATCCATTGCTTTAGTTGATTTGAAGATTTTCTGTTGTTCTTCATTGTGAGTGATTCCAAAATCAAAAAATTTATTAATTGTATCATTCTTAGCTAGATTAGTCAATAAAATACACATCAAGTCTGCATTAGAGTTCTTAAGGTTAATCACTGAAGATACCAAAAATTTCAAAAACTCTTCATCCTCCACAATTAAATTCCTCATGGTTAAATCATCACATAAGTTGGCCAATATAGTGACTGATTGAGTAACCGTAGTCTTGCCTTCATCATGGGCCAACTTCTTCAAATCTTTTATGGCCTCGTAATTATCGTAACTGAAAACTTGCTGATGAGCACCCTGTGAATAACCAACTAAATTGTCCAAAGCAATCAGAACTACCGCTGGTTGGGGAGAATGTAAGAATGATACTAATTCTTCTAATTCCGAAGGCATATTTTGCTTAATGTTGTTGTATTGACTGTATTAAACTTATGAAGGCAACTTACAAGATCATCTACAAAAAATTTTCAAAATTTATTTTAAATGTTACGAGCCTGAGGCAAAATAAATTTGCAGCTTTAGTTCCTTTCTAGAATTATAGTAAGTCGTCATTTAATTTATCGACAACTTGTAGATAGTAATAATAAAAGGCAACAATATGAAGATGACCTTCAAATATTAATTTTTCATCTACTGAATGAATATTATCCGATGTCGATATTCCTGGAGTGTATCTAAAAATATTTCTAGTTAATTTCCAATAAGACTTCGTATCTGTGTTACCAGTGCTGATAAAGGGAGATACTATAAATGAGTCCTTTTCATATTCATCTACATTAACTAATTCCTCATACAAATATCTTAATGCGCCTCCAAATGTGTTCCAAATTTTGTCATTTATGGGCGTTATCGGTGCAGGTTCAAGCAGACCAACTAGCGAATAGTTAAAGTACCCATTGGAGGTGGGTTTTATAACCTCATCCCCCTCAAAGATTATTCCTAAGTTAAATATTTTTGCAATATTCTTAATGTGTTTCAATATTTTATTAGTAGTAGATTCGACAGATTCTTCGATTGCTATGCGGTGATTGACTAAAACGGAAGCATGCTCTGGTAATGCGTTTGATTTAGTTCCACCCTCGATCATGTCAATAGCTTGAGAAGTTGTTACTAAATATTTGGTGGAGGGGTCTTTGGATAAGTAATTTAGAACTTCTTTATTGGCATCTATATCAAAATGAGATTTTAATATATTGCGTCTTAAAGACTTATCAACCGTCGTAGAATGTTCTGCAATACACTGCAATTGATTCAAAACTGGATTTGCATTAGTTATAATACTTTTGAACTTTTCATCTTCAATTTGTTCAATTAATCTGGCCAAAATACCAATCAGAGTATGGTCTGGAGGAACTGATGAATGACCTCCTGGAGTGAATAAGTCAATAACCGAATCCAAATAACCCTTCTCTCCAGTAGCTGGTAAAATAAATTTCCTACCTTCTATGGTTTCATATCCTTGAGTGCCTTCATCTATAATAGCATACATTGAATCAGGCCCATATATATTATCAAGATGTTTATAAATCTCCTGAGCACCCGTTCCAGCGGACTCTTCATCATAACCAAATCCTAGAATGATAGTCCGTTCAGGGCTAAATTCATCTTCACTGATTAATAATTCGATGGTCTCTAATAAACCTATCAATAGATTTTTACAATCAGAGGCACCTCGACCGTATAAGAGCTTCCCGTCATAGATACCTTCAAATGGAGGGTGTGTCCATTGATTTATCGTTGTTCTCTCTACTGGAACAACATCCATATGTGCAGTGAGTAATATCGGTTTCTTTTCTGACGAACCTTTATAAGTATAAACAAGGCCAAATTTATTAATAGTCTCGACCGTTAACTTTTGATGAATTTCTGGAAATGAATCTTTCAAATAAGTGTGAAATTCTTCAAACCTCTTCCATCTAGGTTCTAAATTATATAATTCTTCGTTAGTTTCTGCAGTGTTTGGATTTATCATATCATCATAAACTTCCGTGGGGAACTTAATGGAGTTGGCTAGCTTGCTAAGAGATTCATTCTTAAAATTATAATTATGCAATATTCTATCCAACGTATCGTTATTGTACATATACTTCAATGGATCGAGCTTATGAACTATGGGACATAACGAATCGGGGTTGTGGGGGTCACGTACAGATGGGAATTTCAACAAACCTAGCAGGTTAATTTCACTAAACAGAAAACAAAGAAGAAAGCAGATACCAGTTAACATAATTAACGGACCCTTCCACTTATGCTTCCCTCCAATTAGCAAACGTTTAGATTCATTGTGTATTGAAAGTATTTTTTCAGTAATTTGGTTCATTTTAAGATAAGAATTGTCTTAGATGTCTTTGGAATGCAATACTTTCCTTATCTGCGGCTTAATATTAAAGCAACGCATTAGAAAAAGTGCGAGTAACCGAAATATGATATTTATAAAATTCATTAAACTCGTTCTAAATAAGTGAAAATTACATTAAGCTGATCTAGAAACTTATAACAATAACGGAAAAAAGCATAATTATATTTATTAATATTCGAATGGCAGAAATATCAATTATGGCAAAGATTTTGTCTTAATCTGAGATAATGAATAGAAAAGTTACCATTAATTTGCAGCATTTGTCTTTGCCAGAAACTCAGCTTGTTTAATCAAATTATTACTGGCATCCATACGTGGCAACATCACTTCAACCATACGTATCTTTTTGTTTATGCTAAAGTCTTCACTTCTGAAAATATCTTCAGCTTCGCCTATTGTTGAGATTCTAATCGCATCGTAGTCCGTTGCATTAAATAAAGTCAACAAATCTAAATTGTTCCATGGTTGTACGTCATTATATGTTGCATTTTCACCATGAATTAATCGTTCAATAGTGTAACCGTCGTTATTCAAAACAAATAAGTATGGTTTTGTCTGCCATTTGATCATAGTTGAGATTTCTTGTGCGGATAATTGTAAAGATCCATCGCCTACGAACAAAATAACTCTTTTGGAAGGGTTAATCTCTTCAGCTGCCATAACTGCACCCAAAGTTGCACCAACAGTAAAACCAATAGATCCCCATAATACTTGGGAGATGCCAATAGTATTATTAGGAAATCTGGATTGTACGATACCAAATGCCGAAGTACCAGTTTCAGAAATAATGATATCGCCTTCTTTAAACCAGGAAGAAACTCTCGTCCATAACCATTCTTGAGTCAATCTTGAGCTTTTTGATACTGGAGTATTAACCAATTTAACTTTCGGAACAGGTAGTGGTTTATAATGTGAAGCAACCTTCCCGACCTTCTTCAATAAATGTTGCAAAGCTTCTTTCATTTGAATTCCAGGGAAGATTGCTTGTCTAATCTTGGTGTGATCAGAATGAAACTCGACTATGTTCTTAGTCTTATAACCGTACGAGAACGAACCGGTATTAAAATCAGATAATAACGAACCAACTGACAAAATTAAGTCAGCATTTTCAACTGCTTCTTTTACTTCAGGGTGAGATAAGTTACCCACATATACACCACCAAATCTTGATGACACAGAGTTTCCGTAATCTAGTTTCCTTTTGACAGTCTCAATCGAAGCTGAGTCATCTTCTAGTATTCCGCTCATTCCTCCTTCATCAATCGTACCCTTTCCCATTGGGGTGGTAAAAACCGGGAATTGTGTAATTTCGACCAATTCTTTGGTCTCTTGCTTGCAATTATGTCTCGATGCGCACGCATCAACTAAAATAATAGGGTTCTCGCTTTCTTCGATCAATTTCAAAATATTCTCAATGACTTCCTCTTCGGCTGCCACATCGTTTGGCTTCAATGACAAATCAAGAGGTGTATCTAATAACGATGCAGATACACCCACATCTACTAAATTCGCAGGCATTCCAAGATACACAGGTCGTTGATAAATGTAAGCATCTCTTATACATCTATCAATTTCTGCTGGTGCGTTTTGAATATCTGACAAAAATGAAGTGGTCTGACTGATATTCTTGGACATTCTATGGAAGACAGTAAAGTCACCATTCCCCAAGGTATGATGAAGCAATAGTTGATTGGCCTGTGATGATATAGATGGAACACCAACAACGTGCAAGAGCCCCACATGTTCCGCGTACGCTCCTGCTACACCGTTCACCGCACTCAATTCACCAACGCCAAATGTCGTAACTAGACAAGCAAGGCCTTTAACCCTCGAATATCCATCGGCTGCGTATGCTGCATTCAATTCATTGGCATTGCCTGCCCATCTCATTCCTTCCACTTCATAGATTTTGTCTAACAATGTTAAATTAAAATCACCAGGCAATCCGAAGATGGTTGACACTTCTAGTTGTCTGAGTCTTTCAAAAACATATCTACCTAAACTAATATCGGGCATTGTTCTGTAAATTTAATCGTATTATTTAATGTTTCTGCTCAAACGAATTTCAATTTAAGATGCCAATTGGATTCCTTATATACTTTACAAGCTAATTTGCATCCACTTCCTGACTGCGTACAAAAAAGATTATCCGAATAGCAAAGATTTTCCGAGAAATCGCATGATCAATTTCTAAGCATTAGTTAATAGTTGATAAATGGTCTGATGATCCCGAATTAATCGATAATTAACGATTTATTGTCATTCGATGCAAGATCATTAAACTGTAGTCCGTGATATTCCGTTCTTGAATTCTTCTCTGCCACCTCTAAATTAACATTATTTAGCCTCACTGTATAATCGTTATTATGGTCATTCTTACTATGCCCTGGCAACCACTTATATGACATATTTACTATTGGAAGTAAACCCCTTTCGTAGTTTTTAAGTAAGGTGATTTCAAAAGCGATGGTCGCAATTAATAGAACTAAGGTGATCACACCAAATGTCGTCAAGGAGGATCTTCCTGGAAAATAATCACCTGGTTTAATTGCCATGTGGTACGCAGATGAATATTTTGTAAATAATCTTATCGTTTTGAACAATACATACACACATCCTCCCAAGTATGCGATGATACTGAAAATCGTTAGTGATTTTGATTCTCTTGTGGTTGCAACGTCACTAAGGAATAATATGATCAAGGTCAATGGCAACACACATACGGTTAAAATGAACTCCACCGAGCGCTTGTCATTGATCATAATTACTATAAATTGGACTGTAAACCCTAAGAAAAAAAAAAAGTTGAATATTAATAATGATCTGTGAATTTGAAAGGTGGTGTACATTTTCTTGATATTCAAATCTGCACCAATTTTCTTGTATCTGAACCACTTGACGTTCTTCCGCAACACCACAAATATCATGTATACTTGCAAGATCAATGTGCCCGCAATAACTACGATGGTGGCTATATTCATCGCTTGGGTAGCTCGTTTCCATTCCCGTTCTAGCACCTGGCCAACGGTATCAGAGATTTCCTTGTATTGAATGCCTGTGTAAATCAACATGCATCCATAGAAACCACACAACATGGTCAACAACAACATATTTTTGGTCCGTAGCCCGATTGCGGTCAACATCACCAGGTATATGGCTGCGAAGATGAAGATCGAGAGGAATATGGAAATCTCGATGTATTTCGCGGGCCGATTCATTTTCTGTTTATGGATATTAATGATGGCATACATGTACAGCTCGAAAGCCAAAACAAGAACGGCGGAAACTATGGAAATCGCCAAAAACACCAACGACGACCGTTTGTAAATTTTGACGTCGTCCACAATCGTACTCTCCGAATGTGAAAAAGACGAGTATGAATCGTACTGCTCTAATGGTTCGACAAGATTTTCGTTCGATTCTCTCGAAACCGATCTATATATTGGCGGCGGAACTTCTAAATCACTCTCAACGTTGGCGAACTTATAGAAGTCATCGTCAGATATATTGTTCTGTAAATTATATTGTGGAAATAGTGGTTGAGAATTCGATGAGCTTGATATAATACTAGCCTTTCTAGTTTGATCTAGTCGACTCATTAGCGAATACAGATTGCCCTCAAACATGTTAGATTAATTACGAACCGATCTAATCGATTATATACCTTTTGGATGAGATGGAATTCTAATGACTACATTGTTTACCGATTATGAAATATTTTAAGCCGATAAGATGCCGCGTCTATGAATTCTGTACGTTCTTATGTGCAAGAAAAACGTTGATGTCTACTGTAAATCTATAATAAGCCACTATAGTCATTTATTTGCTCCTCCACAATACCATCGTCTTCTTCGTGCAAGTTCAACCATACGACATTCTCGAACTTGCTGTTGTGTTTCGTAGATTCTACGAATTTAGTGATCGAGTCTTCAATGACTAATAAACATATCGCATCATAGCCACCAGCACCAGGAACCATTCCACCAAGACAACCTTCTAATTCATTGCAGTTATCTAAGAGCACGGTTTGTGATTGGGGTTCAATTTCTGCACCAGAATATGTGGTAAGCCTTTTTAAATTTTCTCTTATTCTCTTCACCGAGTCGACCAAGTTGATGAATGGAGCGAATTTGGGGCCCAATTCGCGCAAGTGATTCGATCCAGCCTTGTCTATGAAAGCGATTGTAGTGTTTTGAAGATCAGTGATACAGTCCTTGTAATCACTGGGGTTTTCGTTGAAGAAATAGTGCAAGTTGGTTAACGCATCGATGAAATCGAGATTTGTTTGATTCAATTGCTCATATAGATCATTACTCTGCAGAGAATTCTCGTTTTTCCACTTCAACACTCGGGACACCAATTTAGGAGTTTCAGACCCGCCCTTGATGTCCCCCATCAATAGCCTAATGTTGGGAGGTAACGTGCATGTGGCGTTATTGAATTCCCAGTTGGATTCCACCAACTTCTCTAATGCAGCAGCATAGCTCTGTTTCAACGCCTTTTTGTTCTGGGAGCTGAAAAATTGGTGTTGAAACAATTCGTTTATCAAGCCTGGGTCAAATCTTCGGTATTCGATCGACCCGTAAACCGCTGCAGCAACGTCAAATCCAGACCCAATCTTTTTCTGCGCATAGCAGTGTGATACTTGTGAACAGTTGTGAATTATATTTTGCATGTCGCATAAGCTATCACTTTTGAAGACCGATATCAACGCTGTGGTCACAACCGCTACCAACCCTGCAGAAGAACCCAACCCTGTCTTGGCTACATCATTGATGGGTTTCGAATGATACAAAAAACTTTTTGTACCGTTCGCTGATGTTTTAGCGTTGGTGTCATGTTGTGAATGGTAACCTGGGTCAGAAAAAATGGTAATTTCAAGATGGAAGTTCTCTGTGGGTTGTATATACGATAAAACCGTAAAAATCGTAGACTCCAAAAATGGATTATTACGTTGGTTCATTTCTGTAGGAATCTTGACCATATCCTTGTTATCGATCTTGTATACCCATTCACCCAATTGGAATTGCGGGGACTTTATAGTAACAGATGAAGGTTTGATTTCACTTGATTCATTCTGTTTAACAATTGCATGCATTCTTGACGAGAGAGCAGTGACATAAGAATTATACATCGGTTCTAACACAAGGTATCCACCAGCCAATAGGGCCTTACCTGGAGCACTGAATGCTCTAATTCCATTAGTCATTAGTAGCTCTTGTTCGTCTGTTGATCAACTGAAAATTATTGTGAAGAATATATCGATTTTTTTGATCGCGACTGGAATACACTTGTAGATTCATTTCCATCTCTATAATAAGAGGCTAGTTAAATATAGAGCAAACATGGCTGAAATAACAGAAGCAAATGTTAGAGAGCTACAGAAAACCAAGACAATTGGTATCATTGGGTTAGGTGATATGGGATGTTTATATGCTAAGAGATTTAGTGATGCCGGATGGAAAGTGGTTGGATGTGATAGAGAAGATTTATTCGAAGAAACAAAAGCTAAGTTTACTAGTGAAAAGTTTGAAATATTACAAAACGGACATTACGTTTCTCGTATCTCAGATTATATTATCTATAGTGTCGAAGCTGAAAATATTGACAAAATCGTTTCGCTCTATGGCCAATCTACTAAGTACGGCGCTATAGTTGGCGGACAAACATCATGCAAACAACCTGAAATCCAGGCGTTCGAAAACAGATTACCACCAGACACGCAGATCGTATCATTACATTCGTTACATGGACCAAATGTTAATACGACCGGTCAGCCATTGGTCTTGGTAAAGCATAGAGCTACAGACGAAAGCTTTAAATTTGTAGAATGTTTGGTATCTTGCTTAAGGTCAAAAGTTGTATATTTATCAGCAGAAAATCATGATAAAATCACAGCAGATACGCAAGCAGTAACGCACGCTGCTTTTTTGTCGATGGGGGTTGCATGGAAGGCAATCAATCAATATCCTTGGGAGACTCCAAGATGGGTAGGAGGAATGGAGAATGCAAAGATCAACATATCATTAAGAATATTTTCCAACAAGTGGCATGTCTACGCGGGTTTAGCCATCACTAACCCTTCTGCTCATGAACAGATAGTTCAATACTCACGTTCGGCGACCGAATTGTATACATTAATGATTCAAGGTAAAAAAGATGAATTGAAAACAAGATTGACTAAGGCCAAGGAGAGTGTTTTTAGACACATATCTGATAACAACATGTTGTTGGACGATGACATTTTACAAAATTTTTCATTAAGTAAAGTCCCTCCTGGAGGAAGACAACCAAACTCGCATTTGTCTTTGTTGTCAATCGTTGATAGTTGGTTCAAATTAGGTATAGTTCCATATGATCACATTATCTGTTCCACGCCGTTATTCAGAATATTTTTGGGGGTTACTGAATACTTATTTTGTACCCCAGGTTTATTAGGCGAATGTATACAAGTTGCGGTTGAAGATGTAGCTTTTAGACACGATGATTTGGAATTTACAATTGCTGCTAGAAATTGGGCGAGTATTATATCATTTGGTAACTTTAAATTATATAAGAAAGAGTTTGAAGAAACGCAAGCGTTTTTCAAACCAATGTTCCAAGAAGCAAATGCTATCGGAAACGAAATGATTAAAACTATATTACAAAGGGTACAAGAAAAAGAAGCGAAGGACTAAGAGAAGTACTTTTCTGTCGGTGGTTTATTTATTTTTTTCATTTTCTATTAAATAGATTTCTATTACGAAATATAATTAGATATGGATTAATATTATAATTGCTCATCCTTAATAACTTCCATTAACCAGTCCAACCCTTCGTTCAAACCTTCACCCTTAATAGCACTGGACGCGACGATACTCCAACTTCTATCCTTCAAGTCGGTTAGGTTGAGTGCTTGAGACACCTCTGCCGCGGTCATCGCACCAGCCTGGTCTTGTTTGTTGGCAAATACTAATAAGGCACTATCGAGTAATTCCTCTTCCTTCAACATCGTATGTAATTCCTTGCACGCAATATCGATACGTTCTTTGTCGGTCGAATCTACCACGAATATCACTGCCGCCGTATTACTGTAATAGCATCTCCAGTACGGTCTTATGGATGTCTGACCACCCAAATCCCATATATTCAATGTCAAGTTCTTATATTTCAATGTCTCCACGTTGAAACCAATTGTAGGCTTTGTCGTCACAACTTCTCCCATTTGCAAACGATACAATATTGTTGTTTTTCCGGCACCATCTAATCCTAGAATCAAAATCCGGATCTCCTTGTTTATTCCCCATAATTTACCAAATATGTTGGTGAAACTGAAAACTTGACCCATTTTGATATATTACGTCCGCCCTTATTATATATGTGATTTGTGAATTGATGGGTCTCGCAGAAAGTATATGGCAATGCTTAGTATCTTTTCTGTTTAAACGAGCACTAAACCCTATGCAAAAATGATTTAACCCTTTAAAATCTTCAGTCAACCAATGAATCAATTGTCAATACCCAACCGATAGCTTAAAATGAATACAATATTTGATTGTTCACCTTGAATTCAAAGAGAATTATAGAAACACTTAGAAATCAAGAAAATGTTCGAGGCTTTCGTTGGCAAAATTAACGGCGCTCGTGATTAAGTTTCGACTTCTGCCAAAAAGTAACCCCATGATCATTTATTCAAATACATATCGATTGCAATTAATAAAGAAGCGAATAGTTCATAATAATAAGATATAAAATGGCAGAAGATAAACCAAGAGGTATTTTAAGGAATAAATCAGTAAATGAAAGTTCAGAATCGAATGCTGAACGATTAGACCGTCAAGAAGTAATTAGAAATACTAGACTTAATGCTCAACTAGCGGCGGAATCATCCAAGGGAGATAAAATAAGAGCAAAGATCGCTGAAATTAAAGCACATCAACATTCAAGTGACGGAGAAGAAGAAAACAATGGAGAAAAACGGTCGGATCATTTACAATGGGATGAGATAAATTTATATAAGACAGAGCTAGAGAAATGTGCCACAATGAAAATCGATGAACCAAAAACACCATATGAAGGAGGATTCAATCCAGAAGGGGAGTACTATAAGGAAGACGAAGAAGAGATTCCAGAGTTTGAATTGGGAAGTGGCGCGTATGATAATGCCTCGGAGAAGGCATCTGAATCGCTCAATGGGGGTGAAGTGGTCAAGGACCTTCAACAGGAGGAACAAGAACAGGAGGAAGAGCCGAATCCCACAGAAACAGCAGAAGACAGACATAAGCGTTTCGAAGAAATGAGAAGACAGCACTACCATTTAAAGGGGAATGCGTTGAAGCAAAAGATCGAGATTTCCGATGATGAGGATGAGTAAAATTCTGATGGTGTCTGTTTGGCCTTTTTTATTCACAATGAATAATTATATCTTGTTAATGTAGAGATATATAGTTGTGCATTTATATATATTATCTAAAATTAATAAATAACGTAGTTAATGATAGATTAAGCAGAGAAGTACTTTAAGTATGCTCCCTCAGCTTTACCAGCACCCACTAATTCAGCCGCAATTTCGCTCAAGGCAGATTTAACAGCGTCAGCACCGGTACCGGTGACCTTAGTCGCAACAGAGGATAATTGGGCGTCGTCGAATTTTTCAATCAAGTATTCGATATCAGCATCAATATCACCAGCTTTACCAGACTCACCGAAGTATTCATTGTCCTTAGGAGCAGATCTAATAGATCTCTTTTGCTTTTTCTTAGCAGCCTTGGCTGCTTCCTTAGTCTTCTTAGAATTGACCTTACTGGTAGCAGCTTCTTCAGCCGCCTTCTTAGAAGCAGCTTCTTCATCAGCCTTCTTGGCTGCAGCTTCTTCAGCAGCTTGTCTTGAGCCAGCATCTTTTTCCCACTTCTTTCTTTCCTTTTCTTTCTTGGCAGCATCCTTGAACAACTTGATTCTTGGATCTTCTGAGTATGCTCTTTCAACCAAGTCAATAAGTCTCTTATTGTCTTCTTGTTTCAACTTCTTTCTAGTAGCTATGTTTTTACGTTCAATATAACGTTTGTGATCTCTGTTAGCAGTATCATCTGGAACATCTTCATCTTTAAATTCAAAGGTCTTCCATGAGTCGAACTTACCCCAGAAATCGTAGAATGCATCAACTTCTTCCTTGGTAGATTCTAAAGTACCTAATAAACGAACTGGTTGTTTTTTAGAAAATCTGGCTTCACTTTCGAAGACTGGACCGAAAGCTTCAAAGAAATCGTATTCAGTCTTTGGTGTTGGTGGCTTGACGTCAGCATTGATATCAACCGAATCATATTGTAATCTCTTGTTTGAGTCTAACATAATTTCGAAAGCCTTTTGAATAATTTTGAAGAAACCATCTTGTTCTAAACCACCTGAAGCAGATTTCTTATCTGGGTGATGTTTCAAGACTTGTTTTCTGTGCGCTCTTCTAATTTGGTCTTCAGTAGCACAGTATCTTAACTTGGACAAACCTAAAACCGCATACAAATCAGCAGTCTTCCATTCTCTTGGATCAATAGCCAATAATTCCGCATCTTGTTCTTCATCGCCAATGTCTTGATCTTGGTCTTCTTCAACCTGTTTGACGTTTCTTTCGGCTTCCAACTTTTCGAATTCAGACCAGGTATGGCCTCTCAAGGTTCTGTTAGCATGAGCTAAGAAATAACGGCCAACTGGTTCTATTGGACGACGTGTAGCAGGTGAATACTTAGCAACTGGCTTGAATGCATCAGTATTTCCTGATAATGATGGTAAAGTTATAGCCATTTTATTTAATGTGTCAACAATTCTTATATCTTATCACCTTATAGGTCTCATATATGCTTGAAAAATTTTTGGGATGTAATGAGATCTATAAAGTGATTAAATTTACGCGCAATAGTACTTATTTTTACACTCTATATGGTTTATTGAAAGCTATTTAATTTGCTATAAATCGAGATTTCATCAAACGTATCCTATTGTCTAAATTGATATAGCCGCTTATTTAGAACGAAGCATTCCGTGCCTATTTTGCTTAATTTATCATGAGAGTGGCATTTAGTCATTAGTGATCGCATTAATCTTCTTTTATGGCAGCCATATCCAATACTTCAATAGAGCCTTCCCCTTTCTTAAGCTTGGAATTTTCTCCTTGCAAGAGTTCCACAATTGTTCTGTAATTGACAGGGTCAATGATACAGATACACTCATAGAATTTGGGTTCTTGATTCTCATCTTCAACCTTGTCAATCAACGGCGATATTTGTTCCTCAAATATGTGCTTCTTGACTTTATTGACTAATACAATCTTAATCTTCATCTGAGCTCTAGCAATTGGGAAAAGCTGTTCTGTTATAAGCAATTTGATTGCCTCTAATGCTTGTAACTTAGTTGGTTTGTTTGGATTCAAATGGAATTTAATTTCGTTCAATGCCTTTTGAATCATTGAGGGTGGATATCTCTTCTTTGATTTTGGATTAATGCATTTAGTAGATATTATATTCAAGAATTCGTTATTCTTTTGTTGTAAGTTGGCAGATCTTTCCTTTTCATTTAATTGGATTTCACCTTTTTCCAATATTTCCATGATTATTTCGTCACTGTCGGTTTTACCAAAATGCTTCAATAGATCTGCATTATTTGCTACTTGTCCTTTAGACACATTCAAGAATACCTGAGGGATTTGTAATACTTCATCTAAATCTTTTTCTACTTTCAGCCTCCAGTCTTGAACTTTGTTTTGATAGCATGCAATCTCGAATCTTTTTTTACCCTTCTTCATTCTCACCAATGAAACGTTGGTG
The DNA here is from genome assembly GCA_900186205.1 of Debaryomyces psychrophilus. Classification (NCBI taxonomy): domain Eukaryota; kingdom Fungi; phylum Ascomycota; class Pichiomycetes; order Serinales; family Debaryomycetaceae; genus Debaryomyces; species Debaryomyces psychrophilus. Next base: position 292,186 of record FYBW01000008.1, on the reverse strand, counting down.
AGCTTGATTTGACTTGCTGGCTGGTTAATAACGGCCATCTTGTACTATAACTCTATAGTGGTGGCAATAAAATAAGCACTAGAAACTCTTAAGCACTAATAATATAATCATCACGTGAAAACATCTACAATTATCATTCAGTGTACAATGCCATTAATATATAAGTATAAATAGAAAATTTAAGATCTAATGAAAAGACGAAGTTGCAGCAAGAATAAAACACATGAATTGGTTTAAGCGGAGTCCACAATATTGCATGAAATAGTTAATCGAAAACGATAAAATACAAAGTCAAGATTTAATAGTCTTGAGGGCCAACCTTCACAAAACATTCCATGTCCCAACTCATTCTTATTGCGATGCTTGTAAAGTATAGAGTTTGTTTCAGTAAAGCTAAATCGTTTATTCGTCATCTTCGTCATCTTCACCACCGTCGAGAAATTTACCCTTAACATCTTTCCATAATTTACCTTGGTTGTGCTTTTCGTACCAAGCGTTAACGCCAACATCAAAAAAACCTTGGAAGGCAAAAGCACCACCGAGAATAGTAGCAACGAAAACAGAGTTTCTCTTGAATAAAGCGGACAACTAGAATATGTTAGTAAAGTGTTCAAATATGGACATCCCAATTTTCTAGTCATATGATATGAATGCTGTTATTAAGTTTAGATCTTCTTGATGTTTACACCCTGCAATCTAATAGCATTCGTAATCATTAGCAGACATCTTCGACAAGAACTTCTCCTCGTAATGCACAATTTATTTCAAAAATAATTTTTCAATAGCTACATTTAATTCGTTCTTATCCACTTTCTCCTCTCCTTTCACAATATCCTTCAGGCCTTCAGGGATGTTTATTCTCTGTGATTTGTAATATATTTTCTGTCAACTTTTCTTCGAGGCTCAATATCGCTCGTCGCATTAAGCTATCATCAATGACTAAAGAATACGGGAAATCATCTAGGAATAAACCGCCTCGACAATTGACTCGGTGCCTTAGTTAATCCACCTCTTACGTACCATTCTAAATATTTATGTTTTATAAATTTCGACTTAAGCAGTTTATAGAACCTAATGGTTAATAGTTTTCGATTTTGATTACTGTAGTGCACAATTTTTCAAGCGTTGTTGATTGGTTCAATATATTGATTACATAAGTTTTTTAAGAGTATAACACTAATGTATAGTTCATCAATTAAAAGATCCTATTTACTCTATATTAGTCGACTCTAATTGCTGGGATACCTTAGTGACATTTTTGTCTTCTTTAGAACTATCAGAACCGGGGTATCTGGTACCTTTATTTTTTTGCTTCTTTACTTTCTTTCCCGATTTAGGCTGTTCGACTGGGTAACCGTTCGTTTCAGCTTGTTTAAACTCTTCGGAGGCTTCGAAAGTCTCTCTAATAGGGGCCAATAAATCTACAATTTTGTCGGCGACTCCAGATTTCAAATCCACAGGAGACAACTTGCCCGATGTAAAATCCGCCTTTAATTCGTCGAGCGAATCATACGAAATGGGACCACCGTACTTCTCTGGTCTGTCAATATCCATTTTGAAGGCATCGTCTCTTTCGGCCTTCAATTCTTGAATCGGCTCGATAACATACTCGATGAATGCAATTAAACCGTTGTTTTCGATTTCTCCTGGCGCACAGTACGCACTGTTAACCTTCTTTCTGATTTGTTTTGGTTCCTCTAAAATATCGATCTTAGAGTTTGGATCGGACGCACTCATTTTACCGCCCTGGCCCAAACCTGGGATCATTGGATTCATCAAATGTGCCCTCTTCTTGTAGCCAATGCCTTGTAAGTTTTCCTCAGCCAACACGAAGATTTTTCTCTGATCGACACCACCAAATTGAGCGTCTACTTCCAAATGTTCTTCGTCCAAAGCTTGCATCAATGGGTAGATTAAACCTGACAATAACGGGTTAGCCACTTGTTTAACAACATCTGCACCTGCCCTCTTGGCATCGTTTTGCGAAACATTATTAGCCATTCTGAAAATATCCAAAGTATATTCAGGAGTTAATTGATACGACGAGCCAACAACAAATTTCAACTTGTCGATAGGAACATTGATGGATGTCAAAATCGCCTTAACGACACATTCGTAGTACTTGGCACGATGTTTAACAACCTCTAATGGTGCCTTCATGTTATCTAAGAACGCATGTAAATCTGCTAAAAGAACTTTCACTTCACACCCTGCCTTCAAGAAATGTGCCAACTTAATCATAGGAACGAAATAACCACAATGTGGTTTCCCAGTTGGTGCTGTTCCCCAATAAACCTTGAGCGGTCTCTTTTCGTTCTCTAATACATTTTTAATGATAGCACCATTTAAAACTTCTTGTAAGTTCTTGGTGATCAACTTATATTGCTCAGTAGGGTCGCTGATAACCGACATCTTTGTCTATCTTAAGTTTTAGTTGTTTGATCTAATACGTCTAAATGACGATAATTCTTCCACCAGAAAACCTGTTTGTGTAATTTATTTATAGACAGGACTACCATCAATTTTTTGTTAAAAGTGCAACTGAATCAAAGATCTACCTATTTTTGATTTCCATTGCTTTATACGAAACTCTTCGGTGACTATATAACAAATCCAAAATATTATGAGCTTAGATAATTTAAAAAAATTTGTTGTGAGTTTGCCGTCGAAATTGGATTTCAGCCACCAGGTGGCAATCCGTCAAAACTTGTTTAGAGCACTATACTATGCGGCTACAAACGAAGGTAAATATTTAAATGATTTATTCCCGATGATTGATGAAGAGGAGCTTGAATCGTTGAAAGATTACTCGTTTCCTATATCGGAGATAATAGAAAGAAAACCATTTTTTAATCACAAGCAAAAGTCATCATATAGTCATCCAGCTGATAAAGCCTGTGCCAGATCATTTAAGAAAGGAGAACCAGTATATAGATGTGAACAGTGTGGATTCGATGATACGTGCGTCTTGTGTGTTCATTGTTTCAACAAGGATGACCACGTTGAGCACAATGTATACATGTACTTATCACAAGGTGATAACGGTGGTATTTGTGACTGTGGCGACCCGGAAGCCTTTGTCAACCCGCTTAACTGCAACTGTCAGCTATCTAATGAAAACGAAACTGGTAATGATAAAATGACAACTGATTTTGTATTCTGTTTGAAGGAGACAATTAAAATCTGCCTTGACTACATTTTGGATGTAACCAATTTTTCAGTACAAACATTGCCGTATATCCATGACCGTATCAATCAAAGTGGGAGCGGATTTACGTCGAAATTTTTGTCTGATTGCTCGACATTACCTAGTGAAAGGTACGGTGGAGCGGTTGATAATAATTCAGATTCATCATGGTATTTGGTTTTATGGAACGACGAGCATCATGATTTTCCTAGTGCAACCAAAGCCATTAAAGCAGCTGTTGGTGTAAATTATTCCCGGGCCCATGAAATTGCTTCGGATATAAATGCTTCTGGCAGATGTGTTTTACGAGAAAGTAAAGACTATACAGACTTGCTTCGGTATCAAAAGCTAGCAGAAGCTGATGGTTTGGTCGCCACGATAGTCAGTGCACGAGATTATATGAGAGAGGTTATTGTTCAGTACATGTTTAATTGGCTAGTTGATATTACTGAATTTACAAGTCATATCGAATTCCGTGAATCGAGTAAACAGAATTTAGCTGACTTGCTTTTAGAACCAGGATTCAGGTTTGCTCGAGATTTTCCAACAATGTCAATTTTTGACCTATTTGATTCAGAATACAGAGAGACTGAGGAAGAAATGTTGAAAAAATTATTTGAAAATGGTCTATTGATAAATGGGCAATTCATCAACTATGGCAAAACCAGTGTCAAGCCTTCCTTAGAAATGACAAGCTATAGATCAACGACATCCGAAATATTGACTCCCGACGTAAGACTTGATAAGCAACACAATTCTAGATTGCAGTTCTTATTGGACTTTGAAATTAGATTTAATTGTGTTATAAGAAAAAAGTTGCCAGCATTGATCATACCTCCAATACTTGCGGACACAAAGATGAAAGAAATATTTTGTGATCAGCTTGTATCAATATACCCCCAGTTGATTACAAGCATGGCACTTTCTGATCGTGAAGATCACTTGAACTCGTTGTGCGAGATAACTACGCAATTATTTACTTGTCCAACTAGTGTTCTGAGAATATTGCGCAATTATAAGGCCGGGTTTATATTAGGCCCTATTACGGATATCATTGAAAAGCATTCCACCCAATGGAATATGCACACTCTTTTGCCTAATTTTATTGAAATTGGAAGAAGTCACCCGTTGACTTATAAAGCGATAAAAAGAGCCATAATAAGAGGTATTCGTGATATTTGCTATCTTGTTGACAAAACACTTGAAGTCAGTAAACTTGATTACTTTCTTGCACATGATAATCTTGTTTTATTGCTACTTTTTTTAAGAAACTTTCAGGGATATTGGACTATTGAAAGAAAATATGGTGAACATATCGAAAGAGAACTTTTAGATTTTGTTGTTCATTTAGAATACTCGGTGCCGATTCTTAATATTACAAAGTTCATTGCAAGCAGCAAATCATCTAATATCCAACTGATTAGAAAAGGTGTTAAATTTATTACTGATTATTTATGCTTAAGAGAAACTACTTGGAATGCCCCGGGAATTGCTGAATTCTCTGTGAGTAAACAGCCTGTTTCATTTGTTCATCCAATTAACACGTTTTTATCTTATTTGTTGCAGTATCAAGGATTTGAGAACTTTCAAGACATTTTCTTTTCAATGAAGGGACCATTTGTACAAGTTTCAGATGTTTCTTTAAGAAGCATTGTGCTCGGCGCACAAGTCAAAATTGGGTTTTGGATCAGAAATGGGATTTCAGTTTCAAGACAGGCTTCATTATATACTGATTCTCTAATGAGTGACTTGGCGTACTTCCGTGATTGCCATTTAAACCAGGTTGCCGCGATCATGGATGACCCAAGGGCGACTTTGTTTAACTTTTTAGACAGATGGGAACTCTTAACGTGGTATTTAAATGAAGTCAGCCATGATAAAACAATTTATGAAGATAGATTCAATTCTATATCCGAGAAGTTTATTGTATTTATTTATAATTTGATCACCGATAGGACAAATTTTATTGAATTTACGGCAGAGGATAGAATATTACATAGGGCTAGACAAGCAATTTGTTACTCATTAAGTGATGAACCAAGAAGTTATTCCTCGTTAAAAAATGAGGTAGATATTGAAGTGAGCGAGCTTCCCGAATTCGATGATTTATTGAAAGAATGTGCTGATTATCAACCACCAAGTGGTTTAATTGATTCAGGCATTTATAGATTGAAGCCAAGTCTTTTTGAAAAGTTAGACCCGTTGAATTTACATTTAGATACAAGTCAGTTTCAAACTGTATCCGAATACTTAATAAAAAACATAGCAATGGAACAAAATATCAAGGAAGAGAAGGTTGTTTTAGTTCCGCATATAACTGAATTGGAAAACCAACTGGTAAATGAAAAATTGGCAGGCTTCACGAAAACTAAAGATTTCGCAAAATTGATGTATAAATACTTACAAGTCTCAATTAATACCTGTGATGAAACTTATCTTCCACATCTATTACATCTAATCCATGCTGTATTAAAAGACGATGAGTTGTTACATGGACCCAATTATTTGAATGAAAACTTTATAAGTATCCCGATTTGCAATTTATTATTATCCGTTTGCGAAGGAATGATGTCTAAGAATGTGGTAAGGAAGGCAGAATATTTGTTAGCTAATTTTATTTCTAAGGATGACAGAATTGTTGAATATTTAGTCGATTGTTTCGGTGAAGCCTACATCGAAGATTACGAAAGAAAGCGAACTGGTTCGATTAAAACGGATTCTGAAAAAGGAAAGAGATTGGCCGAAGAAAGGAAAAATAGAGTAATGAAAAAATTTGCCAAACAGCGTGAAAACTTCTTGGCTAAGAATACTGATTTTGTTTCGAAAGAAGACTCTGAAGATACAATTGGCGATAATAAGGAAGTAAAGGTAGAATTGCGAACATGCGTTCTTTGTGGTGAAGTCGAATCAAATAATGATTTGTTTGGTTTATTAGTTAGTGTAACTACGTGTTCAACTTTTTGGAAGCTACCAGAAAATAATGCACCTTATTTTCCATTAGCTTTTCAGAGCTGGAATGACCAGGACTCACCTAATAATAACGGTATATATGGTGGTGGGTTCGACTATTATAATTCCGAGTCTAATGAAAGAAATAGAGCTTTAGAAGGCCGTGTCGTTTCCACTTGTGGACATGGGATGCATTACAATTGCTACAAGGGTTCAGCAAATAACTTGAAATACTATCCTTGTCCATTGTGTCGCAACCTTTGTAATCTTTTTGTTCCAAGTTATCTTCTGCCGAATAATGGAGGTGGTCTCCATGATAGTAATCTTATTTCGGGTACACCCATACATCATAGATATAACCAGATTTCCTCGTCTTCTGGTCTATCCAAATCTAATGTTATTATTAAGGGACTTGTCAATGATGAAATTACAAATCAGAAAAATGAATCAATTATTAAAAAGCTCTTTAAGCCTATAGCAGATGACTTCATATCAGAGATTAGAGCTAATCACCCACCAGCGAGTTTGAACAAGAAGAAAGATTATCTCAATGAAATGCAAACAGTCTCAATTCTAATAGCCGATACAATTCGTATGAATGAAATCGCGACTAGAATTCAAGGTAATAGCAGTTATTCTAATTTCTTGAATGAAATTCCATCGTCAACAAAGACATTGATGAAATCATTAATTCAATGCAGAGCTTTTATGTTTGAAAATAGAGAACTTTCTTTCTTTTTAAATTCCGACGCTGATTTATCTTTCGAATATCAAGACTTCTGGAATTCTGATAAAATACTTAGTAGTGTTTTTAATGAGATGGTTCTGTTGTTTTTTCAGACTGATGAATCTCTAAATACCCTTGCAAGGTTAGCGTATACAAAGTTATTCACTATATGTGTCTACTCTTTATTGACTGTGATAAATAAAGATCACGAATGCTTTTATTCGCTTCGTGCAAAGCAGCAAGCCAATCTAGAGAAGACGGATATTAAAAATATGCAAACAATTCTAGATTTATACGAAAGTCAAATAGATGTGTCAGGCTTTGAAAATGTTGAGGTAAGATCATTTATTAACACTATATGGTTTGGAGTTGAAAAATGTATGCTACCATTTTTGCGACAAGTTACCATTTTCCAAGATTTGTTAACATCTTCCGACAGGGGTGATAACGTTCATGATAGCCATCCTAACTTTTCTGATCTTGAATGTAAGATACAAAGCCAGTCTTACTTAGATTCGTCGGATGTTTTATGTCAAACGCTAAAATTACCTACTTTGAAGGAGTTGGCACTGGGAATTGCGTCAAATGCTAATGATTTCAATTTTGAATGCAAAATATTTGACATTGTTCTCAATGCTAAGATTCCGCATTATATGGATAAAGGAATTCTTGCACTTGATTACCCGGGTGTTGTTAAGTTGATTGATTTACCAAATGATTATAATTCGTGCATAATTGAATACAATGATAATTCAACAAAGGCTGTTTTTGATTATATTGTTTGCTTAAGCTGTGGTAAGAAAATAAAGGCTTCAAAACATTTTACGCATATGACTAATTGTTGTAGCTTTACAGCTGTCTATTTTCATCCTAGGATGAACAATCTTAAACTCGCAACACATATTGGTACAAGTCCAATATTTATTACTGTTCCAGCTCCTTATCTAACAAAACATGGCGAAGTTAAAAGACCAAGAAACTCGGGTAAGGCGTCTTTAAATCATCTTAGATATCAGTATTTAAATAAACTATGGCTAAACCAGGGATTATACGGGTTTATTACTAGAAGCATATTCGGGTCCAGACTTCAACAGCAAACTATGGGCGATACTATCAATATAGGTATCAATGAGGATGAGGAAGAAAATGATGAGGAGGAAGATTATGATGAAGAAGATATATTTCTACGTCCAGCAACAAATGATGATGCTATATGGTGATCATTTGTATATTTATCATTAAGTGGTTCTCTTACATACCCTCAACTACGTTTACAAAGTATAAATAGATATATATATATATTATTTATAAGTATTATTTTATTAAAATAATTTCTATAAAGTATCCCAACCACCGGCATCCATTACACTATCTAATTTTCGAACAATAAAATTAGATACATTATGTTGAAGCCATATGTTTCTAATGAAATTGTTGTATCTTGGCTTCATCAAATGAAGAGTTTTCCCTTTCTTCGTGTCTCCCGCTAATTCACCATGTTGATCTAAATACGGGGCATTATAAAACGAGCCTCCTTTTTTGTGCATTAAAAGAAAAAATCGTTCCTTTGGAAGTAAGAATAACCCAATAGAGTTGCAACATTCTTTCATAAAATGCGTCGTACACTGCCCTTCACTATTTCCAATGGCATTTTTCTGCGCATCGACCACTTCTCCACAGAATAAGCAAATAGCTGGATCCATAATAGACATGTGTGGATTATTGTATTTGTCCAGATAATAATAATTAGTGAAAAAATGATCTAACCTCTCAGGTAAATCTATCAATTTCACAATACCTGGGTATTCTAATTTCTTCCGTATTTCAAGCTGATCAAAAGTAGTGGCTTTTAAAGATTTTACGTAATTAAGAAAGCCTTTAAATTTGTTCGCCTCATATTTCTCTTCATTCGGGCTGCAAATTTTGCTTAAAAGTTGATTCAAGCTGTTTATGTTCAAAAAGGAACATAACCTTTCTGCCTCATTAACGTGATTCTCGTATTGGGTGAAGTCAATGGAATCTATTTCAGCACAGTTAATGAAGGAGAATATTGCAGCTCTTCTTAAAAATGGCGTTGATGCTTTTACTAACATTGAATAAATAACTTGACCAAATTGGCGTTGAGTCATAAAATCAACGTTATTAATTCCAGAACAGTCGCTAATCTTTTTGAAAAGTAAAAATGTAGACTTCGCCGCCTCCTCGTCTATGTTTGGTATTACAGGTATATCGAAGATAGAATAATCTGTATTTCGATAAAAGCCATGCTTTGAAATTTCAGTGGTAATCGTAAAAAGGTTTTGAATTACATGACCCAAGAAACACATTCGCAATATTGAATTAAACGAAAAGCCAGTTTTAGGTAATGGAAATATATTCACCAATGTCTCGAAAAAATCTCTTTCCAAAATAGATGAGCTGAATGCATCCGAAGTCAAAGTTAACAAGTTTGCCAAAATTTTAACGTATGCGTCGGACTTCGGATTTGGAGTAGGTATCCAATTCATTATTTTCATTAGCAAACATGTGTTACGAAATTCGTTCAAAGTTCTCAAATTTATCAATGAATTATTGTACAATTGATTAATTACAAGCTCACCATTAGAATCAATTCCTCTTAATTCAATTTCCGTAGATTTTATAGTATTGACCAATATATTTGTTGAGTCTGCCTTTAGAATTTGTGGAAACGTTAATAATGATAGAATTTGAAACATATTTGATAAAAGCATTCTGAAGTGCTGTTGGTTTGAAGTTGAATTAACAGTTGAGCTTTGTCCTATCATTTCTTTTGCTGTTGGTGTCAAATTAACAAATTCTTCAATATCGGCATTGGTTGTATTGGTAAAATTCTGGAACCAATTATTGTCATGAATATTCTCCGATTTTAAGTTATCAAAAATACTTAAATCATAATTAGTTGGATTCAAAAATTGTGAGAGTGATCTCTTATTCGACGTCCATAAAATAGGTACAAACATATTATTGATTGCTTTGCATAGAGGACAAAGGAATTCTTTATGCTCCGTATTTTCTGGGGCACTTCTAGTAATTTGATTCAGACGATTTCTGTTACTGTTTAAAAAATTCATATAACATTGAAAATGCATACCATGGCCACAGCTCAGCGCAACCAACTTACTATCAACATATCCCGCATTGGGAAATCCGGGTCCAATGACATTTAAATCTTTTATTTTGCTCATATATTGTTTCCACTGATCACTAAATCTATTCTCATCTAAATCATTCTCATTATCATCCAAATTTTCAGAATCCGAAAATGATTTTAGAAACCAATAATTGTTGTCAAATGGCACATTCCTAAATTCAGAAGATTTTGAAATATACGTTATTATGCCAAATGGGCCGGCGTCTTCTGATGCATTCTGACAAAGTAAACAACGAGGCTCGGGGAACTTCCAGCCAACTTCTTCTTCGTATCCTTCCATTTCAGTGTCACTACAATCTGTCGTTTCAAACTTATTCTTCAATAAAAACAGTGATTGTTGTTTCTTGAATTTGGCCATAAGTTTCGATTGTCTTTCCTTTGCCATTCTTTTTTTTCTCGCGAATTCATTCTCATTGGTGTCCTTATTTGAATTGATTTCTAGCTTTATTGGATCAAAATTGTTCACTTGATCACCCAATATGCTTGTCAAATTATGATATTTATCTTCAAATACTTTAAAAATAGAACGTATCTTGGAATGATGGTCCTTAAATGCTCCATCTAATACGATGTTATATAATAAAACCGCAACTGAGAACCCATCTTGAACAGAGACATTGATAAAATTATCGTAGAAACTTCCATATCTATCCATATCTATATTCTCTTCAAGAGAACAGATATGAATCAAATGTAAGGTAGTTTCTAATATTATATCAATTTTATCAAAATCCTCATTTGAACAATATTTAAGTGTTTTAATCAAAAAATCACGAAAATATGAGGATACTGAAAAATTGCCAATAAATTTATAAATCCCCAATTCATCATGATTCCTCAGTTTAGGTGGTATGACAACTTCTGATATTGGAATGCATGTCTTCTTATGTATATGATCCTTCATAAACTTAATAGCATCATCTTTTGTATTAGTTGTATAATTAAAATAATATGGATTAACTTGATCATAATATTCATCCTTTAATCTATAGATTCCAATCCCTTTTGAACCATTAGGTTGTGTAAAAATAGTAATATTTTCCAATATGAGATCGAATTTTTTTTCCACTGCTATGTGATCAGGTATGTGAGAGCATAGCTTAGTATAGTTCATTGGTCCAAAGCATAAATTATGAATAATTTCATTCTTAATGCGAATCTCATTCACTGCGACATTATTCAAGCCACATAAGTAGAGATCTTCCGTCAAAATATGAACGAAGAAGCTCAAAATTTCCTCTATCATGTAAGGTAATGTCTTGGGATCATATGCTGGTAAATTATTCTGATCGTCTAAAGCAATGCTTAAAGTGTCTTCCACTTTCTCATTTACAAACCCATCCAACAAAAGCCAACGACTAAACAATAAATAACAAACAAGGTTAGGGTTGCTGGAATTAATAAATATTTGAGTTAAAAATAAATCCCGCAAATACCCACTTTCTCTTAGTCCGGTATTCCGGTAAAGTTGTAATTGGGATCTAACACTGAAACCATTCCTTACCCAAAATCCGGACTTAATTTGAGACATTAGAACAATTGTTCTTATTGGATACTCAAAAATTGATGCGAACGGGTTGGGTATATCAAATGATCTAGATGTTAAAACTTCCTCCCTATAGGCAATTGTTGTATCATTTATTACCTCATTAATTTCTGTTGGTGTATTCAAGTCTGATAGCTCAATGATCCATGATAAAAATGAATGGATTGGATGTAGAAAACTCACTTTTTCCTTATCAATATTAAACTCTTGAATCACATCACCATCAATTAATTCTTTGCAATATTTCTTTTTATCTGAAAGATTTATATCCACATATTCATCAATTAAACCAGGATAATTATTATTCTCTAGCTTTAATAAAAACTTTACAATATAATTGATAGCACTCCTAGATAATTCTCTTCTTTCTTCCAAGTTAATCTCTTTCAAATTATCAAGACAATGTGCGATATATTCTGCAAATTGGTAAATAACCAGAATAGCATGAAAAAATGCTGTATAATCAGGACTTTCATATTCTACGTGGTTTTTGCTTTCTCTTTTCAATACAGGCCTACCTTGAAATAAGGCTAAAATATCACATGCCATTGGTATAATATTGCTAGTGAATATTGACTTCGAATCACGGCTTCTACTCAAGATATAGCCAATATCAAAAAATATTTGACCCCATCTTCTATTCTTCAAACTTTTCATTGATATCTCATGAGATATGTCAACACATTCAGGAGACTTGATTTCTTCGACTGTGAGAAAACCATAAATCGAAGCAAAAATTCTTGATAAGTCTCCGTGTCGAACAATAGATGTAGAGTTTGATGGACAAGTAAACAATTGCGTAGATAAAGTACACATAACGTTTAGCTCTGGTTCTCGATCCATAGTTAAGAACATATCCGCAACTGCCGGATAAATATCCACATATTGACAAGAAATAATATTCTTATAGTATAAGTTTGTAATTAATGAGCTTGAATACATATCATGTAATAAGACTCTTACAGATTTCCAAAATCTAATATCCAAATATATGAAATACTGTAATCTAGAGCCCAAATGACTTTTATGTGGTAGATAATCTTCAATAGATATGTTGTATTCACAGTCTCCACATAATGCATCTGGTAACTCCCATTTTGACGGTTTAAAATTCCAATGAGGTTGAGCCGACTTATCATAGACCCCAAACATAGTGTACATATTTGACGGAATTTTTGGTATCTTTAAGCATTGGTCTAGAGTACCAACTTTATATTTATAGTTAGTGTTATTATCGGCATAATTTAACAAACCAATATCCCACTTACCACAAAATGCTTTACAGAACAAATCCTTGGCCTTGTTATGACTTTTAAACATTTCGCTTTCGGTTAACGCATTCATCCATATTAAAATTTCGTTACACGTATCCTCTCTAAAAACATCTCGGTGATTTCTTATGCAAGTTGCAAGGCCAGTTGCTTTTAAAATATTCTGTCGTTCTCGCAATAAACTAATATCGCTCGAACTAATTACCTTGGCCCTTCCATAATTTTGGACCTTATCAGCCACCATTGCAGCAAATTGAGGTACTTTTCTGCTTGCCAAATGAATTCTCTGCACGGCATCTCTATAATGCCTTATTTGGTCATTATATACCATCAAATAATACTTGTCACTGTATTTATCAAAATTGTCAATACTTGCATTAACATAGCCGTATTTAGTTGGATTCAAACTACTGAAATTTGTATCTAATTGTATACGATAGCATTCTGAATCTTCCGTCTCATTGAATTGAGAATCACATTGACTCATTACGTCGATAACATAATCTAGTACAATCTCTATTGTCTTGAGAAACGATTCCTCTAAGTCCTTAGGTATCTCCTTATTTCTCATATTCAAACTTTCGTTTTCTCTGGATGCATAAGGACAAAAGTAATCTTTAATCCATGCTTCTGGGTCTCCGCAATCACACACACCTCCATTTTCCCGCTGACATATAGTAATATGAACTTGATGGCCCTCATGGCAATCAGAATTGTAACAATTCGAGCACAATGCACATGTTTCGTCAAAACCACAAGTCAAACATCTATATATAGGTTCTCCTTTACGGAATATTCTTGCACATGGCAGATCAGAATGAAATGCATCATGATTATGCGTATTGTACTTGGAATCTGATATGCAATCATTAGATCTATAATATTTACTGAAAAGCCATTCAAACTCACTATCTATCTTCTCGATCACAGTATTTCTATCTTTTTCTTGGCTATTGAACGCGTTTGGAAAGAACCAATCCAAGTATTCTCCATGATTAGATATCGCCAAAAATAGTTCTTTTCTAATGTCTTTCCTTACTTCCTCTGTAAAATTAAATTTTGATTTCAAAGGGATATCGAAAAGTAACCTCCTGAGGTTGTTTAAGTTCGACAGTATATCTGGCATCCTCTAATTCTCGTTGACTGTAAATGCAAGGACTTGTTTCTTCTTACAATCTAGTCCGCCACCAAATTTAATGTATTGTGCGCACACAATTTTTCAAACTTGATTAGCCAAATATCAAAAAATCAAAATACTTCCATATTTACATCAATTAGGGACATATAACTTCCCCAGAAAATCACAATGAGTCAAAATGAAACAATATTCTATATCGCTAGTATAGAAGCAAATAAAAAGAAGCTCCAGCACGTTCATGATATTATGTCATTGGCGTTGGGTGTTGGTGCAGGTGTTTTGACATTAGAATCGATATACGGATTTTTATTCTACATAACAGGCTTTACGATCGTAAATTTTGCGTTCCACCATATCTGCTGTCAGGGAAAGGCCAAGGAATATTTCAGGAAGCCATTTCATGAGATATTCGTAGACGGTGTAGCAAGCAATGTTGCAGGTTTTCTTATGATGTGGTGTTTGGTTTTTGCGTTAGTTAAGTGAGTACCTGATTCAATGGTGGCAGTCATTTTTAATGGATAATAGAGTTTTTCAGCGGCAGAAAATAGTCCAGGGGTGCCTGTCTTACTTAGTTAAGGTGGCATGTAGACTATTTTGATATGTTGACAAACGGTGCCACCAGCAGGCTAATTAAAACATAACCATCAAACAGAGGATTCATTCCAGTTGGAAACTTCGTACTGGCATTCACTCATTGAAAACAATTAATAGTGGTTAGAAATATTCCATGGCATGGAGCAACTACGTGACATATGCGGTTCTTCGCTATATATAAATTTATTAGCACCACTGTGTGTTACAATGAATGTAGTAAGTACATATTTCCACTAGTTATTGTTAACTATTGTAATATATTAGAGTAATTGCAATCAATCTTGTCCCCAGTGTATTACCAGAATCAACACTGGCGCACGCACGCTTCACAATAAGATCGAAAATTGATCTAGGGTGAATGAACCTCATTACCAACATATATGATCAATTGACTTGAATACTCGTTGATACTAGTTATATATTATATCATTCAAAATGGAGAAGATTGATTTGTCTACAAATTCCAAAAAGATTAAAGAAGCCTACGAAAAAGTTGTAAGGGGCGACCCTTCTTCAAACTACGTCGTTTATACGGTCGATAAAAACTCGAGTTTAGAAGTAGGAGAAAGTGGTGGTGGATCATTAGAAGAATTTGTTGAGAATTTTGAAGACGGATGTGTTCAATTTGGTTTAGCTAGGGTGATAGTTCCGGGATCAGATGTTTCTAAGAACTTATTGGTTGGTTGGTGTCCAGATAATGCACCAGCTAAATCTAGATTGTCATTCGCGAACAACTTTGCAAATGTATCGAACGCATTAAGCGGATATCATGTCCAAGTTACTGCTAGAGACCAAGACGATTTGGATGCTGACGAATTTTTGCGTAGAGTTAGTGCTGCTGCAGGTGCAAGATACTCTACTCAGGGCTCTTCGAAACCAGCTCCAAAACCTGTTGATTCCAAACCGATTGTTGCTAAATCTGCACCAAAGCCTGCTCCTTCAAAGCCATCTGTTCCGAAGAGCACAGGCAAACCGATTGCACCAATTACTCCAAAACCAACTATTCCAAATCCTGTTTTGTCATCATCGTCATCTAAGAATGATGATGGATGGGGTGATGAAAAAGAAATCGAGGAAAGAGATTTTGAAAAGAGGCCTTTGGAGAATGTTCCATCAGCTTATAAACCTACAAAAGTTGATATTTCTGAATTGAGAAAGCAAAAGTCTGACACCATCTCCTCTCAACCAAAACCATTTAATTCGCAAGATAAGGGCGAGAATAAATATGACGGCGAGCCAACAACTTTATCGGATAGAATGAAAGCTTTTAAAGACAATGAGTCCTCAGATGGTAGATTAACTTCGTTACCAAAACCTAAGGTCAGTCACTCGGTTGCATCCCGCTTTAACCCTGCCAAAACTTCGGACGCTCCATCCTTTGGTTCTAAGCCTTCCTTCGGCCATTCGACTCAAGATAATAAGAAGGAAATGTTAGTTGGTGGATTATCTAGGAATTTTGCTGCTGAAAACGGTAAAAGTCCAGCGCAGCTTTGGGCTGAAAAGAGAGGCAAATACAAATATGTTGCTGCAGAAGATGAACCAGATCAAAGCGAAAGTTTAGAATTAGCTGACAAGTTTGCGAAGAGTTCCATTGATGATGGAGAGGAGCCTAGTAATACTACAGAAGAACCTCCTTTGATTAAACCATCAACGGGTGGCATTCCAACGCGTCCAACTGGAAGCTTACCACCAAGAGCTAAGGAACCAGAAAATGAAGAAGGAGAAAAAGAAGAAGAAGAAGAAGAAGAAGAAGAAGAAGAAGAAGAAGAAGAAGAAGAAAAAGAAGAAGAAGAAGACGGAGAAGACGGAGAAGACAGAGAAGAAATAAAATCCAATGAGCCACCAATTATAAAACCATCTACCGGTAGCTTCCAAGTACCACCAAAGAGAAGCTTACCACCACGAACTGGTGAACCAGAAGACAACAAGGAGGATGAAGAGGAAACCTCTGCTCCTGCTCCTGCGCCTGTGTCTTCTTTGCCAGCACGCACTTTGCCACCTCCTCCCGTTAGACAGACTTCCGAACCAACGCAAAATACACCGCCTTCCGCCTCTAAATCGACTGAGGAAAAACTTGAAATTATTACGGCTATTGCAGAATACGACTACGAGAAAGATGAAGACAATGAGATTGAATTTGTTGAAAATGACGTAATCACTGAAATCGAATTTGTTGATGAAGAATGGTGGTCAGGCAAGCACTCTAAGACAGGTGATGTTGGTTTATTTCCAGCATCATACGTATCTTTACAGTCAAACGCTGGAAAAGATGCTTCCAAAAGTCTGGCGTCTACTGAAACAGCCCCGACCGCTGCAACTTCTGCTGCACCAGATGATGCTCCAGCTAATAAGGGCCCATCTGCTACTGCAGAATACGATTATGAGAAGGATGAAGATAATGAAATGAGTTTCGAAGAGGGAGATGCGATTGGCGAAATCGAATTTATTGACGAAGACTGGTGGTCAGGTAAACATTCCAAGACTGGTGAAGTGGGTTTATTCCCAGCAAATTATGTTAAGCTAGACCAATAAAACTGGAAGTATTTCCATGTGTTAGTAAGACAGTATAGTTTATCTAGATTTGAAAACAAAAATGTACGTCTTTTTGTATGTCTACAAAGACATGTATCGGATATAGCCTTCTATGGAAGGGTACGTCGGCTTTGGAACTATTTCAGGTC
This sequence comes from Debaryomyces psychrophilus, assembly GCA_900186205.1. NCBI lineage: Eukaryota > Fungi > Ascomycota > Pichiomycetes > Serinales > Debaryomycetaceae > Debaryomyces > Debaryomyces psychrophilus. The sequence goes on along the minus strand of FYBW01000008.1, from coordinate 274,921 downwards.
TACGATTTGTATAAAGTAAAATTCAGTCATATTATTTAAAGTATAAAGCAAAATGCAGATCAATTTTTGCTCATAAAAATCATAAAATTATCATTAAAGAATCATAGAAATTGCTAAAAAAATAGGTTAAAAACCTAGTTTATGCGATCAAATCCTTCATCGTTATATTTTCCCTGCTGGTCAATTGCAAAGTCTCTATGTTTGGATAGTTTCTCAACAAGTTGCTAACGGCAAAAGCCTTTTCTCCCTCTAGATGCTCGTCATCAATGTAGATTCCTCTGATTCGGCCCACCATGAAGTCAACTTTTTTCAATATGTCTCTAACAATTGATACAACCATCGTGAAATCTGCGTCCTCCGACATGACAGTCGAATCAAAATAAAAGTAAGTATTTTGCAATACTTCCACAGGCTGACTCCTGTCATTATAATCGTGCGTCTTATCGATCATTGACCGCATATGATAATCCAATGGTATATCCCTCGTGTAATTGCATTTGTGTGAATGGTCTATCGCATCACACAAGATATCCTGAATAAATTCCAACCCATTGAAGAACATAAACACGATCTTTCCAGTATACTTGACTTCGTCATTATTATCGCCATCTTTGTAAAAGCTAAGATACCCTATTAAGTCCTTGAAGGTCTCTAGGTATGTTATGCTAGAATTTAAAGGTATTTCATCATTATTTTGCTTGTTCAATTTCGACAATTTGCTCTCTACCTGGGAAACTGTACCATTAGTAACTATCAACACATCGTAGTCACAAATTGGAACACAAGTATATTTCTGCATCATCTTATATTCGGTCTTCTACAACTAAACCCCTTGATTTGATACTCCTGGATGAAAATCTGGGTTCCTGTTGTTTATATACCTCGAGGTCGTCAGAGGGGTTGCTTTGAAAAATATTATGGGTATTTCTTAAATTGCACTCTCGAGAAACATCTCTCCACAATAACGACTCTACTGTATATTACAGAATAAAAAAAAACAAGAAATTTCTATTGTAACTTACAAGTGTGGCATTGAGACAATAAACAACGTTGTGAAGTCATATTCATCATACTTTCATCATACATTCTGATGTAAATTTGTAATTCAGGTCCATGGCATTTTGGAACCCATTTTTTATTGTACGGCAGTAGGGTGCGAAATTTTCAAAAAAAAAATTACCAACTAGTAACTTGATTTCTATTAAAAAAAACTATGGAACTAGTCATTTTGTTGAACAATTGTGAGAGTTTTCCAAACGCGGTATAGCAAGCTTGTACCTGCTACCAAACAGTGATGATGCTGAAATTAAATATTAATGCCTTGTTCATGGTAGTAAATCGCCTAAATCCATCGTGCCGGCGGGCCGAAAACCCTCAAGCGAGAAGCAATGTGCAGTGTATATTATGTTCGAGGTCATAGTGAAATATACCCGGGAAGTCAGTTATTATGTTGAATAAGTCTATTCAACGTATTCATGAGGAAACATATGGAGAAGTCGGAACTATATTGGGGTAGGTAATAATCTCGTAGTTGTAACTGTAAAGTAGACGTACTTAATTGAATTCTCAGTTGAAGTAGGAACGATCAATGGTATTCTAGGGTAATCAGGGAAATTGGTACTAGTATTTACGATTAAATCGCAGAGTGATTATTACTTGGTCGACGTATTTATTGTTTCTAATTATGACTTCAGATTTAACGAGTGCTGAGTTGTACCTCTGAAGTTGACCACATAGATAGAATGTTAAGTTGCTGAAAAAATTACCATGTCGTATTATGCGCTGCGCTAGTACTTGTGTTATATATATATATATATATACGCTACAGCTAACTACTATTATCGGTGCCTCTATCAAGGTTTGTATCATTTGTGTTGTTCGTTTCGTGGGTATCGTCTGTAGGGTACGCGTCTGTCGACGACAGGCCATTTATGTCATCACCCAGGAGAGATTCATGGTCACCGTCGTATGAGGGAGGTTTCATGGGTATGCTATTCAAAGTTATTCTCTCGTGGTTCGAATTTGTGTCGCTGTAGGCGTTGTAGCTGGATTTGTCATTGATTTCATTGTCGGCGATCGGATTAATTTCCCAAAAATCAGGAGGGAAATCATCGTCACGGTCGCTCAAGTCGTTTTCATCGTCAATCTCAGACCTCTCGAGTATTATATCTGCATTGAACTTGTTGTATGCTGGTGGTGCCGGACCATTTCCTTCTAGTGGGCCAAATCCCCATTTCTTTACGTTACCCTCAATGAAAACATACCCCATTTGGCCAACATTTACATGCACAGAGCACAAATTATTGGCTCCAATGATAGGGAATATTTGTCCTTTATGCAAAATTTTGAAGTTCTTTATGTGCCCGCCAATCCTCAGCTCGCTGACCTTCTTTCCGTTCCTAGTGAAAAAAATCGTGCCGCTTCTGACACGATATCCGACTCCAATCACATCTCCTTCGATGAATTTAGGGAACGGTGGATCATTGGTGATTTTAAATGGTTGGTTGTGGCGCCTGTACCCATCGGAGTCGTAGCTTACCGAGTTCGCATGTCTACCAGGCAACCTAAACCACGGGTACGGCTTGATTCCGAGTCCGATAGACACCACAGTGTCCGCTGGGTGCGGTAAATGATGCATCTTACTTTCGAAGTAGTATACATCGTTCTTCATCGGTATTGGCAAGTTTGTCTGTGTCGAACATTCAAACTTCTTGAAAAAAGTGATCTCGTATCGGTTCAAAATCATCAAATCGTTATTCGCTAACATAGGGTCCTTCACAAACTCCCATGTTTTTACTCCCTTTTCCTGTATTGCCAAGTTTTGTGACAACGTTAATTCTTTTCTCACGTAGGGGTTGTTATTGAGGTATTCCTTTGATTGAAAGTATAGCTCCTGTTCGTCTGAATCCAACTCGAGGTACACCTGGTTTTCTTCCTCCCTTACCAACTCTCTCTCCGTCAACCGGAGTCGTCTTCTTACCACAACAAATATTATTCCAAAAAACGAAACCATCACACTGAACGTTACTACCGACAACACGAACACCGTCATCAAATCATTGCTGCCGCCCTCCTCTCTCTTGTTTCTTATGTAGTCTATCGGCTGCGAGTAACATCGCCTAGCTTCAAAAACCACCATATACCATAATAATCCCGACATGTTCTGCAAGTTGGTTTAGCTTAATAGGCGAATATTGAAGCAAGGAATGTAGTATTTAATTATCATCACTTTTCCTGATTGGTAATCACACGCTAGTTTTGCGATAAAGCTGAACCTCGCTTAGAATGGCAATTATGGCCAAGATGGATGCAAATCAACCGCAGATGTAGAAGAAATCTGACGAAGTGGCTTTTCAAGGTCTGACGTCTGGTGATTGTATTTATCCACCTATGTCATTTGATTCTTGATAATATCACATTGTAGAGATCAAAAGCAGATAGGGGGCCGTAAGTCCGATCATCGCATACAAAGCTAAAGTTCTCACGAGTAGCATGACACTTAGTCTACATCCACCAGCTAAAGAATACATGGTGACACTATGCATATGGCGCAGACATCCCGGTATTCTTATTGGTGAAAGCCATAAATTGATCTACAGCATGATCAAACTGTCAGCACATAGTTCACACAGGCATCGCGACACTACTAGAATTTGATAATAAGCCAGCACCGCAACCCCTGCCAATACACCCACACCTCAAAATCGATACCAAGAGCTATATGCTACTGCAGATAAGTAACTTGGAGTGTTGGTTTAAATTATCTGTAGTACCGGACTTAAACCCACAATTCAAAGGCCAAGCCAAAATGAACACCAAGCCTCCTGACGGTACCAACTAGTGCGGTTCCTCTCGATTTGAGAGCTTCAAGTTATTGATAGATACCACTTCTACCAATTGGTCCTATACGGGTATGAAATAGCTTAAAAAATTAGGACCGTTGATCTCATAGATCTGAGATTACGAGATGATTTGGACCTTCCTACAATTTGGAAACTGAGAGGGGCATACCCAAGACACCCGACAATTGACCCCAATTTGTTTAATATTGGATAGATTTTCGTAAAAAGTATGTACGATGCGTCTTATATCACATAGTAGTTGTTGTTTGTGGAGAGAAATGCTGTAACCGGGATGGTCTGAGGAGCCCGATATCATCGCGTTTCAAATGATTTCTATAATTAGGCAAATTACTTCTACACGATATTTTTGTTTTAGAATCGTGATTTAAATTTAGAATGCTTCCATAACTATATAAGCCACCCAATTTCAGGGAATTTGGCATTGGAATTTTACCTATAACAGTTAAATAAGATGAAAATTGTTTCTTTGTTAAAACTATGTGCATTGGTTCCAGGTGTATTATCATCCTGTAACCCATTGAAAAGTAGGAGTTGCGACGCAGATCAGGCTCTAGGTACATCTTTTAAAGAGGACTTCAAGTCCGAATCGCCATATTTTGATACTGTAAACCCTAAAGGTGTTTCTTACGGTGACGATGGTTTAGAATTGAAGTTAGCTAAGAGATTTGACAATCCGACGTTAAAGTCGAAGTTCTACATAATGTTCGGAAAGGTCGAAGTTACAATGCAAGCAGCTGAAGGTAAGGGGATAATTTCGAGTTTTTTCTTGCAATCGGATGATTTAGATGAAATTGATATTGAGTTATTTGGTGGAGACGATTACGAATTCCAGCTGAATTTCTTCTCGAAAGGTGATACTACCACGTATGACAGAGGTGAATATCACCCAACTTCTTCTAATCCATTGCAAAACTTCCACACTTATACCTTAGATTGGAACAAGGATTCGTTATCGTGGTTATTAGACGGTAAGGTTGTGAGAACTTTGGATTCAAATAACCCTCAGGGATATCCTCAATCTCCAATGTATATAAGGATGGGAATCTGGGCTGGTGGTGATCCTTCTAATGAACCAGGTACTATCAAATGGGCCGGCGGGTCAACAGACTACTCAGAAATGCCATTTGCGATGTACGTGAAGTCACTTATTGTCACTGATTATTCTACTGGTGAAAAATACGAATATAGTAATCAATCAGGTGATTGGACTTCTATTAAAGCCGTGGATGGTGAAGTAAATGGTAGAGAAAAGCAAGCTGATAAGGATTTTGAAACTTTACAAGGTGGTGCATCCGTTGATACCAAATTTGTGGCTTTCGATAGCGCCAGTTCTGCAGCCTCTTCCTCAAAATCCCCATCCTTCTCGTCATCTAAATTGTTGTCTTCCTCGTCATCTAAACCTTCGCGCTCGTCACCTAAACCATCGTCGTCCTCGTCACCCAAATCTTCGCCCTCGTCGTCCATACCATCGTCGTCCTCATCGTCTATACCATCTTCGTCCTCATCATCCATACCATCTTCATCCTCGTCATCTAAATTGGCTTCGTCCTTGTCTTCCAAGCTGTCGTCCACATCAACGTCACCATCTTCCACATCCGATAACGAATCACTTTCTTCCATAGCTCCATCCACTGCTTCCAACGCGGTGGGAGCAGTTCCAAGTAACTATTCATCAGGTGCAAGTGAATCAGGTTCATTTAGCACTACTGAGGCATCAGCATCTTCCTCAATGGCACTTGAAGCCACAACTATTGAAAATAACGGTAATATTGTAACCACATCGTTAACAACTATAATAGCATCCATTTTTAGTTTTATATTAATTTAGAAAGCATGCATTTAATAAATAATTATATGAATTTAGAAAGCATGCATTTAATAAATAATTATATGAATTAGTCTATCGTTTTTCAATACCAAACAATTGTAATAGTTCGTTCTTTGTTAAACTACTACTAATATTTGTTGCGCTTAGTTTATTTCCTGACATAACAGTGTTAGCTAATTGCCTCTTCGTTTCTTGTAACTTTAAAATATTGTCCTCAACAGTATCTCTAACTGTAAGTTCATAAATATCAACTGTTTGGGTTTGGCCAATTCTATATACTCTATCAATAGCCTGCTCTTGAAGTTGGGGGTTCCACCAAGGATCGAATAAAATCACTTGTGATGCACAGGTAAGATTCAAGCCAACTGATCCACATTTTAAAGAACAAAGCAAGATGTTCATATTTGGATCACTCTTCAACGAATTCAAAGCAAGGCTTCTTGTGTTTATATCCATCGATCCATCATAGATTAGTATCTCTAAGCCTCTTGATTTGAGGACTTTACCTAATAGGCCAAATAGAGATGGGAACTGTGAAAATATGATTGTTTTTCTTTCACGATTGGAAGATAAGATTTCCAACACTTGTTTTATTTTTGAAGACATATGATACTCATCCTCGTCTTTCGTTGTCGGTTTAACATTTTCACCACAATCTTTGCAAAATCTATTATTATCACCAGACGTATTCGTTATATCTAGTCGAATCATACAAACCTCACAATTTCGCGCATCCACTGATAAACTGTCCATAGAGTTAATTAAGTTATCTACGGATATATCTTTATCACTCGAAGTAGTTAACTCATCTTCAAAATCTAAACTATCAGTCTTTTCATAGAATAATAAACTCCAGCTGCAGCATAATTGTCTTAACCGCAACAAATATACTAAAGCACTCATGTAATTAACATTCCCATTTTTATTTCCAGTTATTTGTTTCTTCAATTGGAGTACGGGTGCATCAGGTTTAATAAATTTCGTTCTTTCTTCGCTCAGTTCTTTATTTATAGGATGAGTGTTCAATTTTGACAAAACAATATCTTTTACATTATCATATATTGACCTCTCAAATTCTGAAAACTCAACACTGATTCTATGCATATTTTTAGGTGGTAATTTAAAAGTATTGTGGCCACTGCTCAAAATCTTTTTAGTTCTCCGCAACATTAATTTACTTAACTCTTCTCTCAAGTCAACTAATGCAGAATATATATTTTTTTCTTGAAGAGATTTTTGAATAGAATCTGCCCATTCCCTATCATCTGCATATTTACTTACTCGAATGAACTTAAACAATGATTGCAACTCACCAAGATTATTCTGTAGCGGTGTCCCAGTCAAGCACCAGCGACAATCCGTATCTAAGTTAAAAACTGCTTCTGCTTGTTTGGATTTTTTATTCTTTATTTGATGGGCCTCATCCAAGACAATTCTCCACCATTTAAATTCTGGTGAATACAAGACTGATTGCGATTCATTCTTAGAAAACTCAGAACTTATTGTTGCATATGTTGTGATTACTACGTCATATTCTGCTAAAGTCTCATAGTTCTTAGGTCTAGAAGTGCCGTGAAATATTATGACTTTTATTGTAGGAGCTTTGGACTCGATTTCAGATTTCCATTGATTAGTTAAGGATACTGGACAAATTATTAAATTTGTTTTATACTTTGCTTCATATGTGTTCTTATTCTCTAATATTAATGCAATTGTCTGAATTGTTTTTCCTAGACCCATATCATCACATAGTAATCCCCCTTTAAAAGCTCCAGACAATGCTTCACGCTTTTTCAAGAATCTTAATCCTGATACTTGATGAGGCAATAAGGGTACTTCCAATCCTTTCACGAAGTAATCTTCTGGTTTTACCTCCTCTTCTTCGAAATTATTCTCATCCTTACTGGCAAGATTAATTAAAAGCGATTTACTTGCACGTTCATCGTCGTATCTTGCATCAAAAACTTCCAATTCCTTATTTTTACTATTTGCTACGACCAAACTTGAATCCTTAGTCTTGGAATACTTGGCCCACCTATCATGCACTTTAATATCTTCCCTAGAAGTTCCATTATTGTTAGGTATGATAATCTTTTCGGCAGATGGAGTTGTTACCTTTTTATGGGTACCTAATGATGCATAAATATTACTTTTAAAAGTTGTTACTACTTTCTTGCTACCAACTAGATTCCCATGAGGCTTACTGTTATTCAAAGATGAAAAGTTACTATTTCTTAGAGTGGATGTTGACTTCTTGGTGTCAGATATACCCCCCGATACCTTGGGTTTGTCATTTCCGAATGAGGTTGGCTTGACATCGTGCTTTTCAAATGGCCCTTGTTTCAGTCTTTTCTCAGATAAACGATATTTCGATTCAGATTCTTTGGTTTTTTTGTCTTTAATAAAATCATGTTTCAAGTTCACTTCTGATGGGGGGGAGCTTCGTTTATCTTTACTCAATACTTTAACCTTCAGTTTTGCCTTGGTATTCTCCTGTCTATTAGTAGTTTTTGTATTATCCTCTTTGCTATCCAATGATAATTCACCAAAAGTAATTGATAAATCAGCAGGTTCCAGACTCATTTGATATTATCTTTGAAAGAATATATCATTAACTCAGGTCTTTTTCTTAATATCGATAATTAAGAACATCATTTTGCAAATATGACAATTTATAATTGTCATGTATAAAAATATATGCGACCTCGGTGAGGGTCGAACTCACGATCTTGAGATTAACAGTCTCACGCCTTAGCCAACTTGGCCACGAAGTCGTATTTTTATGTTTTACCAATTTGTATCTAGTTATAAGAATCCACTCGTATCCGACCTATTACGCTTGAAATAATTTCAATTAGTAGGCATTCTTTAGGAATGCAAACAAATACATTTATAAAATAGTCACTTGTGTGAGTTATTGAAAAGGGAGCAGAATTATGCGCAAAGAACTATCGTCAAGTGTAAATACTAAGATCGCAAACTGAAGGTTCCATTTAAGTATAATATATGGTTGTGCAATTGAAACCATGAAATTACTTAAAAACCTGTTTTTTTTATACGGAGGTTTGTACCTGTTAACATTCCGATGTATTCCTCACTTCAGCAATTTAATATGATTTTTTTTTTTATTTAAATTTTTAATTATTACAACAATTGTCAAAAATTATGAACTTTAAAATTTTATCTTAAATATTTATTTTAAATTTAATAATGACAAGTAAATATTCTGTTCAACATTTCATTAAAGACCATTTAAACGTTATTATACATCGAAAACATATATATCAATTTGCAGCAAATATTTAGTTGTCGATTTATTACTATACTGACGAACATCTGTACATTAAACTATGCACTTGACGCTCAGTAAATTCTATCTAAAAGAGAAGTCCATTTTGCATTAAGCTAAATTCAGTAAAACATATTTTAAAATTATATTCAGATCTCCTATGTAATTGAGCCGATAATAAAATCTCTTCGCATCTGGAACTTCAGGAGAAAAATATACATAAAGAAATAAAAACTAAACATCAAGAAGCGGGTATAAAAATAAGAGGTAATTGTTTTTTGAAAATTTTAAAATTTTATTCTAGTTTTAAAATCAACTTTAGGAGAAGTCACAATCTAAGTTGTACTTAACTTTGTTGTTAGCGTCAAAAACACCCCAGTGTTTTTCGACATCAGAGGTACCGGAGGTGTTTGGTTTCCAAGCTTCATCAAAAGCTTCGAAAACAGCAACATTAACGCCTAATCCTCTCATAGCACAGATGGCAGTTTGCCAGTAGTTCTTAGCGTTTTTAAGACTTGGTTCCGAGTTTTCGAAGTTGGTACCGTCAGTTGGCCATCCGGTTTCACCAACCCAGAAGTCAATGTCTGTAGAACCCTTAACAGTTTGAATAGTTTGCAAAGCTTGCATAATATCGTCAAAGAAAGAGTACGAAGCGTTCTTATTACTTTGTCCTTGCCAGTAAGAGAAGGCGTTAGCGAAGACGAAGTCAGCGGCTTCGATAGCTGGCTTGGAGCCACCATCGACTAAAACATTCCATGAGTCAACTGTACCGACTTGAACAGAAGAGTACGACTTACCGTTCTTGTCCTTGATGTTCTTCAAGGTCTTCTTGATATCTTCGATCCTGGAGGCCAACTCGTCAGCATTCATGTCGTCTCTGTACAAAGCTTCGGAACCAACGGTGAAAACCTTGACAGTGTCAATGGAGATCTTTGGCAAGTAGTCTTTTAATGCCTGCTTTTCTTCCTCAAAGTGCGCATCGTCATTTGGCCAGATACCAAACATAACTTGGAAACCAGCTTCCTCGGCTGCTGGTCCTAGGTTTTGTAAAGTGTTACAGTCAGAAACAGCATATGTCTTGACGATCTTAGAGTACGACTCTAAGTACGAGAAGTCGTTCTCGTATTCCTTAACTGATTTACAGTTACCAGCGTTATCTTTAACACCTAAGTTGAAAGCAAGCTAAATATGTTAGTATTATTCTTCATCAAATCTTTCAAACTACTATAAAATAAACATACATCTCCAATAGCAGAAACTGAAGAAGCAGCAGCAGCAAGAGCAGTTAAATATTTGAATTGCATTTTCAGAACTTTCGATTGATTAAACGAATGAGTTATAATTCTAATATTCTAATGAAAAAGCAAAATAAAACAAATGAAGTCACTGAACTCTATAAACAAATTCCTCAACATCCTTACAGAAAATGTTTACAGTTCTAGACTTTTGTTCTAAATTTAGAAAAGCAAACACATTCTGAAATATACGCAGAGACTTCGAGCAACTGCGGCACATAGCAGACATTTCCCATACTAATACATAAAATGCCAAGCGTATATTGCAGCACCGAGTAAATATACATTTTGCAATCTAAGTAATCCAAGTTGTCTATTGGCATTCCTTAGAACTGGGACATATTAAGGAGAGTTTGTTTGCTGATACTATGTGGTAATCAAGTAATGTTGGTCTATGAGGCAAACGGAAAGTAATGTTATAAAGCAAGTACAAACGATTCGGTAAATCGTTTGATCTCGAACATTATCCGTTGACTATTGTTTTACCCGGTAAGGTTGCAATTCCATATATGTGTGGATTAGCTGATCAATTGTTGAGTTAATGTACTTGACGACTCAGGTTGCATCAATTCAAATAAATGGGTGTAAATACTTTGGTTTACCAAAGATCAACGAATAATTAGGGAAAGCGAGCAAATATGATAATGTTAATACAACTTGCTATCCTTTCCAACCTCCTATTGGAATCTGCACATGCTTACGAAAATGGGTTAGATGTCACACCATAAATGGGCTGGAACTCTTGGAATATTTGCAGATGTGATATTAACGAGACAGTTATCTTTACTGCAGCTAAAAAAATAGAAGATTTAGGATTGAAAGAACTCGGATATGAGTATATTGTTATGGAGGATTGTTAACAATTACACGAAAGAGACAATGGTACCAACAAGATAGTAGCTGATCCCGAGAAATTCCCTAATGGTATCAAAAGCTTGGTTGATTCAATTCATGATTTAGGGTTGAAATTCAGTTTTTACTCTTCCGCTGGTAGATATACACCTGGAAGATATCCTGGATCATTACATAATGAACAACTAGATGTTCAAACATTTGCAGACAGGGGTGTCGATTACTTGAAATATGATAATTGTTATAACGACGGAAATAGCGGTACAGCACAAATTAGTTATCGAAGATACGATAAAATGGCTAAAGCTTTGAACGCAACTGGAAGATCTATATTTTATTCCCTATGTCAATGGGGCGAGGGAAGTGTATGTAATTTGGGATTTACGGTTTCAAACTCATGGAGAATTTCCGGTGGTGTATATGATATTTTTGATCGTTATGATGATTGCTGTCCTTGTAAAACTTTTGAATGTCCTGGCTTACTAGGTGACAAGTATTCCATGACTAATATTTTAGAGAAAGCTGTTCGTCTTGTTGAAAAAGTGAGTATCGGTCATGGATGGAATGATTTAGACGGCCTTGAAGTAGGCAATGGTGGTATGACTTACGATAAATATGTTTCTCATTTCACTCTCTAGTCATTATTGCAAAGTCCTTTAGTCTTAGGTAATTTATCACCAATATGAGTGATGAAGACCTAGCCATCGTTAAACATGCTCAAATAATTGAAATAAACCAAGATAAATTAGCTCTAGCAAACAGAATTTAAAAAAACCTGTCGCCTGGGGACCAGTCCAATTGTTTACCTGTGAATTATCCGATGAATCACAAGTCGTCGCAATTTTCAACATTGGTCACGATGAAGAGAATACAGAACTTTTATTTGAAGAAATTTTTTTGATGATATTTTTGTTGATAATTTAACATAAATAATATATGTTCTGCTAAAGAATTATGGACTAATGAATCATATGTATCCAAAGATAAAACTGAAACTTCAGTCAAATCTCATGCTGTCAAGATTTGGAAGTTGAAAGAAAATACTTAGGTCCAGAATTCATTCGATTATAACGTCCGATTATAAATTTTAATAATAAAATGTCTATAATTATATTGCGTTCCATAAAATTTATGTTCGTTGTACCTAAAAAGATGGATAAGTTATCCCATAAAAGCCACGCATATCCAAAATCCAATGTCCCCACCGTAATCGCCTATTATACTCGCATTCCAACATTACTAAGAAACTTGATTCATACCTATTACTGCGTCTATTATCTCGATTGCAAATAATAAAATCGCAGCTATTCCGAATGTGTTCAGACAAGGTTTATTCCAGCATTCCCAATTCTACATATAATATTTTTCATGCTAATCTGCTTACTCCTCGTCTTCTAATTGAAATTCCCTGTTGCATTTTCCATGAACTTTTGGTCCATCTGAAAACAAAATCCTTCTCAAGAAGTATTGTAATTTGTATGTAATTGTGATGTTTTCCAACTTTGACGAAATGTTAAACGAATATGTTTACTTAAACCTAAAATAAAAGTTTGCAAATATCTAAAAACGTTAATCCCTATTTAATCTAGCCTGATGTTGGATTGTCCCGCAATGACCAGACCTAATCATTAATGCACCTCCTTAGGCGTTAATTTTCTTTCTAGCTTCCTCCACCACCCCCACCGCCCCACCTCAAAAATGTGCAACTCAAAACTTTATATCTTACGCAAACGTGATATATCCGTTCCAAAATGCGTGCGACCATGTTTTTTATGTTGCAGTATCTTATCTAGACTGATAAGAGCTTTATAACAAAGAAAACGTAACGTAACATTAATAGACTTCCTAGAAATTTTAACCACGGAGTCTCCACCAAAACAGAGAATTTATGAAAATGCGAATACTATTTGTATAATTTTAAGAGGTATTTAATACAACTATTTGCTGCAACTATGAAAATACGCATCAGAATTCAAATAAAATCACAGTAAGAAATGCCCTCACAAATTCCACACATTCACCACGACAATATTGACGAAAACGGATTTACAATCATTCGCAATTTTCTCTCAGATGAGGAAGTTCGTAGCTACAAGAAAGTAGCTCAAGAAATCGTTGAGTATGCTCGTCAAGGAAAATGGGGGCATGTAAGAACCAGAGGTGAGTATCGATAAAAGAACATAAATATGACAGTCATTCTAACAAGTTCGCAGGTAAACAGTTTCCGCCATGGCCGAAAGACTTCACTCCTGATATTTGGGGAGTATCGGCGTTATTGCACCCAGATCTTGGAGAAAGGTCATATCCTCTCCATGATCTCTATGCTTCCGAAAAAATGATGGCTATTGTGATTGATATTTTGCAGACAAACCCTGATAATGTATCTATGGAGTTGCTCAACATGTTGATCAATCCTCTAACCGATTTTGATCTTGAATGGCATCGAGACGATATCAAACCTGAGGTCAGCCCTGAAGAAGAATTGTCACAGTTGAATGTGCCATATTCTGGGTGCCAATTTAATCTAGCATTAGAGGAAGACGAATGTTTGATTGTTATTCCAGGCTCGCATAAACGAATCCGTACAGAGGAGGAACGCCAAAAAACTACAGACGACTCCAAGAAAAAGCCGATCAGTGGTCAAATTCCCGTTGCACTTCATCCTGGTGACGTCGTGTTCTATAATTCTAATATATTACATAGGGGTGTCTATGATTCTAAAAATCCTCGTTTGACATTTCATGGAAGCTACGGCCATATGGATTTTGGACAAAATCGGGCAAGATTGGTGTTACAACACGGAGTTGCAAATTGGCTCCCTAGATTGGAACCACGGAACGAAACTCTTGCGCAATTAAAGATTGGACTTGAAAAAATGGCAAGCGAGAATTTTGATAACAATATGGGGTTTTCTCTTAGCGGTTGATATATATATATATTTATATCCTTTATCAACTGATAATAAATGACAATGCTCTCATTGCTAACCACCAAGTCATATCAAAAAATGACATGGTATATATCCACTTTTGTATATGTATGCTCCATATATACTTTAAAGCAGCAAATTTACAGGCAAAACAAAATTGTTTAAACATGTCCTACAGAATATTTCATTGGATTTTGTTGTGCAACATGGTTGTGTATAATTCAGAATAGAAAATCGGATTCTTTATTACAACCAAATCTTGAACATGACCATATTTTATGACTTAGCCATTATCTAGATAGTCTCGCAGCCACGGTTGGGGAGATGCAGGATTTCATACAGTAGGTTCTGCAACCCACGCTAGGCTCTGTGACAATAAATTGGATGGAACAACGATGTTTTTACCATAACATCCATTTTGTATTCTGAATAGAATGGCTTTGTAAATATGTCAAAAAGTAATCACATAATCACATCTTTGATTCTCTGTACATTTATATTTGACATATAACCTAACGTTTAACCCCAATTTCTTGGTTATTAATATTTAACGCCGTCTTCAATATCATACTACAAACTTATAAATTATCCCATTTTTTTCTATTTTGTCCCAATTATGCCATCAATCGGTTATTTTGTCAATATATTCTTCAGTAAACAGTAGAATGTGGCTATATTTAACGATCAATAATATATAATGAAGACTAAAAATTTCTGTTATATTGAGAGTTATTGAATTATGCAAAATCCTCGACCTTTTGAACAAGAGATAATTCTTGATTTGATGGCCATGTATAACTAAACCTGTCAAGAACTGTATCGGAACTACACATGCTCAAACACGGCCAAATTTTTATCGCGTTAGAAAAGCAAGCACATTCTGAAATTTACGCCAGGTCTTCGCGGCATTTAACAAAATGCTACGAGTATATTACAGCACTAATAAAATATATATTTGACATTTTGCAATTTATGTACCCCAAGTAGTCTATTGGTATGCCTTAGTAAGACTGATTAGGGTGGCATCCTCTATTTTCACACCCTTAGGAACCGTCAATTCACCATCGAACATCTGCGAGACATTTTCCACGCCTTCCAAGTTCGCTTTATCGTTCTGGAAACTATAATCTATGTCGTTGTAGTTACCGAAGAGTAAGAGAATCTTGCCGTCTTTGTGCGAGAGGTCAGGATTTTTGTTTATGGCGTTTCGCTGTTCGATGGCGTCGTTGGCGTTGAAGTAGTCGTCGCAGTTGACGTAGACCGTGGAAGTGTAGCCTTGACGGAACGAGGATTCTGTAAAAATCGAGCTGAACTTGGCACAGTATCTGACGTGGTAGCCGAAGGACAGCTTGTTGCCGATCAAACCGTAGGCTTGGAGTGGGGACACGATTTTTTTGTTTTTCAAGTCGACCGTGACCCTGACGTTGACTGGAACTTCTTGATCCAATACGAAAGGCTCGGCGACGCCGACATTGACGTATTTGGTGACCGACAACTTCTTCAATGCACTGACCTTTTTGTTCTTCTTGGTGACCTTGGGGGTGACCTTAGGGATCGTCAAACCCTCTCTGAAATCTTTGGCGACGTAATTGTTGGACATGAACGGGAGTGTCGATATCTTGGGGAGCTGTTTCGCGTATTTGAACTTAGTGTTGAATTTGTTGTTGGCGAAAACCGATTTCACCAAATATGGAGGAGTCATGAAGTACTGCAACAAGGTAGCAAAGAGTAACGTGTTATTTTCATTAAGGTCAGATGAGATGTCTACAGGAGTTTCAGGTTCTTTGGCTTTTTCGACGTTGGGTTTCAATATGTCCTCATCGCTGAAGTTGAATTTGATCTTCTTACCACCTTTCTGACTACCGAATTCAACAACCCTGGTAGCCTCTTTTTCTGCAAGCTCATATTTCTTGGTGACTGTGGGTATATCCAAGACCACGATCTCGACTACGTTATAAATAGTGGCAGTTTTGGCTATTTGATATGCAATGAAGGTTATTTGCTCTAAATTCTTAGCATTTGACGATGATATTATTGTAGACGGGACACATATGGAATATTGGGTTTCTGGAATCGCCTTTATAGGCTTCTTGACCGGCTTTTCTTCCTTGGCTTCTGTCTTTCTCTTGGCCATGATTTATATATTAAGTTGTGGTTGATATTGAAAATTATCATTAAAAATAAATTTTCAAGAGCTCATCTTAAACAGCGCGCAGTAGTAAATATTATAATTCTAAAAGCTTACCACGATAAATGGAACACACTGCTTACAAGTCTTGTATGATTAAATGTTATATATTAATAAATCTAAGATAATTTAATTGATATGGAACTGTAAACTAATAAACTATAGATTAGACAAATATACGCTGATACCCCAAGATTTATGCTTCAGTGGTTTCAGCATCAGCATCAGCATCAGCATCAGCATCAGCATTAGCATCAGCATTAGCATCAGCATTAGCATCAGCATTAGCATCAGCATCCGCTTGATCTTCTTCAGCTTCAAGCTTGGCGATCTTACTCTTGGCCTTTTCAATGTTGACTTTAGTTTGTTCTTCTTGTTTTTCTTCAAGGGCCTTTAAGGTTTCGTTCAAAGTTTCGATGGTTGAAGAAACATCGTCAGCTTGAGTTGGCAATGGAATGCTCAAGTCACCTAATGCAACAATGACGTCTGGTTCAACAGTAAAGTTCTTAGCCTTGGATTTCTTTTGCTTAGAGGTCTTCTTCGACTTAGAACCTTGGAAGAAAGATTCTTGTTCCTTTTTAACAACAACAACGTCTTCAGGCATTTCAATTTTTCTGCTACTTGTGGCAGTGTTAACATTACCGTTGGCTGCAGAGGTCTCCTTCTTAGGTTGAGGCTTAACGTAAGATGGATCAAAGTAAGCTAATAAGGTGTATATCGAGTTGATTTCAGTGGTGAAAGCAGGAATGGAAGCTTCAGCCAATTGCTTCTCGGCTTGATTCTTTCTCTTTTGGTTCGTTTCTTCCAATTGTTGTTGCTTGGATTCTTCATCTCTCTTCTTTCTTTCTTCAGTCATCAAGGTCTTGAATTTGTCAAATTCAGCGTCAAATTCAGATCTCAACTTTCTAACTTGGTCGTACTTTCCATCCTTGGTCTTCTTGATTTCGTTTCTCTTGTTGAATAACTCATTTCTCTTGTTAACCACGGACTTGTTGTCGTCGTTTATTTGATCCAATTCCTTTTGAATCTTTTCAAATTGTTGCTGGACTTCCTTGTTCTGAACAGCGCTCAATTTCTTCTTTAATTCCGCAATCTTGGCCTTGTCTTGGTCAATCAGCTCTTGTTGCTTTTCGATGGATCCAAAATCCTTACGCAACTTACGTAACGACGACATCTCTTTGACGTATCTTCTTTCGTCAGCTAACTTCAAGTCTCCAGCATCGACCAACTTATCCAAGTAGTTTACTCTCGAGTCGATTTCTGGCACATTCTTGAATGTGTGCTTGGATGTCTTGGTTTGGATTTCGGAGATCTTTCTCTTCAATTGGGCTTCGACACTTTTGACTTGATCCAAAATGGCAGTTCTTTCATTCTTGATAGTGCTTTGCTTTCCAACCAATTCCTTTAATTGCCCTTGCAATTCTTTTCTTCTTTCAATAATTTTTGGATCGGTAACTACCTTATTAATTTGTGCGTTAATTTCATTGTTGGTTAAGTCCAACTTTTTAATTTCATTTTTTAATCCGTCGATCTCTTGCTTCAAAGCTTTGTCATCCGGACGTTTAATAAAACGTCTATTAGGACGTCCAGTAGAGGTTTCGGCGATGCTAGACATGTTTGAGTGCTTCAATTGTTTTGACTTTCTTGTGGTGAAATAGATCAATTAGTCGAAACGTATTCGGGTCGAGAATTTTTTCAGCCCAAATTCGAAAAATTTCGAGAGGCCCAGGGCTCCGCAATTTTTCAGTACTTGGTAAACAAATGCTTCCATTTTAGACACATCGATAAAAGATGTGATGTTGTCAAGTTACAGGATGATTATATTACTAAGTACCACTAGAAATAAATAAGTATAGGTTCGTGGGCCTCAACATACAAGTTGTCGTATATTAAGGACCATATTGTATCGTATAATGATTTTTGTTCAGCTGATCGCGTTTATCAGAAAATTTATTTAGTACCCAAGCTAAAAGAAAAGACCTTTTTTACAAGTGAAGTTTAAGAGAACACACGAGACCTAGATATGTCACAATACGCTAAGTTAGTTGCCGGTTTATCGGGAGAAGAAATTTCAAGAACATGGAACGAAGTTACGCCTTTGAAGCAGATTTCGGGAGTTCCCAAATCATCAGGTTCAAGCACAGACGGCTTCGCAGAAAATGAAAAGATATTCGAAGGCCATAACGAAGAACAAATCAAGTTGATGGAAGAATTGTGCATTGTTTTGGACTACGAGGACAAACCCATGGGTGCAGGTACCAAGAAACTATGCCACATTATGAAGAACATCAACGGGGGATTGTTGCACAGAGCATTTTCTGTCTTTCTTTTCAACGACGATGGAAAGTTGTTATTGCAACAGAGAGCCGACGAGAAGATCACCTTCCCGGAGATGTGGACAAATACTTGCTGCTCACACCCATTGTGTATACCAGACGAATTAGGAATAACGGCTCCAGATGGAAGCTCGAACCAAAACGACTTATCGACGGCGATTGCCGGGACTAAGGTCGCAGCCCAGAGAAAGTTGGAACATGAGCTAGGAATTCCTTTCGGCGATGCTCCACTCGCTGATTTCCAGTACTTGACTAGAATCCACTACAAGTCTCCTAGTGGGGACGAAGACTCCAAGTGGGGCGAGCACGAAATCGACTACATCTTAATCTTGAAGACAAGAAATGACATAACCGTAGAAGCCAACTACAACGAAGTTAAGGACTACAAATATGTGAGCCAGGACGAGTTGAAGCAAATGTTTGACGACCAGTCGCTTGTTTTCACCCCATGGTTCAAGTTGATCTGCCAAACTTTCTTATTCAACTGGTGGGGTAACTTAGACAACTTGGACGCTTTCAAAGATGATACCATACACCGCTTGCTCTAGTATAATATACTAACTATTCTGTAATACACTATAATATATTCACAATTTTCACTTGGACTCAGGACCAGAGTCAAATTATACCTGTAGTGTTGACTCGGCGACGATGAAGAAAAAGGTAACACAAAATCCCTGCCTTCTCTGAACATAGGAGGAAAAATTATGGTTCCATTTCCCATAATCCTTAAGTATAAACATTGCGATTAGACAGGTATTAGAGTCAGAATACTTTGAGTACGGGGAGAAAAAGAAGAAAAACACGATAAGATATAAATGATTTCATTAAGAAGTATACTGAGAAGTCCAGCGATTCCGCCAGGACGCATCTACCGTACTTTAGCTACGGCAGATACTTCGAGTTTCAACGAGCAGATGAAACCTAAGACCAAGAGAAAGAGAACAGTATTTTCAGATGAGTTGAACAAAGGACCTTCATTCGAGGACTTTGTGAATGGGAAAGCGTCGGACATGTTGGTTGATCCGTTAGAGGCGGCCAGACAAGACCCGAATCAACGATTACCCAAATGGTTGAAGGTACCAATTCCAAAGGGGAAGTCGTTTAACAACTTGAAAAATGATGTGAGAGAGTTGAAATTGGCCACCGTGTGTGAGGAGGCGAAGTGTCCAAATATTGGTGAGTGTTGGGGAGGAAAGAAATCGGAAGCCACTGCCACGATCATGTTGATGGGAGACACCTGTACCAGAGGGTGCCGTTTTTGCTCAGTAAAGACCAACAGGGAACCTGCCAAGCCAGATCCCATGGAACCAGAGAACACGGCCGAGGCTATCAGTAGATGGGGCCTTGGGTACGTCGTATTAACCACTGTCGACAGGGACGATTTGGTGGACGGCGGTTCCAACCACTTGGCTGATACTGTGAGAAAGATAAAGGAAAAGGCACCACAAATTTTAGTGGAAGTTTTGGGAGGCGATTTCAGGGGTGATTTGGACATGGCCGCCATTTTGGCAAGATCCGGGTTGGATGTGTACGCCCACAATATCGAGACCGTCGAAGCATTGACGCCATTTGTTAGGGACCGTCGTGCCACTTATAGACAATCCTTATCGATCTTGAATAAGGCCAAGGAAACAAAACCATCGTTGGTCACAAAGACATCTGTTATGCTTGGGTTCGGCGAAACCGATGAACAGATCATGCAAACATTGAGAGACTTGAGAGAAATCAAGTGTGATGTTGTGACTTTCGGCCAGTATATGAGGCCTACGAAGAGACACATGAAGGTGGTTGAATACATCAAGCCTGAAAAATTCGACTACTGGAGAGACACCGCATTACAAATGGGATTCCTTTACGTTGCAAGTGGTCCTTTGGTTAGGTCGTCCTACAAGGCGGGTGAAGCATTCATCGAAAATGTTATTAGAAAGAGAAGACATAACGTCGGTGAAGCTCCAAGATTGGCGCAAGATGTTAAGCCAAAAATCATATCCCAACCTATGTAACGAAATTATATTACTCCACAAAAACAAGTTGCTAAACTCATTCTATGCTTTTGGGAGCTGTTTAAATAACTTAATAGATCGTAAGATACCAATCCTTATATAAATCTAAAGTGCCTGTAGTCTAACAATAAGCTTATACCAAAAGTTGCAAATGATAATTTATAAATGGACACAAAATCGCAAAACCAAAACAAAGCTGTATCTTCTGGATCAACGTCACTCAATTGCTATTAATACTGAATTATTTGGCCATATTACATAAATAACCCTCCATACTAGGTATAGATAAAACCAAAGGATCAAGGGAGTTATATAATCATTCTGAGGTAAATAGGTTTGGAAGAATGTCCAATCTACGGGAGGCACTTGACAAAGATGATAGCGACGAAGAGTCCTTAATCACACAGTTTGAAACTACATTGACAATCAGACCTTCGTCGAACGAAGTGCATGAAGATGGAGATATTTCTATTGATCATACTACGTTTCTTCATAATAATACCTTTGGGAATTATACCAGGGATCAGAGCATTGTTGACATAGACGAATTACAGGAGGAGGAGGTAGCGCTGGAACAGATACCCAGGTTCAAGACAAATAAACACCTACAACCAAGCTTTTCAACTAGAGTAACCAAATCACAATCAGCTAGCCCGAATCCCACCCCAAGTGCGGTCAATTTAAAGTACGAAAGACTTTTGTCCCCTTCTCCATTGATCGACTATTCATTGACTCGATTCACCAAAATCTTTACCGAGTTTTTGAAGTCCAATCCGCATATTCAAAAAGAATCGCCGCGATTCCGTAAGGATAATGATAAAACATTGATTGTTTTATCACCATACTCGGCAGAGCATGCATTTGGTAGAAAGTGGGTTACCAAGTCGTATCTTAGCACTATTTTCGAGAGACCTCAAAGGTTATTAGCATCATGCATAGGGATTTCTTCCGCTATTACAATGTTCCCGTTTTTCTATAAACTAACCAATTCTACCAAGAGAGGATCGATTTTTTCGTCGCATGTACGTAAGATACATGGCAAAGCTTGGCCTAAAAAATTATATGAGTTATGCTTAGCATCGCATGAAAAATTACAGAATGACGACTTAGAAGTGCCTGAGGACTGGAATACAGGAGATATATATTTGACTCCTAAGACAATCAACGCAATTGAAGGTGTTATTGGAACCATCGAGACTGCAGTTGATTCGTTGTACATGGACAAGCATGATAGTCATAATTTGGCATTTGTTGTTATTAGGCCCCCTGGTCATCACTCCCATGCGTGTTTGCCTAGTGGGTTCTGTTTATTGAATAACGTACAAATTGGGATTGAATATGCATTTGAAAACTATGGCATTACCCATTGTGCGATATTAGATATAGATTTGCATCATGGTGATGGCTCTCAAGATATTTGTTGGGAAAGGGCGGGATTTACAGGTGATTATGGTAAAGATGAAGATGATGAATTAGACGGACAAGGACCAAGAGATGATTACGGCAAGAGGTTTGCGACTTATCCAAAGGTTGGTTATTTCTCGTTGCATGATATCAAGTCATATCCAACTGAATTGGGCTACGCAACGAAGGAAAATATCAAGAATGCTTCTACATGTATTATGGATCATGATCTTAATATATGGAATGTTCACTTACAAGAATGGTCTACTGAAGAAGAATTTTACAAGCATTACCAAATAAAGTATGTAAATATTTTGAACAGAGCAAATCAGTTTTTGAATCACGCCAAGAAAGAATACGACAAAGAATACCAGGAATATTTGGTTAATTTGGCCAAACACAATAAATACGTTTTGAAGCCTCATTTATACAATCAACCAATCTCAAAACCATTACCCCCTCCACAATTTAAGCCATTAATTACTATTTCTGCTGGATTTGATGCTCTGGAGTACGAAAATCCTCAAATGCAAAGACATGGGATTAATGTTCCTACGTCGTTTTATGCGACGTTTACCAAGGATGTTGTCAAGTTGGCTAAAATTCATACCAATGGCAAAATTGTCTCATTTTTGGAGGGAGGCTACTCGGATGGGGCATTATCCACGGGTATTTTTTCTCATCTTATCGGCTTAACCAACAATCTGCATGATTCTCATGACGACGATCACTTATGGAACCCAACCTGGGGAAGTGAACAGGTCATGAAGGAGTTGGTTAAGGGCTGCAAAAAATCGTGGGTCCCATACAAGAAGCCACAAACAGATGTTACTATTTGGGCCAATGAGGTTATCAAATTAGGCAGGTCTATGATGCCAAATTCGATTTTACCATCAGGCTATGTCTACCAATATGAGGAACCCGCCATCAGTAACCCTATTAAGTCTGAGTATGTCTACGAGGATCCTGTGCCCCTCAATAAAATGGTAAAGGAGATCCTCGACAGCGATGGTAATTCTTTAAAAGACGCTTCTTACAGTCCTTTGAAGAACGATCCTGAAGACAAGAGGAGAATAGTACGCCACACCAGAGCTTATTATAAGAGATTAGCATCTGCTCAGAAGCAACAAGAAGCCTCAAACTAACACGTTGCTCATAGAATACCCATGATTTAAATTCTA
Organism: Debaryomyces psychrophilus; assembly: GCA_900186205.1. Classification (NCBI taxonomy): domain Eukaryota; kingdom Fungi; phylum Ascomycota; class Pichiomycetes; order Serinales; family Debaryomycetaceae; genus Debaryomyces; species Debaryomyces psychrophilus. Next base: position 251,750 of record FYBW01000008.1, on the reverse strand, counting down.
GCATATATATGCATATAATATAATATATTCTACATTGTCAGTAAGGCTCAATAATTATTGCATGTAGTGTTGCAATAATACGATAAATACGTCGCTCAAATTGATAATCTGGTGGATCTTATTGCTTTGTTCTTTTAGTGATATTTCCCCATATATTCCCTTTTTCCATATGTCCTTCGTAAGTTTTTGTGAACACAATAAATGTCTCGTATGCGAATTTGAAAATTCACACGCGTAAAATACTAACAATCATAATTTACTTTTAAAGATAGTTGAATAATATTAGGCTCGATAGCTAACAGGGTCGCAGAAGTAAATCGTTTGAAGATGGAGAGCTTACGTATTCATAAATCTGATAGCATGAAAGAAATATTGAAACAGAAGTCGGAAAAGAATAACAAGGAAAACCAACAATCGAGCTCGAGTTTTGATAGGCTGAAGGTAACAGATGAATATATTACGAAGTTAAAGGAAGAAAATAAGGACCTACAAACAAAGTTAACAAAAAAGGAAAAAGTTATTGATATATTACAAGGACAATTGACGGCAAATGGAATCCCTATACTTTCTGGTACGATATCATCGATTTTAAATGGGGAAATCAGTGATAATCCTTCAGCAATCTCCACAGAATCAAACGAAGAAGATATACCAAAGCGGTCGGTGAGAAGACAATTAACGCCGCGGAAAGAAGTCAAGAAAAATACTTCAGCAAGCTCATTAAGATCTGATCAGAGTCTTCATGTGGCGAAAACGCCGACATCACCCATCGACAGAGCAAGAGATTATGAATCTAATAGATCATCAGTATATTCCGATTATGATGACGAACCGGCTTATAGAAAGCACTTAAAAGATTTAATCGACTCAAGCAACTCAAGCAATAAAGATGATACGGATGAAAATACAGAAACGAATCCTAATGACTCCATCAATGACGATCAAAAATCAAACCAAATGGATGCAACGAATGTTACTATCAGGCCGGATGGAAGCAGTTCGCCTAACACGACCTTGGAGAATGCGAAAGTCAGAACGACGCCTAATGGAAGTTTGGACCCTAAGCTGACCACCGACGATAGCATATCTACTAGGAGTGGAGTCTCAACGACGAATTTGCTTAACCCAAATGAGGAGATAAAAAATACAGGCGTGACGACACAACATAAGAATACAAGTACCAGTAGTTTTAATTCGAATTACAAATCGAGAATTAAACTACCACCAAGTTTACAACAACCTCAAAAGCCAAATAAGGATTTATCAATCGATACCTCTGTTGCATCATTTTCAAACCAAAAGCCACTCACTAACACAGACAGAAATAATACCATTAGACGCCAAATATCTAATGATCAAATATCGATCCAATCTCTGATCACGACCCCGTCCATTATGGATGGACCTCCTAGTCAAAGTACCCCAAAACTCGGCAGTGATGTGGGTAGTTCCAAAAGATTGCCACTGACTCCTGAAATTGGTGGCATTAACGGAAAGTTCGCCGGAAGATCGAGCGAACAACTCGGGGATGAATCACATATGTACATCCAACAACCCTCACCAGATCAAGAAACGACTCTATTGAGGACGCCTATAAATAATGAATTTTTATCACATGATTCTGAATCGCTATCGAGGTTATCTACACAAACACCTAATTCAAGCTTTCAAGTCCTAAATACACTCAAACCTGAAGACGACGATAGCGCATTATTTATTAAACCTGAAGAATTCCAAACGATAAGTCTCACAGTGGTAAGTACCATAAATATTAACAATTCTGCATTATCAAAGAAATCAGACGATCCAGCATGCACGATATCAGTTAACGACAGAGAATCCAACAAAGAAATGTGGAGGATTCGCAAAACTTACTCACAGTTGATGGCATTTGATAATGAAATTAGACCAGTAGTAGAATATTTTGGCTTGCCACCAATACCTGACAAATCATTATTCTTATCAACTTCACCAAACAAAGTTGATGCTCGTAAGAATAATTTGCAAAATTATTTGAATACGATATTTTTAATGCCTCATATACCCCACATAATTTTACATAGGATATGCAAGTATCTTTCCTTAGACTTCATTAATCCATTGGATGATTTTAGAAGCGGAGCAAGAAAAGAAGGCTATTTGATACGTCGCTACAAGGGTTTAGGATCATCGTGGAAAATCAGATGGTGTCAGGTCGATGGACCATATTTGGAAATCTATGAAATACCAGGAGGTGTATGCATTGAACAGATTAAATTGAAAGGTTCTCAAGTCGGTAAACAAACAAATGATTCAGTAGCCGAAGAAAGGGGTTATAGGCACGCATTCTTAATCATGGAACCTCTGAAGAAAATATCCTCATCATCATCGAAGTATTTCTTTTGCGCAGAAAGTGACGAAGAGAGAGACGACTGGGTCGAAGCTTTGGTAGAATTTAACGATGCAGGAGATACATCTATGACATCATATGGATCAATTGATAACGACAATTCGTTTACAATGAGTACAGATGGACGATATAAAGACAACCAAGAAGAAGAAACTAAACAATATTCTTCGCAGCCATCTAATACACAGACAGGGCTTGTGGGTGGGTATAATTACCAGAATAGCACTTCTAGCCTTGAGCTTCCAAATAATACTAGTTCAGAAAAATCCAGTCAGAAAGATTTGAAAGAAGCCAAAAGATTAAAGAAAAAAAGTATATTTCCTTTCCGTAACAAACTCAATTCACTGATATTTGAGACCAATCCAATTGACATTGACCTGTCTCAGACGATCATTACACGACAAGCACAAGTAAAACCGCAAATTGAGCAACAACAAGAAACAAACATACAACTGTATTTGGATCTGATGAATTTGGATGATAATTTGACGAAAGCGATATTTGGCAGAGAGCTTTCTGTGGCATACGAATTATCTAACCATAAATTATTTGATAGAAGTATCCCAAGTATTTGTTTTAGATGTTTAGATTTCTTATTGAAAACGGGTGCCATATATGAGGAAGGCATCTTTAGATTGAGTGGATCAGCCTCTAGTATTAGGCAATTAAAAGATCAATTTAATACTAATTTTGATCATAATTTATTTGAATCACCGTTACAGCCGGACATACACACAGTATCTGGTTTGTTGAAAACATACTTAAGAGAATTACCAACGCCAATATTAGGTGCTCAACAATATAATGATCTAAAGCATATATCAGACACAAGAGGTGAATCAAGTTCAAGATCTGCATTAGCCTTGATATTCCGAGACTATTTAAGCAATTCGTCAAATATTGATGATATTCACTACAACGTATGCTACGTGGTCTTCAAATTCTTAAATCAAATTATAGGAAATAAAGGGACGAATAGAATGAATTTACGAAATGTTTGTATTGTTTTCGTACCTACATTAAATATTTCTTTAGATGTTTTGACAACTCTTTTGGTTGATTTTGAGTGTATATTCGAAGGAGGGACGCCAATCGCTAATGATAAAAGAGAAGTGCTAGATTTATATATTCCTAATTTTTAATTCTAAGTAACAACTTTGTATAATTAAATTATTCATGTATTATAAAGTATTTTAATAGTATGGTTCCATATTTATGAAATTTTTTGCACTGGTAATCAATTCGAAATAAGGTGCAACGAATTTCAATACAATAATTAATAAAGTATTTAATAATGTTTATATGATATATAAATAATAAATTCATACAATAATGATTAACACTCTGTATCAAAATTAAGTAATCATAATGGAAAGGTGGAATATTTACCATTCACTTTCTCCGGTAGCCTTCTGGAAAACATAGTCTCTTCCATTAATATTAGCCACTCCTTCCTTTAAGTTAGACTTCCACTTATTTTTCACTCTTTGGACTTTATCATATAAGCATAACATAATTTGGTCTTCCTGGTCTCCATCTTCTTCGTCAGATTTTTCACTTTCTAAGCCATCATCCAAATCGGAATTAATATCATCTGAATCGTTGAAAATGTCATCATCATTATCATCATCGTCATTACCGTCTGCTTGATTAATGACTTTATTGCCCGATGCTTTACGAGAGTTCAAATTATTCATTATATTGTTTGCTTGACCGGTATGCATTGTAAACTCGAAAGTCCCATCAGCTTGATTAATTCGAGGAAGCATTAATCCAGTACCGTTATCATCATATTCCTCCTTTGGAGTTGGATCTATATTTGGAATTTGAATGTCACTAGTATTATTACTACTAAGTCCTGTGGTATTATACGATAATTGAGAATCAGATTGAATATTGGGTAATTCTAATACAGAACCAGTTTCTAATGGCAAGGTGTTTTCTCCTAAAACCCCACTTGTTGGCTCTTCTGGTTGCTGAGGCAATTGATTATTATCTATTTCGTAATTATTGGTTTGTTCATCATCCCAGGTGAACCTGGAAACTCCTGATTGACTCAATTTTTCACACCATATTTTACGCAAATCTTGCAATGTCGATTCATCAATCCCACTATCTTCAAAATCCTGTCTTGAATCACTAATTACTTCTTCGATAATAGCTTCGTATAATTTACTTGCTTCAACGTTCGACATTATTTTCTCACACCTTCTCGTATACTATATGTGCCCTTTGACTTTTAAAATAGAATTTTTTATGGAAAATCTTTACCAACTATAAACGAAACCAACAATAATCTGAATAATCTTGCCTCCTATTAAGTTGTAAGGTTGATTCTGTTAATATTTGTGTTAAATTATTTAATTCATTAATTTGTCAGCTCAGTTTATAACGACTACAAACTTACACAAAACCCAAATCCAAACTCACTCTATTCTTTATTAAAGATAGATGTATTAAATTATATACGCTGCTAATATCTCAGAGGCTTTTTGATACCTGATTTTTTGGGGCTTAATTTCTTCGGATTATGATCAGAAACGGATTGGTATTCGTCAATCAAGTGCAACAATTGATTTTTTTCCGTGTTCACGATTTCTAACTTCTTTTGTAAGCTATCGACATCTCTAGCTTGAGATTTCTTTTCAAAATGCAAGTTATCAATTTGTTTTTTGAAGCCAGCCCTTACTTGGTTAACCTTCAATTCATGTTTCTTTGAATATTCGAAGTATAATTGTTCAGCAACTTCTTGAATTCTTGCGTTTGTCTTTGCTTGCCCTTGAGAAACTTGTTTCTTCAAATCCTCAATTTCTTCATTCAATGAAGTACTTCCACCTTTAGATTGGAGAGATTTGATATCATCTAATGCATTTGAATAATCCTTTTCGTAATCTGCAATAACCTGTTTTTGTTTATTCACTTTTTGAACCAACTCTCCCATTTTTTTGGTATCTCCACTTATTATTTCATCTTTTTCGGTATTAATGGTTTTTAACAAATCCAATTGTGTTTCTGAATCACTCACATTATGATTGAGCCTCTCGATGTCCTGAGTTAAGTCATTAACCTTACTATGGGAAGCTTCGTTTGCTTCATTAGACTTTTTTAATTCATCTTGTAACTTATTAATTTGGTCACGTAACTTATTACTGGAATTATCATAGTTATTTAATTTATTTGTTAATTCCTCGATTTCATCTTTTGCCTGCTGCAAATCGCGTCCCAGGGATTCGCTTTCCCTATTGAGTTTATCAAACTTAGTTAATAATTCTTTCTTCTCTGCCATTACTTGTCTTATTTCTTGAGATTTTGATTCAAGAGTATTTTCGAGATTCGCAATCCTATCCTTTGCAAGATTTTCAAGATTATCTAGCTCTTCAAGTAATTCTTGTTGTTTGGAATTAATTTCTTCTAATCCGTTGTTTTCCCTACCTAAATGCGCTGTTTCTGTTAATAATTCTTCCTTTTCACTCAATAGGTTTTCAACTTTAATATTGTAATCGATATTCGCGTCTGTCAATGAAGAGATTTCCTTATTCCTTGCTTTAACTTCCTCATTGAGGCTCTTTATTTGCGATTCGTATTCTTTTTGCGACGTGTTTCTATTTTCAACATTCTTCTGTAATTTTGTAACATGTTCCTTTAAAGAATTACACTCTTCAATAACAGATTCCAACTTTCTAGCAGTAGAATCGTATTTGTTTTTGTATTTAGATAATCGAGATTCTAATTGGACAGTACAATTTTCTTTGATTCTTAAAGCTTTGATAGTTGACGCCAATTCCCTTTCATTGTGCTTAAGTTGCACTGATAACAAATTCTCATTTGCAATTAATTTTTTCTTATCTTGTTTCAATTCCTTAATTTTTTGATCATATAATAAAAATTTATTATTTGTAGCAGACAACTCTTCAGAAAACCTTAAAATCTCTTGATTCTTGCTGTTGATAATTTCTTCTAAGCTTTCCACCTCTTTAAAATGATCGTCTTGAACTTTCTTTATATGATGAAGCGAGAAAACCGGCTTTGAGTTCGGTGACATCAAGAAATTGATAGTCGGCTCCTCATCCAATTCATTAAATTCTAAATCCGAATTATCGTCTTTTATATTGTTGACAGAAAAATGATTATTCTCTTTGTTGCTGTCATTCGATAACCTATGATTTTTCAACGGGCTGGTAGTTTCCTTTGCTTCTGTTTTTTGGGACATATCTTCAGTGATGCGATGTTGTTGATCAACCTCGGGGCTTTTCGCCACAGGTTCCGTATATCTTTGGGGCGTAACATAATCTACGTCGTTCGTAATTTTAATGATTTTACTAAGTTGAGTACTCTCATTGCCACGAAATTTGGACAACATCGTGTGTGATGTGTTGACTTCGTTATTGTAGATATCGCCATCGCTATCCTCATCTATGATTGTTGGCCTTTGTAAATTTTCCGGTGAAGCGCCTGAGCTGAGACGACCTACTAAGTCTTCTTTATTAAATACTTGATCAATTTGAATCAGGTGTTCGTCATCAGACTTATGGTGGGAAGCTTCTGATTCATTAGCATTAGTGATAACTTTGGCAATTTTGCGAGCATTATCAATAGTGGTATCCTCTTCTATGCCACGCTTGTCTGATTTTGAAGGGCTACTTTTGGGCGGCGAACTTTTCACGCTTTTCACAAACGAAGAATTAATCTGCTTGATTGGGGTATCTATCTTGGTAGGCGACGACTCAAATGGACTTTTATGTGATATCGACGAGTTCATTTCGCTGGATAATTGGCTAGCTTGCATATTTTTATTGGAGTTATACATGTTTTCTTTATTGGACGGGCTGCTGTGACGACTCGAAGACTTTAATTCGTGTAACCTAGCGTCTAATTTTGTTTTGGATTTTTTCAAGGAGTCCAAATTTGGTTGATTGGTAGCTCTTGGGGATGTTAATGGAACCCTCTTATTCACAGAATATAATGGCTCTGCCTTTTTCGTCAATGGTGTAGCTGCCAATCCTTTCGGTGTTTCATGATGTACAGTATTTCTTCTGGCATCATTTTTAGCACTCAATCCATGTGGATGTTTTGCTAAGATATCAGGACTCCTGGTAGCAGTGGAAAGTCTAGTTGGAGGTATCTTTATTGGTGATAGCTTCTCGCCTTCAATCATCGACATATCAGCTTCAAATCTAAGTGGAGAGGTCATAATAATTTCGTTGCCTATTGAGATTTTGCTTTGTTTATATCATTTAAATTTTGTTGATTTCAAGGGAACCATTTTTAACGCGTTTTTAAGGCGCAAAAAAATTCGTGTAGCTTTCAAACTAATATTAAAACTAACGATTAAAGAATAGGATAGATAAGTAGGCGATAGTTTTTAGTTACACATAGCATACCGACGAATGAAATGCAAATTCGACGTGGAATAATTGAAAAAAAGGTTATAGTATTAATAAAAACCATAGAAAACTACTTAAAAATAGTCTAAAAATTCAAATAAATCAATCATTATAGTGATGGGTATAGGGTATCGTAAATAATCCTTCAATTTCGAGAACAATCACTTAATGAATATTTAGAAGTTAAAAAGGAGGCCTCTTCTTTCGTTCGCAACTGGTTGGTATCCAGATGTTGCACTTGGTAAAGCAGATGAGTAATAAGTACCATTGTTACCGGCAGCAGTCTGGAATGACGAGCTTGTGGCAGGAGCACTAGAGTTGACAAAAGAGGAGGATGAGCCAGCAGCGGTGGTGTAGACTTGAGTGGAAGTAACTTGAACGTAGCTGGTGATGGTGGTGGTATCGTCACCGTGAGTGAATTCAGCTTCAACTGGGTAAGACGTAGTCATAGTCGAAGTTAAGATAGCAGTTGAGGTGACATCAGGAGTAGTGGAAGCCGATTCCGCACCCTTAGTAACAGTAACAGTAACAGTTTCGGGGGTACATTGAGCACCAGTTTCAGTTTCAGTTTCAACAGCGGAAACGAAAGTAGATGAATCTTGGGTGACAGTCGTAAGCTTGGTAATAGTTGATGTGGTAATTTGACTTTCAGACGATGACTCGGAAGATTCAGCAGCCGAGGATGATGGAGCAACAGTTGTGGTGAAGGTGTTAGTTGGTTGGACCGTTTCAGAACCGTCGGAAGTTAAGGTTTGGTATTCAATGACAGTAGAAGTGAGAGTGGTGTCGACTTCGCTCGATGTGACTGCTGCCGAAACAGAAGCAACGGAAGAGGCGGATGATTCGACTTCATTGATTTCTTCAGTTGCGGAGGTTGGGATAGTTAAAGTGGTTTCTGGCAATGTTATGGTAATGTACTCATCGACAGTGATGGTTGTGTCTTGTTCTGCTTCAGAAGAAGCTGGAACAGACGAAACAGGAGTGGATGTAAGAACACTGGCGGAAAATCCTGTGGATACACTTGGAGCGACAGAAACTTCAGATGAGTTTTCGTATCTCTTTAAGTGCTCGACCCTGAAAGGAATAGCTGCAGCCGAGGAAGCCAAAACTAACGGAATAAAGCCGGATGATAAACGCATTTCGATTTATAAATTTCTTTCTGAACTAATTTCAATCAATTGTTTGATTTATTTTCTAAATCAAATACTTATCAAAGGAGTGGACGCGATTAGGTTACGCAAGATTAAATAGAATTAATGAAATCAACTAATTACTTGGAGATAATTAAAATTTAACAAAAGGAATTCGTCTAAATCTTTACTCAACGTACGTGGAAATCTCTCTCAATATATAGCGACGAGAATATCGTGTTTCAAATACTGCAATGTAAACAAACAGTGGAACAGGATCAAAACAAATAAGACTCGCCATGCATCATTTTCTTATTAAACAATTAGGGATGTTTATTCCATAGTCCGTTAACTATGAAGCTACGCTTTCTTGGTATGTTTTATAAATATATGGACAATACGCGGAACCGTTTAGTTGCAAAATGCGCGAATCGTGTTTTTGTGTTACATATTTCGCCTATTTGAAACCTCGTCAACTGAACCACAGCTCATCACGAAATGCTTCACGAGAACTCAATGACAAGGGGCGTATCTTGTGTTGGCCGGGGACTTGTGCATTTTACTAATAGCTTATTTGTGCTGAGGCTGATCGCAATGTCACTCAGATAATTCCTGCATGTCACACGATTCTGTCAATCCGTGAGCCTTGGAGGATCTGAGGGGGACATTCCCAGGTTCAGACTCATTCTCGTTTGACGACTCTGAGGAGGCCGACCGAATGTTTCAGTGGCTACCACGACGGGTCTGGCTCAGGCTCATGTGCGTGGATCTGGGAATGTCCATGCGTCTTGGAATGTCCATGCGTCTTGGAATGTCCATATGTCCTGGAATGTCCATATATCGTGTGTGAGAACGCTCACATTCCATTAGCCTGTCATTTTCTTTGTTCGCCAGTTTAGGTAAGTTGCGGGCCTATCTGTCTTTCGTTTACGTTCAGTGGACATTCTAGTAGCTTCTCTATTTATGGTGGGTGTGTCGCACAAAGGTAATATCGATCTAAGGGTGCGATTGACGGAAATGTGTTTGCCGGAGCATTTCCGATACATTTCCATATCTTGTTTGGTTAAGCATGAACATGAGTATCTCTGATGGACTATGCGGATATGTTCCGTGGGTCAGATCCCCATGTGCTCATTGGTGCCGTGCGAGATACAAGCAATTGACACCACCGATATAATTGACTTGGCCGTATCGGTCATACAGATTGGTCTACTTGCTTATCAAATTCGCAATAAAATACCACTTTCAAAATTTCATCTATAAGAGTGAAAAAAGCTATAAGTTTTAACACAATTCATTACAAGTAGGACCATAACAACTCCAAAAAACGAATACGATGATTGGACTTCCATTGGATGATAACTCGAGAAGAAACTTATATAACAAGAAGAATGTTATATGCGGATTGAGTGCAATTGCGCTTTTGATAGTATTATTTAGTACCAATGTGGTTGGATACTTGAAGATCTTGTTTCAACCAACAGGAGACAAGTCAATCTGTCCGTTGTATGAAATAAAGAGACCAGACAATTTCGTGGACGACAACTCCACAGTCAGCCAGATTATCCAGGATGAGAGATTCAGATTGCTGTCGATTGAAAAATTGGCAGGAGCAATTCAGGTAGACACGCAGATTGGGGACAACCAACCAGATGTGCCAGATGCGCCAGAGAAATGGGCTCAATTCAAGAAATTCCACAAATACTTACAGAATACATTCCCAACGATTTACGAGAAACTTGAGGTAGAAACGGTGAACACCTATGGATTAGTTTTCTACTGGAAAGGGTCCAATTCGAAATTGAAGCCAATTATGTTGACTGCGCACCAAGATACTGTGCCAGTGCAGAAAGACAGCTTGAAGGACTGGACGCACCCTCCATTTGACGGCCACTACGATGGTGAATTTATTCACGGTCGAGGGGCGCTGGACTGTAAGAATACGTTGATCGCCATTTTGGAGTCAATTGAATTGTTAATTGCCAAAGGCTTCAAGCCTGAGAGAGGAGTTGTTGCCTCATTCGGATTTGATGAAGAAGCTTCAGGAGTCAGGGGGGCATCAGCTTTAGGCAAGTACCTTGAAAATACGTTTGGTCGTGACTCTATGTACGCCATTATCGACGAGGGTACGGGTTTGGTGGAAGACACGTTCAGTGGTCAGATTGTGGCCATGGCAGGCACAGGAGAAAAAGGCTACATTGACATCGAAGTCGAATTGATTGCTCCGGGCGGACACTCTTCTATGCCTCCGGACCATACCACTATCGGAATCATGTCTGAATTGGGTTACCTCATTGAACGCGATCCATTCCAACCAATTTTGACTCCCAAGAACCCAATTTTAGCCTCTTTGCAATGCTCAGCTGTTCATAGTGAAAATATGCCTAAAATGATGAAGAAGACCATTTTAAGAGCTGGATTCGACAGGTTAGCCAATTCCAGATTGTTGAAGGGACTTCATGCTAACAACATTACTAGATACTTAGTCGAGACTTCGCAGGCCCTTGATATAATCAAGGGTGGTGAAAAGGCCAATGCATTGCCTGAAAATGTCAAGTTGCTTGTTAATCACCGAGTTGCAATCGAATCCAACTACGATGAGGTTAAAGATAACTTCACGCACCGTGTCCTTCAGGTCGCCAAGGATCATGACTTGGGTTTAAAAGCTTTCGATAAGCAAGTTATTCCTGCGCTGCCAAACGGCAACTTCCACGTCAGAATGTTCAGTGAACCTTTGAATCCAGCACCTGTAACTCCTTTGAACGATAAGGTGTGGGAATACCTTGCGGGAGTCACAAGACACATTTTTGAAGATTATGTGTACCCGGACTTACCTTATCCAATCATTTTAACCCCAGGAATAATGACAGGCAATACAGACACGAAACACTACTGGAATTTGACAAGAAACATCTTCAGATATACTCCTTTCTTCTCCAAAGATCTCATGCTTGAAACCAACATTCATAGGGTCGACGAGAGATTGAAATTCGACTCTCACTTACAACTCCTTGCTTTTTTCTACGAGTATATACAAACAGTGAATACGCCTAGTGCTGACAATAAGTAGGTAGAAAGATAAATACATAAGCTGTAACTTTTCAGACGGGAAAAACGTTCCTTGAGTCCACATTATCGCACTGACTCGGCAACCAAATCAAATCATCTGAATTATTGAGTCTTGACTGCTTCTTTATCCTCCGATAGGTTTAGCTACCGCATTTTATTCGTAGACAATTATGGGGTGCTATATACAAATACGAAAAAGTTTCCTTTTGAATTTATTAAATAGGCTAGTTGCGGTAAAAAGACAATGTCAGATCAGAGAGACGTAATGAACGAAGGTACTTTGGCAGAAGCTAGACCAGATAGCGCAAATGCAGAAAATACTAGGATATCCCTAAAACAACTGAAGGATCTCTTCAAAGGACGGGGTGGACAGTATCACGAATGTTGGTATTGTTTTTGTCTGATTTTTTCAGTACTAATGACTTGGGCCAGTTGAGAATTACCGTACAGTCTACCCAAGGTAAGGAAGTACGCCCAATTTATGAGCGACGGGCTCTTCAGTAATACCTGGACATCCGAACATTGTATACGATTGTGCATGATGAGTTGTCCAGGCGGACACTCAAATCTGTGATAATCAGGTACCCGGTGCACCAGAATAATAAGAGCAATCTCGAGCATTCCAAGTATTTTTAAAGAGAACTTTTCCTACAGTTTACAAGCACATTGACCTTGATACTATTAACACATATGTATTGGTTTACACGTCGAGGAAGTCGAAGAACATTTTGCGGATCCTGTTGTTAAGATGGCTAAGAAATATGGTCTAGATGTTGTTGCATATGGTAAACATTCTCTTCCGGGTGATATAAAGAAAGGTAAATTTACTACTGCAATTGATCACATGAAACCACCAGTACCGGATGGGCCATCTAACGATACTGTCGGGGCATATATTGTGGGTACCACCAGGCACCCTTTCGAAGATGTTGTGTTTCAAGACTTATGTTATCCAATTATGATGACTCCATTCGGTATTCGTGCAATGCATAATTCTAAGTACTACGCCATCTTCACGAGAAATATCTACAGATATCCCTGGTATCCAGTTGATATGAAGACAAACAATATCCAGTGTTGATGAAAAGATGCGTGTATTCATTCTTTTATGAATACATTCAAAACGTTAACACACCAGATGCTGACAATTAACTCTTTTTTACATTATTTGCTTTATAGAATAGTCATGTCTCCAATAAATGAAATTGTACTGAAACGATTCTTAAATACAAAATTGTTTTCTGATTTACTTTTATTCACAATAAACAAATATACGTAGTTGCGGCATATGAATGAATAATCTAAAAATACAATATTTATAATAACATCACCATTTAAAACATTTATTGGCTGAATAAGATTCCAGTTTAAAATTGTTTTTCATTTGATGTTCTGACCTAGGAATGTGTGTGGTTTGACATGTATGAATGCACTATTGGATCATGACTATTGGTACGACATAATCATTAATTGACATCTTTCTTTTCTAATGGATTATAACGTAAGAACTTTTCAATTAAATCAACATGGGTTAATACCATTCTCCTACAACAATACCTTTGTAATTTCAATTTATCTAAAGCATCACCTTCAGTCATGGTATCATCTTGTAAATATTCCAAGTATGTTTCCCATTTATCACCAACAACCTTACCACAAGAGAAACAACGAACAGGAATAATCATTATCGATACTTAAGTGGATGTATTCGTTTATTATCTGTTATTACTCTTTATCCATAGAGAAAAAATTTCAACTTTTGGATTTGATATTTGATAGATCACGTGATGATACTCATCGATCACAAAGTTGAATTTTTTTCATGTAAATTTTGATTCTTACATTTAACATCCATCGGTAAGTAATTTGCTCCTAGATTGAATTAACATATATAAGGATAGACATTATGACAGTTTCATCTAGTGACTGGTCATTGAACATGGCATCAGGTGGAAAACCGTTGTCTTTCCCATATTCCTCGTCATCAGCATCAGTTTTTTCACAAGATGGCCGTTACGACATTGTAATTTTATCGTACCAAGTAAGAGTTTACTTTGTTTCAACTCGTCAATGTATCAGGGCTATAGATATGGACTTAAGAGATGTGGTAGATGTTAAGCTCGATGTTTTAAATACTAGTCATATTGTACTTTTTAAAAGTTCTGGTGAAGTCATGACGTTCAACTGGAAAGACAAGATAAACCAACCCATCGTTTCTACTATTAATATTGAGATGGAATTGCCCATATTATCAGTAGCAGCCGTCAGAGGCGATGCATATTATGTTTTAACTGGGAAGATGGACAAAAAATATAACCCGTCTCCACATACTCGTCATGTTGTTAGAATTTCCAGAGATCAATTAACTACTCGGAACTTAGCTGAAATTAATAACGTTACAAAATACGCGATTTCATTGAATAGCCATAAATTAGCATTCTTAACTAGCAATAATGATATAGTTTTTATTGATTTGTCAGTGATTTTGAAGCAGGGCCAGAACGATTACGAGGAACAGACGGAATTACCGCAAGAAACGATTCCATTCATATATAAATCACCCGTGACCTCGTTGGCGGTCTCCAATGACTCTATCGTTGCGATTGGTACTTCAACCGGGGCTATTCAGATTTTATATGGTGGGTTAATCTCCGATAAACCTCAGGGTTTATTGAAGTGGCATATAGATCAGGTTAGAGCCTTGCAGTTTACTCCTGACAATAATTACTTATTATCTGGTGGTATGGAGAAGGTGTTGGTTCTTTGGCAATTGGAGAGTGGTAAAACACAATTCTTACCAAGATTAAATGGTAGTATAGAAAGAATCTCCGTTGATAACAATAAGAATGACTATTATAGTTTAATGTTGAAAGTTTCTTCTAGTGGATCCGATGTTGTTAGCGATGAAGATACTTATGAAATTTTAGCTTTATCAGCAGTGGATTTAGTATCTAGGTTATCAATTAATAGTATCAGACCAAAATTGGCAAATAATGTCAAGCAAACATTATTGAAGACGAAGAAAAAATTTCTTAAGTCTGAATCTGTCTTCGATAAAACAAAACTTAAACACGACTATACTTCCCTTTTTGAAATTCATCCTAAAACAAAAAATTTATATTTTCCTAGTGATGCAGTTCTCCAAGCATACGATTTGATTAAAAATGAACAAAGCTTTGTCCAAACAGCGGCTCCATTGTTATCCACAGGTAAGGTTAGATCAGAGAATAAATTATTAGATCCAACTATTTCATTATTATCATTTACTCAAGATGGCCAATGGATGTGTACATTTGATAGTATTTCTACTTCAGAAGTCGACAATTTATTATCCAAAAATGATAAGCAATATGCATTGAAGTTTTGGAAATTTATCGAATCAGTGTCATCTAAGAACGATTCAAATGCCACAAATAGTATAAACAACAGACAAGGATATTGGGAATTATCAACTAAAATTATTGATCCGCACGGTAACTCAAATCCAATATTATCATTAACTCCAGCACCATTATCATACCATCGGGGGTTAGCATTCTTAACAGCTGACAATAAAGGAGGTTTGAGAATATGGAGACCTCGTATTCCTAAAGAGATTTACCAGACAGTTAAGCAGGGCAATAATAAATTACAACAAACTGCTTGGACTTTAAGAAAATCGAGACCTTGTGGAGCCTTAGTGTCTGATGCTATTGACACATGTTGGTCCGACGATGGTTCTGTTATTATATTAGGACACGAGTGTTCTATAATTACATTTAACACTCAAACATTTGAAGAAATTCCAAGTGAATCGTTCCGAGTACCAGCTCTTTCTGGTTCTAGAATCAGATCGTTATCAATTTTAGATGATCATTTGATTGTTTTGTCTAAGACCAGAATTACGTCTTTTAACTTATTGTCAGGTGAATCGACGGATTTAGTTGCCAAGGTAAATACTACTATTGGAGGTAAGAATCTTATTGCAATTGACCCAATTAAGAAGTTAATCTGCCTAGGAGTCAATTATTATAGTAACAATGAAGAATTTGGAATAAAATCAAAAATTTTACTATTCAAACCTGATGAATTAGAGCCTTTATATATTAATCATCATAACCAAGGTATTTCATCTATCCGCCAATTCCAATCATCTTTCATATTTGTTGATTTAGATACAAGAATTGGAATAGTCTCTTCGACTAACGAACATTTTGATTCATCTAAAGAATCAATTCAGGAAACAGATTTGGCTAATGATATGAACAACATGTTACTTAATGCACAAGCCACAGCAGACGTCATGACTAATCGTGACATTTCTTTTAACAAGACCAACGGCAAGCAGTTATCGGATGATTTGCAGGTTGATGACAGCACTGAGATCAATAGAGTGATAGATGTCAACACGTTCCAGCCAATGTTTGAGAACTTAGAAGGTGCTCAAATTGATACATTGTTTGAACGTATTATGAAGATTATTAAGTAACCAGAAACTACATAGCATTTTATAATCGAATATAGTTAATTAAAAGTTGTATATTAATAAATTAAATAACATTCATTTCATTATTGACTATTACTACAGTAAATTAGCACATTTGGATTACTCGCAATTATCTTAACCTCTCCAATTAAACAAAAATGACTCATTCGATTTCTTATTGTCTTCTTTATTTAGTTGGCTTATCTTATTTCTTTGAATTGCTAAAACTCCTTCAATCTTGTTTAATGCCGTCTCTAACAAGTCTTTCCTTTCCTGTAGTTCAATATGCTTTTTAATCTTTGGATCTTCTTTTGCAAATAGTTCGATTTCTTCTTTAGATAAGTTATTAAAGAACTTCAAGTCCAATTCCCTAGGGAAATTATAATAAAAATCACTCAACAATTCTACATTTAAGAACAATATAGCCGTCGATGTTAGCTTTGTCGACACCGCGTCTAAAAATATTTCAGGACATTGATATTTATTTTCTTTCTTTTTGCATTTTTTAGAATTCTTAACGAATTGATATCTCATTTTTAGTAAGGATAACCTATCCTTCAAAAAGATTGCATTCTGACCTCTTTGGATTAAGTTGGGTGAAAATCCTAATGCATCATTAGAGTTGAAATCAATTTCAATTGTTTTTTGTTTGTTTAACTTTTCCAAGTACGCAATAACCTGTTGCAACTTTCTCCCACCAATCTGCTTTTTTAACAGACCGAATGCATCGTCACATTGTCTCATTTCTTCTTTTAATAATTTAACTGCATTTTCACGACTTGCTAACCATTCCCTATCTTCGATTTCAATTTCATATTTGTAAGGTTTAATACAATTTTCAACCTGGTCTGCCGTTGAGAAGTATTTTGAACTCAAAACAGACTTAGCTGCATCTCTAACTGCTGATTTAGCCATGGGATGGTTACGCAATTCAATATTATCGACTAAGTTTTCAATTTCAGTTATAAGCGCGTTAGTTACCAAGCTTGTTGATAATCTACCAACACCTAGCTTTGTTAAAGAATTTGTAGCTAAATCTAACTTTTTATGCCAGTAAACGTCATCATCAATGTTGACGATAGCCGACAATTCCCTCAAATCAGGTTCAACCATTGTATGAATATCTTTTAAAGAAAACGGTCTATTCCAGTATCTCTCAGCTAATAAATCTAACACCTTTTGGTCGATTTCATTTTTCAATAAAGATCTCAATTCACGACGAGAAAAATTGTGACTTAATTTTGTAGTCGAGAGCTTTAGTATATCAATATTGTTAGCTAAATACATTTGTGGTGTTAAAGGACGATCGTTAAATTCAACTTTAAATTGGTACGATGTTTCTTCCAATTCTTGTTGGATAGCATAATGAGTTGGTCTTAATGAAGCTGCCATCGACTTTTCTAAGACTTTCATCAATTTTCTTTTTAAATTACGAGTGCCAGTCACCGTACCAAAAAAGTCATCCTTATGGTCTTTCAAATAACCATATTCAAAATTTTGTTGTGCCACGAAAGCTTGATAACCCGTGAGCTGTTTCCGTGAAAATATTCCGCTAGAATGCTTGATTGGATTCGGCGCTTTTGTAATGACTCCAACATATCCCATTTTTAAGGGATATTTTTTATTAACCAATATACTTCTCGCACGTTCGGGGTCAACTAAATCTAACTTAGTTACCACCCCAATAGTTCTTTCACCACGAGGGTCCGCCATTTTTGCAGCCCTTAATGCTGCCGAGTTAGCCAAATCTACATCCGCTGCGGATATTGCTAAGATGATGTTAGGAGCTTCTAGATATTTATTGCATAGTTGTCTGATCCTCTGCTTTAACTCGATTGGTTGGTCTGCAGCTTCTATCTGAATGTAACCTGGCAAATCAACCAAAGATAAATCAGGTACTCTTGGCGACTTGATAGTGATCTGGATTGGATCATTTGAAATACACTCCAGCTCTGGGACAGCCATATTTAAATCGAAAAGAACCTTCTGGACCTGTTCAAAATCTGTCAAGTTATGCATTTTCAACGCAGGAAATTCCGCAGCCTCGCCTGCCGCTTCCGGTGTATTGATTAACGTTAACTCAATTGGTCTTCTAGTTACCATATTCAAACCCTTTGGTAAAAATTCTTGTCCTACTATGGACTCTAATACAGAAGACTTGCCACTCGATTGGGATCCAATAACAACAATGGATGGTAATCTCAAGCTATCCGAATGGTCAATCGTGGATAATAGGTTTCTTATTTCGATCATCTGACGAGTCAAAGTCAACATTTCATCGTCTGTTTCATCATTTTCCAAGTCGTCGTCGTCATCATCATCAATTAGCGTTTCATCATCTTCATTATCTGTCTTATCGTCTTCAGCAGCCGTATCTGAATCTTCGTCGGATGAAAATCCTACAGCGGCTGCCGTAGCCCCTACGGCTGTAGCCGTATCTCCGCCGTTACCACCACCGCCTTCTCCACCAGATGTGGCATTTTCTCCAGTGTTCATACCTTTGAAAAAATCACCTGTGATATTGGAAAACCCATCGGTGAAATCCTTGAAGGTAGACAATTTATCCTGGGCATAATTTGATGCCTGATCAACTTTATAGGCAACATACGATCCACCTGCCGCAAACGTTCCCCCGATGTACGCTGGAGCCTTTCCCGCCCTAGCTATGATCTTAATGAAGCCAATATTTCTCTTTGCGGTCAAATATGTTGGGTGAATATGGTTTTTTGTGTGGTGTATGTAGTTGTTTGTTAGGATAGAATAGCATCGACTATTCACAGGAAGCGCATAGCTTCTCCACGACTGTGCACTTCGGGATAATATTCGTGATTTTGATACCGATCGAAGAAGCATCTTGTTGCATTCACCCGATAAACACCTTGCTCTTTATGTAGAAATTATGACTGCAAATATGTTTAGTTCTGCTCCAGTTGTTAGATTGTTGTGGCGAGATAATTCCCGTAAATACAAAAATTATACAGTCCTGCACAAAACAAGTTACAAAAATTCAAAAAAAGACGAATGCCTCCTGCCAGAATTGAACTAGCGACCTTTGCATTACAAGTGCAACGCTCTACCACTAAGCTAAGGAGGCTTGATAGATTGATAGATATGTAAGTACCTTTGTCAAGTTACGACTACTTCTTCAATCCCAGGGACCACAACAACCAGTAACACACCGCCGACAAGCATCAAGCCCAGATCTTTTTGCTAGTATACATCGCCTTGTTACGTTCTCCAATCCTTTCGAACCACGTAAGACTTTTTTTTGGCGTGGGTCATCCCATTGGGGTCCATCTTTATATGCTTCTACGCGATGAAAATTGCAACATTGTCTATTTGCCAAATAAAGCGTTCACCAATTCCTACTAAATTTGTATTTGTCCATGCTGACGTATACTACGTTAACATGTTTACATGCACACAACACGCTCGTCCGGGTCTGGGTTGTCAATCTCCCTTATCGGATTCACGCTCCGTATATAAGCTATTCCATCAGTACGTCCTCCCAGCCTATTCGTCCCCATGTCTCTGTCGCATTTTGTAGCCCCAACCAAACGTACACACGTCGCTCCACGGTCCCGTATGTCCTTATCTGACTATGTTGTCTCCAACCCACTGCATATGACCGGAGGACTGCGAAAGATACGCTGCGCTGGAAGCTCTTATTCTATTTCCACACCACTGTCGGTTTACCTTATCAAAGTACCCAGCCGTGCGAGGTTCTCCTTTATCCTACACCTCCTTGCTATTGTTTCCCATACGACTGACATACACTGATTATCATAAATCTATTTATTGGCTAATATTCGGTTGTGCATATGGTGCTCGCCTGCGGAATCGATAATCCGGCCATTGGGATGGACAGGCGGAACACTTTGCCAGAATTAGTCATGCCTACAAGCAGATCAAAATCGGTATTCTACTGTCAATAGTCCATCTAATACATTTAAACCAATCGTTATGTCTTCCAGACAACAATTGCTACATATACACACTAATATCTTGCCATTGCGGCTCCTAGTGACCGCAATACAGCCTTCTAGAACACGTTTGGTCACCTGGGCGGACCTATTGGTGAAGTAAGCTCAACGCGCGCAGGATCCGACCAAGAGGAACCCCCGGCTTATCCGCACCTCTCTATCGCTAATCGCTTACCGGTCCAAGCCCCCATATTCCGGAGGATCATAGATTACCGCCTGTGATTGGCTGTGATAACAGAAATGGTCTCGTGATGGACAGGAACCCTCGTTTCTATTGATGCCAAGACTGCGTTATCCGGATATAAATTTCTTTTTGCTCACCGAAGCTTTTTCTGTCATTTTGGGAATCAATATATATAGAGTATATAATAGCAACTATTCAAAAATTGATTAAATTAGAGAATTTATCAAGATATCTTTTCTTCAACGAATTAGATAAATTTGCTTCAGTCCATTCGATTCAGCTCACTCATAGGTTAGAATAGAACTTCATTAAATCAAATCAACAACTCAATAAATTTCGTGTTTTAGTAACTTACTCGACACAAAGCCAAAGACGCATACTTAAAATTTTTTTAAGTCATACATAATTGTTTAAGTCCATCTAAGCAACAAAACTAATTAATATAAACTCCAATACAATATAATATAGACAAAATGGTGTCAGTTGCGGAACAAACTGCTATTTTAGCTAAATATTTGGATCTTTCACAAAACGGTAAGGTGTTGGCCGAGTACGTGTGGATCGATGCTGAGGGTAACTCGAGATCTAAGTGTAAGACCTTAGACAAGAAGCCAAGCTCGGTAGAAGACTTACCAGAATGGAACTTCGATGGTTCTTCCACTGGCCAAGCGCCAGGTCACGATTCCGACGTGTATTTGAGACCGGTTGCATTCTACCCAGACCCGTTCAGAAAAGGTGACAATATCATTGTTTTAACCGAGTGTTGGAACAACGACGGTACCCCAAATAAGTTTAACCACAGACACGAGTCTGCGAAGTTGATGAAGGCCCACTCCGACGAAGAAGTTTGGTTCGGTTTGGAACAAGAATACACCTTATTCGACCAATTTGACCAACCATACGCATGGCCAAAGGGTGGTTTCCCAGCGCCACAAGGTCCTTACTACTGTGGTGTCGGTACCGGTAAAGTTTACGCTAGAGACCTTATTGAAGCACATTACAGAGCTTGTCTCCACGCGGGTATTGATATCTCGGGTATCAACGCTGAAGTGATGCCATCTCAATGGGAATTCCAAGTCGGTCCTTGTGAAGGTATCGAAATGGGTGATCAATTGTGGATTTCTCGTTACTTGTTGCAAAGAGTCGCCGAAGAGTTCGGTGTCAAGGTTTCATTCCATCCAAAGCCTTTGAAAGGTGAATGGAATGGTGCTGGTTGTCACACTAACGTTTCGACCAAGTCCATGAGATCACCAGGTGGTATGAAGAGCATAGAAGTTGCTTTATCCAAGTTAGCCAAGAGACATAAGGAACACATGTTATTGTACGGTGCTGATAACGAACAAAGATTAACCGGTCGTCAAGAAACTGCTTCCACTGAAGCCTTTTCTTCTGGTGTCGCCAACAGAGGTGCGTCTGTCAGAATTCCAAGATCTGTCGCCAAGGAAGGCTATGGTTATTTCGAAGACAGAAGACCTGCTTCTAACATAGATCCTTACTTGGTCACCGGTATTATGGTGGAAACTATTTGTGGTTCTATTCCTGATGCTGATATGTCCAAGGAATACGCCAGAGAATCTTCTGACTACTAAGTTAATTTAATACCAATCTTCATAGAACTTAGACTTTAATTTCCAGACATTTTCTTTATGAACTAAAAGTTTATTTATCTTACACTATGTGATTTTATGTCCGTTTTACGCTTGTATTTAGCCTAAATATATTTATAATAATTTACGTTTCAATAATTTATGTTATGATTGCTCGTTAGAGAGTTTCTGTATGGGTTCGGTCCTTTTTGACACGCAACACCATTTAAGTGAAGTGAAAATAGTATGTTATATATCTATCCGTTCTTGATTTCTAAAAGATGTGAGGTCAGGAAAAAAGCCGGTCTAGTATAGTGGTCAGTACACATCGTTGTGGCCGATGAAACCCAAGTTCGATTCCTGGGACCGGCATTGAGTTTTTACTACTCTATGTCAATAAGAGCATTCTACATTAATGCGATGAAGCCTATTCAATTGAACAATATGTTATCATATCTCGAAGCAAACTATGGTTCATGTTAGCTGTATGTTCGGCTTCGTCATAACATCGGTATTTCCATTTAATGAAGTGTTGGTATCTCCCATATCGGATGGGTCGTGTACCATAAATTTCAAAAGTAGTTCTTAGTTCAACTATCAATAAATTAACCTACCTATTTCACGTTAGCAAAGATTAAGTATATATAATCAACATGACCGTGGAATATGTATGTATACAATTGATTCAATTGATGACAGACTGGAGCAATAACTTCCAATCGTTAGGTTTCATCTAGGCAGAGTATTTAACTAACATTATCAGAATCCCTTAATTATTGATAGTAATCATTTATCCGATTGTAAGAAAATTATTAGAGAAAGAATCATTCCATGGGAGGGATTGGCTAGAGCCGATGTCATTAGTGAAGATGATGCAAATCTTATAAAGATATTGGAAAAGCAGTCACCAGAAAATAAGAGATCCACAGTTTTATCTGAGTTACAGTTATACACCAATACTATATTGAATTTATTAAATAAATTGGAAATTAATTCTAGAGATGATGTATTGAAATATATTTTGGTGTTGATTAATGACTTATTGATGGATTTGCCTAACCAAGAATTCATTGATTCATCTTTAGCATTATCTAAACTAGACCTGTCGTTACCCTTTTATCCCTTCTTGAAACATATCCAAAACAATGACATAATGATTAAAGCCTTGTGTTTGTACAACATAACAGTATTATTAACTAAGGCAAATTACCAAGATAGACATCTCAAGGTTGATAAGGAGACCTTGATACAAATTTTCGAGCTTTTATCATCAGATCTTTTCATTGGCAATAGTCAAGATTTAAATTTACAAATTATCGGGATTCAATTATTGCAAGAGCTAATAATTTTAAAGTCGTTCAAGCAGGTATATCAAGATATTAATTTAATTGCAAACTTCAAGCCAATAAACCAGTTAATTGCGTTTCAAATTAAGAGACCAAACTCATCGAATTTGCAATTACTTTATAACTTTTTATTGACTACTTGGATCTTGTCGTTCAATCCACAAATCAATCGTATCTTGGTTCATAACTTTCCGGAATTAATTGGCAGCCTATTGACAATTTCCAAGGATTCTATCAAATTGAAAATCGTTAGAATGTCTGTTTCGATTTTGAAAAATTTTATTTTCTTGTCTGTAACTAGTAATGAGCAATTCAAGACAATCAAGTTGGTATTATTCCATGATGGTTTAAACTCAATCAAACTTCTACAAGAAAGAAAATTTGCCTCTAACGGCAGTGACGAGGAATTATCGGATGATCTCAATTATTTGTACGGTACGTTATCGGAAATTGTAAATAACAAATTGACATCGTTTGACGAATATTTAACTGAATTGGAAAATCCAAATTTGATTTCGTGGTCTTCTCCAACTCATAAATCAGGGCAATTCTGGATTAGCAACTCAGGAAAATTCAAAGATTCTTCTTTTAAGTTAACAAAAAAATTATTTGATATCTTGTCCTCCAGTAATCAAAATGACACTGTCAAAGTTATTTTATTGAATGATTTACAATTCTTAATTAAAAATTTGGGCGACGATCTTATTAATTTTATTAACAATGATAAGAATGGCCAGCACAAATTGTTAATTATGAATTATTTAGAAGGTAATGGTGGTAATAACGAATTGAAGTACGAAGCCTTAAAAACAATTCAATTGTTGGTCGGTCATAATTTTTAACGACACATTTCATTAGTCCTCCTCATAACAATAAATTGTGATTGATTTTTTAAAATTCAATTCTACATCTATTTGCTCATCATGATTTACCTAGTACAGGTCTCTTTTATACTTGGATATATATATATATATTTTTAATTTGTTTATTCATTTTATATAATTACTTCGCAATAATGTAGATCAGATAAGTTCGCAGAAAAAAAATATTGTTTACCTAAACGATGATACATTGACTTTCCACAAACATTGTACATAATACATCCATTACCGTCCTAAATTACGAATAGTTGACAGGCATATCCTTCATTGTAACCTAGTTTGGAATCATCCTATACAGTAATCGGATTAAGTTTATTCCTATTAAGGTTTCGTAAGATCAAATAATATGAACTGTTAATAATAATGCCTCCAAAAGTTATTGAATCAATGCAATATCGGGAAAACCGTTTAGAAACATTTGAGAATGGTTCACTCCAGTCCAATTCAAAACAGAGGCGGTATTGGACTCATATTACACCCGACATCGTACAATTGGTTGACTGTGGTTTTTATTTCACCCCAACAAGAATAAATAACGACCAAATAACATGTGTTTGTTGCAGAAAGAAAGAAACGAACGTAGAGGGAGTGGCAAATATTGCTGATTATCATTTGACTAACAACCCCAGCTGTCCCTTGGCTTTAATTATATCCTCACAAATTAATCATTTATCAAATAATACTGATGATTATTGGTCATACCAACCTTCAAGATTGAGTGAGCCATTAAGCAAGGAGTCAATTGATATGAGAAAGAAGACATTTGGTAAATATTGGAAGTATGATAAAAGTAAAGGATCTTCAACAACTAGCATCAAATTGGCGAAAGCAGGCTTTTATTATTGCCCGATAAGATATGGAAATGATAGAGTGCAATGTGTTTACTGTAATTGTTCGTTGGACACATGGCTATCTGATGATGATCCAATAAAAGAACATAAGCTTAATTCTAATGGACCTTGTTACTTTTTGGAAAAAGTGACCGAACAAAGACCGAGGTCCAGGTCTAATTCAAGATCAATGCTGGAGTCTGAAAATAATAAGGAAATTGTTGATAACAGGAAAGATGAGCTAGGTATAAGTAAAGCGGTCAAAATTTC
This sequence comes from Debaryomyces psychrophilus, assembly GCA_900186205.1. Classification (NCBI taxonomy): domain Eukaryota; kingdom Fungi; phylum Ascomycota; class Pichiomycetes; order Serinales; family Debaryomycetaceae; genus Debaryomyces; species Debaryomyces psychrophilus. The sequence goes on along the minus strand of FYBW01000008.1, from coordinate 226,233 downwards.
ATCAAATGCTTCTGATAATGAATATTTAAATATTTTATCTGATGAATATTCGGTAGCAAACGACGCCGAGATTACGGATGAAAGCGTTGAACTATCCAAAAAGACGGTGATTAATGATTCACCGAAAAGAATAGTCAAAAGATCTTCTGAGAATAATAGCTTATATAGATCTCTTTCTCACGAGAGGACAACAATATCAGAAAGTGAGCATGAGGATTCCAGTGACGGAAATCATGAAGAAAATAATTCGACATTCAATGTGCTGATTGATATCGTTGGTGGTCGTATGACAAGATCAAAACACAAGTATCCTAATAATAGACCTACCGCGGAAGAAAATAAACTGAAATCAAGATCTTTAATTGAAGAAGAATTACTTATGACCGACAAGAATGATAAGAATATTAAAATTGAACTCGATGATGATGAAAAAAACGGGAATGAGGATAAACAACAGAATGCTGATGAAAAAGATACTCGAGATAGCAAATCATGCAGCATTGGAGGGAGTATTATAAAAGATGAATTTAATAAGGAAGGAAGCGAGACGAAGATAGGTAGCGAATTATCTAAATCTCATTCTGAAGAAGTAGCTACGGAATTAAGTAAAGTTAACTCTCCAAAGAACAGAAAAGAAATGAATAATTCTGATGATCGAACAAATAGGGTCAGTCGCAATGCTAAAATAGAATATTTTGATGATGATAATGAGGACTCGAATATTGATGATAAGAATCAACTAAGTGTTAATAACTTGAGCGACTTTGATGATAATTCGTATCATGAATCCGCTTCTGATTCCTCTGATAGCTCGACTCATTTACCAAGAAACAAATCTAAGACCGTCGCTAATAATGATCGCGCGTATAAGGTACCAAACAAGGAGATACCAAATGAATCTATTAGTACTCGAACTAGACGTGGAAATATATCGCATAGAAAACGCAAGCAGGTTGTTGAAATTGATCATATAACAGAATTCAGTCACGATACGTCTAATGAAAGTATTGATGAAGATAAAAATCCGAAGGCGAACACAGGTATTGGAGAAGACAATTCACATGAGACAAGCGAGGATATAAAATATGCCATTTCGGAGGACAAAGAAGTTGAAGTATCCAATCGGAAACAACAGAAAGCCACAACTAAAGGCAAAAGTGCGGACAAAGAAAATAAGAAGAAACGTACACGTAAACAGTTGATCGATAACGTATCTTTTGATGATGAAAGATTTGATCAAGTTCTTAAGTCACCTAAAAAGACCAAAAAGCTAAAGATCACAGATAAGAGATATTCCCCATCGCCTCCAATATATGATTTGTCGAATCAGAACTTAGGTGATTATCGAGAAGGTAATATACATTTCCTTGAGAATGATATTAGGCTACCGGTAAAAAGTGATTCTCTAAAGAAACCCTTATCCGAGACAGCAACTAGCACGGCAGAACAACTTCATGCGAAAAACATAGATGCATCACACAAGTTGAATGAACAGAATTACGAACTACATGGAAATTTCAAACCTAAGAAACCATCTCAAAACAAAAAACCAACTGCATCTAATAAACCTAATAATATTCTAGACATGTCGTTTGGTGAATCAGCAAATGACATTTTCGTCAATCATTCTGAGCCATTCACATTTGACATTAAAAACCCACTATCGATCAAAAGTTCAAATAACCATTCACGAAAAATAAATAATAACAAAAATCTCGCTGTTTCCATTTCAGATAATAATGAAATTCAGCCTAGCCAACGCAAGGGAAAGGAATCTCCAGTTCACGATATTTTGCCATCTGATGTCTCAGTCTCATCAGACATTCATAACGATGCAGTGAAGGATAAAATACAATTGAATGGTACTACAGGAACATCAAAAATTACACCGAATATAAGTAAGGAGATGAGCGAATCGTTGGAAATGAAAAACTTATCAAACTCAGATTCACCGAAAGTAGATCAGGACATGGAATATGATGAGCATAACGAAATTAGGTCTGCAGTAAACATTGAAGTCAGACTGCCAATGGGCTTGGAGCATGATGCCGATGGCGGGTGTGGCTCGAAGACGGACGACAATGTTCTACTATCTGAAACGGGCATACCTAAAGACCCAGAAATTTCTATGTCGACGACAAACAAACCCTACAATAATGTTGACCATAGTCTGAATGATCCCATTTCATCTGCAATTTATAAAAGGCTGAAAGATAATTCTGGACAAAAAGCAGATAATGTCATTGACAGCACAATTCATAATGATGAGGGCTTGGCTGTTGAAGAAAAAAACAAGAATGGAAATCATAGTTCAACATACATTAGCCATCAATCCGAGGAATCAGTTGTATTATTTCACGACGCAAGAAGTAAAGAAGAAAAGGTAAATCAAGAAGCAAAAGAGTCGCAAAAAGATGGAAATGACAGGTTAAATTCACAATCAGCCTATGCCGAATATATTAAAGATATGGAGGAAATAAGTAAGGGGTTGAGATCTTCAGACAGATTTTCTAGCCCCAGCAAAATGTCGAACAAATTGAAACAAGTTGAAGATTCAACCATTGCATCTATGAAAAATGGGGATATACTTAAGGACGGAGCAGACACATTACCCAGGTGGGACAAGTCGGATCCTATTATACTGCCGGCAAAATTCAATGATACCGATGAGAAGGAAGTGATGATTCAATACAATGAGACTCCTAAACCTCTTACGCCCCTTGTTTCACCCGATGCCTTTGAAAGGTTTTCGGGAAACTTTACCAACCTCTTAGAATCAAGCACCCCGGAAAAAAGAAACGAGAAGACTGTTCCAAAAGTACCTGGAGTCGAGTTGTCCAAGCCACCGTTAAAGTGGGTGCCTGTGTCTTTGTCCAATCTTTTAGATAATCTTCATAATATGGAGGCTGCAGCAGAATATTTAAACAAAAGTCTCAATTCGCAGTACGATCTACATGACGATTATGACGGCGAGTTAACAAATTTCATATCGAATATGCCAGAGGATGAAGAGAATATGACCATACAAGAGTGGGTAAGACATAATGCAACAAACTGTCATAAACTAGCTAAGCAAACTTGCAATGAAATGATTGAGGTTTACAGAGCAGAATACTTGAGAGCGATCAAAACTCTTGAGAAAATGCCCACTATTGATTAATAGACCAACTGCGCTGGTAAATAAGTGATGTCTTGAACTTTTTCCGTTTCAATTATATCATAGATAAATTACATATCCTTAATAACAATAGATATAGAAACTTCTTACTCTAAGAGACCGATATTCAAATGTTTAGAATATTGAGTATTTAATTTATAAATAAGAAAATTTGGCTTCAGAATATTATGAAGTTACCTTTCAAGGAAAACAATCCAAATGTCCCATTTTACTATTATATATTCTGACTTGCGAATTAGACAATACTATATACATATGCCCACTTATTGTTGTTTCATTCTATGATGTGTGTAGCTTTTAACAGCAAAAAAAGTCCAAATTTTTCTATGCGTGTTTATGTGCAGTAGTCCTTTGATGAATCGTCATTTTCGAAACCTACATCAATATCGAAATCTTATCAAGTATATTCTGCCTATAACTACAATTGTAATAAGAACCAAACAACTCGCAGGTCCTTACCCACTATATTAATTATTCGACTTCATCCATACAACAAACAACAAGTGGATAGTGAGTGACCTACGAATAGTTTCAAAATAAAGCAAGTCTCAATTCAAGACAAACTTCAGGATGTCGTTTTGGCCATTTTCAAACCAATTGCATAGCAACAATCAACTACACAAGTTCTTAGATTCAGTTCAGGATTCATCACAAATAACTGCTGACGATTTGATAGGCGATCTGACATTGCTGCAAGAGTTGCTTAATGAACTTCATAACATAAAGGGCAACTATAATAATAACAATGCAAGTTTTCAATTCCTGCAACAACTGATACATGAGAACAACCTAACGAATAGTTCATCTAATTCTGATACATTTTCGTTGACGTCTTCAACTAATGATAATAATAACAATTCAAACAAAGACGCTCGAGGACCAAAATTATTAGAATTACTATTACAGCCGCATATATTGAATGGATTTCTCGATTACATTGTTAACAGTGTCGACTTTTTCCATGAGATAAGTATAAAAGAAAAGGAAGAATCAGAAAAACTTATAAATGGGGATGAAGCGAAGAAGGAAAATACAAACAAAAATGAGCATAGCCTAACTATGGATGCTGAGAATGATTTTGAAATCGAACAGGAAGAAGACCTTAACGTGGGAAGAAATATCGATGATAAAGAGACTGAAGAAGAAACAAAGGATGAAAAGTTACGTCGTTGTATTCAAACAGCATCAGACATTTTATCGATAGATTTGTGGGTGATTCTGAATTATATTATCGAAACCCCGGCCATTATTGAAAAATTATGGCTGATTCTTATGCTACCAAATTTGGAGGAGAATTCGTTATCCGTCTCATATCTAGTTCATATCTTAGATCAATTAATCGACAAGAATAGTATCTCATTGTTGAACTTCATAAGACGTCAGCCGAATTTGGTCGATACATTTATAAAAAAGATAGAAATACCTATGTTGATGGACTTTCTCTTGAGAATTATCCAAACGGATAAAGCCTCGTCACCTACCGGAATCGTGGAAGTTTTATCACAGCAGCAACTAATACCAAAACTAATAGAGATTTTGAAACCACATCCATCACAATTTGCAACCAAACCGTTAACTATTCCAAACCATAGATTGTTTTTTAAACAAACTGCAGCTGCGGATTTCATAAAAGCTGTAGTCACAATATCATCAAATACCGCCTTAGCAGTTGTTTTAGAGAATAATATTGGACCTAATCAACTCACAAGAGAAATAGTTTCTCCAAAAATAATTAACACTATGATAAATGATATCATGTTGTTCAACGTGTCATCTGATATTGGGCTAAATCAATCAAACAAGCACGGCATTAACAATTGTGTAGGGATCATAATTGAACTTATCAGAAAGAATAACTCTGATTATGATTTGAACTGCGGAACATACAGCACTATGCTTCAAAACAGTGGCGATGAAAACAACGGTGGTGAAGTTAATTCCTATGTTATGTTTCACTGGTTAAAAGACTTCGAACAAAATCCTCCAGGTCCCAGAGATCCAATTTATTTAGGAGAGATGCTTTCAATATTTTCGGATCATTTGGACAAATTTTCAGAGTTATTAAAAAGTCCACCTGGTGCACCATTACATATTAAGGATTCGCAAGTACTAGGCTTTACAAAGTTCAAAATTTCTGAATTAATTGCAGAATTACTCCATTGCTCAAATATGATATTATTGAACTCGAGAAAGATAAGGAAAGTGGTTGAAGTTCGTGATAAACTAAGACTTCAACAAAACGACCGTTTGAAAAGAGCTTTAACAGAATCATTTGTAAATAATCATACAGATCATAAACGTCATTCGATAAATGATGTCACAAGTGGATTAGATGATGTTTCATTAGATGACATAAACTTTTTAGATGTTGATAAGAAAGAAGAAGAATCTGTGATTGACATTCCCGAAGACTATAGAAACATTCTTCTGGAGGAGAGTCATGATTTTTCAAATTTAGTCGATATAGAAGCTGAAGATGATTCCGGTGATGATGAGCCAAAGATTTCTCCTGAGAATCCATTTGTATGTTCAGATAGGGATAAAAGAATTCGGTTGAATCCTTGTATTGGAGATTACTTTAAGATTAAATTAGGTGATCTGAAGATTTTGCTTGATATTATTTCTAAGTTTACAAATTATCCGTGGCACAATTTTTTTCATAATGTTGTATTTGATTTGATTCAACAAATTTTCAATGGGAAACTTAACTCGTATAATTCATTTTTAATCGTGGATTTGTTTAAGACAGATAAGTGTAATCTAACAAATCTAATCGTAAAGTCCCACCGTGAAACTCATGAGCCACGTCCTGGCTATATGGGTCACTTAATTCTTATAAGTGAAGAGGTTGTAAAATTTACGTCACTTTATAAACCTGATCTTATTTCGCCAATAATACTTGATGTAATTGTATCTCAAGATTGGGATTGGTTTGTGAATGAGATATTACTTAAAACGAGAGAAGTTTACAATGTTGTGTTGGGAGCTGAGCAAGACGAGGAAGAAGAAAATAATAGACTGAACGACAAAGACCAAGATTTTGGTTTTGATTCTTCGACTGTTGGGTATCTTGACTTAGACTCATACGATAATGGGCACAGGGATGCCAAAAAGAATCTCATTATTTTAGGAGATAGGTCTAATCATGATTTATTTGTTAACGAACGTCAAAACAGCGCTTCTCAAGAAAACGATGATCATGATGATGACGAACATATGGTGGAAACTCCAGTCCCCAATGTAAGAATTGAAGGGTCACCGCTGGTTGAAGTTTTGGAAGGAGGGGACTTCTACGATAATAAACATTTTCATGATGAGTCTCAAGAAAATGAATTTTTAGAAAATTTGTCAGGTTCCAGTTCCTCAGACGAAGATGAAGATGATAGTCGAGATGAAGATGATAGTCGAGATGAAGATGATAGTCGAGATGAAGATGATAGTCGAGACGAAGATAGTAATGAATTACGAAGAGTGTCAAGGCACAACGAGTAAGTGATTCTAAAATATAGGCATTCTAAATAATATCAATAATATAATATCTAAGAATAAATGTGATCTGAGCATTGCATAATTATACTAAATAATATCCTATTATTTTTGTTTTCTCTTTTGGGTTGTCGAGCTTCCATTTCTACCATAGACTACTTTACCATTAGGCAATTCAAAACTCTGCCCTCTTTGAGCCTTCTTCTTAGTCCTCTTCTTTTGTTCATTTGAAGTAAGGTCTGGTTGTTTATCAGGATTTTCGAAGACGACAGTCGTGTCTACTGTCTTATTCAAGGCCTTTCCAAGAGAAACATTCCACAACATACAGGGAAGTTTAAAAAAAAGAGATTCTTTGAACCGTGGATTTATGTTTATATCATTCTCATCAAGAGGGACAAGATAAGAGTCTTTTTTAGGTTCTGAAACCACCAATGAAACATTCCCATCTGCAGTAACCATAAATTGCTTTCCTGTACTTTCGTTCATAATCTTTCTATTGGAGCCGTCAGCAGGTGGAATCTGAGAACCTCCCCATGCTTGTTTCTTGGTTTGTTCCTTCAAATCTCTAAGACGTTTGAAGTCTTGTTTTCTGCTGATTTTCAAAGCCACGAAATGAATCCCTCCGACTATCATATAAAGCAACATCGCAGTCAAAACAATTCCCGGGCGAAATTTGGAGTAGTAATAGCCTGTTCCTTTCCATCTAGGGAATCCTTTCGAATGGAAATAATCATATCTTCTTTTCAATGATTGGTCTCTCAAAATATTACCAACCAAAGACAATCTTTGAAATCTTTCTTCGGCTTGTTTTTTTAATGATTTCGATCCCCCAGAAACCTTATCTGGATGTAAAAGACGTGATTTCGTTCTGTAAGCCTTAGAAATTTCTTGTAACGTAGACTTGGGGCCATTCGGTAATTCTAACCAAGAATAAAAACTGATACCTTTTCCTAAATCATGTTGAATTTTATCATTTAAGTTAAAAATTTCGTAATCTTCAGGCGACCAATTAGATGCATCAACAAACGAAATTGCTGATATAAGTATCAATATAAGCGACAATACAGATAGGTGTCTCATCTTTACGGATAAATATATTCCTAACTTCACTAGTGGTTTCTTGTATTGAAAAATTCATCATAAGTATAATTATATACAGTCTCAATATATACTAACAGATCAACCTTTTTGTTTCAGTGGTTTTATTATATAACTATCATACTATTTCTTTTATATAACGGGATAAGCAGTTCATATGGCACATTTATATCCACTTTCTACAAATTTCAAGCTTGTATTTTTCTATAATGCATGTTCATTTACGTTATGGTTTTGCTGTTTTGGTCGCTTTTTACTTTTATTGCCTTTGGTAGGTAGGAAGTTTTTGCCAGGAGGAATTGCAGACTTCTTCCACATCGTATCATTGTTACCTTTGTGTGGGTTCTTCATCAAAAAGACTTTAATCAATACGAAATTACAATTGAATGATATTTGGTCATTTGCGAATGGTTTGAAAATGGTATGGATTTGCTATGGTGTTATCTTCCCACATCCAAGAGTAGCAAAACATGCTTCATATTCGTTACTCATTTTAACATGGTGCTTGATGTATGTGATTCATTTTGCATATTATTCCTTCAAGGTTAAAATACGCAGTTCACCTTCTTGGCTTTTTTGGTTACAGTATCACCATTTTTATTTAACATTGCCTTTAACTATGGTTGCAGAAATGATATTAATATTTTTAAGTCTTGCATTTGTCAGACAGGATCACTTTTATGAAGTTATTTTACAGGTGGCTTTGTTGAGCTATATACCAATTGGATATTTTGCATGGGGATATTTGCAATCAAGAAAATCTATTAAATATGACACTATCATAGAAAAAAGAAGACAACGCTCCACAGTACAGCAACAGGAAGAACATAGAACAATTGCGTCATCCATCTCCTCCCGCAATCAATACTCGATAGAAGAACATGAGTTGCGAGACATGGTTTCAAATTAATAACTCAGAACTATCTATTACATATATAGTCAACTATAGAAAAACTTTGACTTTTCTTAGTACTTGTAGAAAATAAAATTATAAATAATATCGATTCAATCCAAAAGGAAATATCAAGATGAGCAAATCAAGATTTAATTCAGAGTCTGTAAGTGACTAAGAAGAATATGGGGATGTTCTCATGCAATCTTAATTTTTGATTCATTAGATCATCACAATAGGATAAACGTTTTCTATAACTAATTATCTTCAGAAATTATTACTGCCATGTTAAATTTTGACATTAATTCTAAAGCCAACCATTGAATACCTACTTGCATACCAAAAGAGTGTACCAACGATAGAGCATACGCACACTAAAATTGAAAACTTATTATAATTGTCGATACTTCCATTGCCGATGATAACGGCGGCGACTGGGACACCGAATAAATTACCAATACTAAGGAAGAAATTTAGTAAACCATATCTCTCTCCGAATTCCACAACTAAACTAATCTGTGCTAAGCATATGGGCAACATTGATAAAATCAGTCCCAGAAAAAACCCTCCAAGAGCAGCAAACGCATATAAGACTTTCAAATTATGACCAAAAGGTATCCATAATGCAAAAATAGAAATATTATATCCCAAAAGCATTAAAATGTTCACATTAAATTTTCCAAGATAATCAGATCCATATCCCGGTAAAAACCTACCTAAGACGCCCGTTGCATTCCAAACGGTCAATAACACATATGACGTTGATTCCGAAACGCCCTGTGCAATAGCATATGTAGCGAAATAAGTAATAATCAACACGAGCGAAAGTTCAGCGAAAAATGCACCTGTAATGAGAAGAACATACCTAAGGTCTTTCATATGTTTGAAGCTCAAAACTTTTGTTTCTCTTCTTACTTTCCGCCATTTTGACATTGTTTCGGGTCGTTCTTGTGATAATGAGTCCCTATCATCATCAGTCTTTCTACTTACTCTTTGTCTGATTAGAAATATACCAATTAGCATGCAACCAAAACATATACATCCCAAAATAATCATCGCTACTGAAAATCCGTACGCGGGATATAGATATCTCAACAACAATGGAAACGCTAATCCACCCAAGGAACCAGCACTTGTAGAGAGCCCCTGGACCATACCAATCTTGTTATTGGAAAACCAATGGTTGATCACACCAACAGCTGGCGTTAGAGATAATCCGTTTGCAACACCAACAGCGATGAAACTCAAAATAAATTGATAAACGCTCTTACTGAACGCCGTAGCAATCAATCCACCTATCAATAAAGCTGCAGATATAATTAACAAGACTGTTGGGCCCTTCTTATCGAATACACTTCCAGTAAATAGTCCTACCGCATACGCAAGACAAAGGTAGATCGAGAAAATCCACGAAACATTAATAGCACTAATATCTGCTAACTGATGTTCTGAGACATACGTTTGAATTGCACCAATGGAATTAATAAGACCTAAATTGGTCAAAATAGTGAAGTAAGATCCAATCACTACAGAATACGCCTTAAACCCTCCGTCTGGGGGCTTATCATCTGTGTCCTCGGAGCGATTTGTTGTTTCAATGGCATTATCTAACCCTGTATCCGTTGGAGAAGTATGTTCCTTAGTTGCATCTATTGTTTCGTTCATAAAACTCCTGATCCTAGACTCAGAATTTTCGTTAGCCCCTGTTCCTCTGGTTACGCTATCAACAGCTTCATTAATCATAATAGGAAGAAGGTAACGTTCTTCAGAACAACCGTATGAACAATACAATCAATAGCGTTTTCGGTAGAAGACTCGGTAGAAGACGAGAATGAGACGTGAAACGTGACTCGGAGCGATTTGTTGTTTCAATGGCATTATCTAACCCTGTATCCGTTGGAGAAGTATGTTCCTTAGTTGCATCTATTGTTTCGTTCATAAAACTCCTGATCCTAGACTCAAAATTTTCGTTAGCCCCTGTTCCTCTGGATACATTATCAACAGCCTCATTAATACTATCATTTCTGTATTTGTATCAATACCGCTGCCTGACTCTAGAAAGCTCAATTCCTTCAGAAATTTGTTCTGACATTCAAATTGACTTAAGATTAATAATGTACTTTAATTATATAAGTTAAGCTTGTTGCTTTCATACAAGAATACTTCTTATCTTAATAATCAGAATTGAATCTCCGATAAGTAAATCAGAAAACCGTTTAAATATCAATAGGGTTAATGAGAACCGCACTAATTTTCTTATGAGAAAAAAGTTTTTGAAAAATCACTGAGTTAGATATTGATCGCTAGGGTTTTGATATATCTTAGCATTCATCTGTTGCTATAGTGTGTATACTACATATACAGAATAATGATTACCAAATACTTTACCAAGGTCTCAGTCAGGTTTGATCCATTTGCCGCCAGTTCCAGATCAGCCAGATTATTTCTTTCGAGAATTCCACCTTCGATGAAAGGTGCTTGTAAAATAGATTATAAGGTGTTGACAGCAAGCTCACCAGCGTCAGAAAAATCAGGAGTGGAAGTGACTTTCAAGGATAAGCATGTGATGAAGGCAGACCCAGAGACAATGAATTTCAAAGATTTAAGTGTACATTTTGATAGTCATTCGAGACTGTTGGCTATTAAAGAAGCCATATCTGATTAGAAGAGAAGTGCTGTCAAGGTGTGTATTGATGAAGTTGTATTATTCATGTATATATTGGTTATTTTACGTAGATTTAATAAATTCAAAAAATTAGATTAATGAAGGGAAACATAAAAATGGAAACTCAAGTGAATGGACATAACATCTATAATATGGAAATATACTGTTTAATTTCGTGGGAGCATTTTTCTGTGTTTGTCGATTCCTGGAGACTACTTGGACTTCGAAGACTTCGAAGTAAAATCAGAAGCAGTGTCTTTGTTCATGTATTCCTCAAACCATTGAGGTACAGTTTCATTGAATATGGTTCTTGACGTGACACTGTCTACGTTTTCTATAGATAAACATGATTCGTCTGGTACACTCTTTGGAGAGTAAAGAATTTTGAAGACCTGGCGGTCTTTATCCCCAGTCTCATTCGAAACCAGATCTACAATCCATTTCAAGGTGCGTTTATACCACTTGAATAACTTTTTGCAAGTAATATTAGTATTATCTGGGAGTTTTAAGGGATGTGAATTTAACAAATTGACTATTTCATTTGACTCATACTTTCTTATCGACGCAAGGTTATAACCCTTTGATCTGAATCCAATAACCACATGCTTACCATCAACTAATTTTGTCTGGCACCAGCTTGACATTAATTTGGAAGCCAATTTAAAGTCGATCTGCGATTTGGTTTGGCTATGCGTTTTCAATTCAACATATGAAGATAACGTGGCATCCTGATCTATTCCAGCATCGACTTCTGCTGTCAAAATGGTATTGAACGTACCAAATTCTTGAGCGACAAGAGAATAAAAGTCGTTCGCTTTATCCGAACACAGAGTAATCAAATTTTCAAACTTAAACCCAGTATACTGTAATAAATCTGTATTATTTCGTCGACCTAAGCTCAATTTTGACATGCTTACGCTAACATCATCTTCGAAATATTCCCAATCGAAGTTCAATATGATAATCCCTTTCCAATAGACCACATTGAATTTATATTCCTTCCAATGGTTCAAAGGTATAAGCATAAGCATAAGCAAATTTCTTCGTAAGCTCAAAATCGTACATCTAATTCTACTGAACGGACTGTGTTTGTCTTCAGTGTTCTCCAAATAATACTTGAGTATGGTGAACAAAGCATCTAATTGATAAACTTCGCTATTCGAAGATTTCTTGAATGATTCGTAACCTGTTGTTAAATCGGCGCCTATGAGTTTACTTGATTTTGTTGATTTTGGCTTATTTCGTTTACCTATAGAGATACTTAATGATTTTAGACCATCCTTATCATTCGGTCTAATTTCACCGGTGGCTGTTTTCGTATAATAAAGTAATTGTGTAGGTTTCTCATCACGCACCAATCCAATGGAAGAGAGCTCTTCTGCATTATCGTCACAACCTTCATCTATTAGGTGATTATTAGAAAGGTCACCGAATAACGAAAGTGGTAATTTCTTCATTCGAAGAGGAATGGCTACTGTTCAAAACTAGTAAGGTGCGTAAAATTGAACGTTTTCATATACACATCATATCATAAGCAAGAAATATATATTTACTTTCTTTGACCATATGCCTTAGTGGCGTAGTCACCATTGATAACAATAACATCCTCAGGTCTGTAGTCATGTTCACCCGAGAAATAGCTATTCAAAATATCTTTAACTCCGTTAGCGTACCTTGCTTGCGCATCCAAAGATGTACCACTGACATGTGGGGTCATGGCATTACCTGCATTGTACTTGTTCTTCATTTGCCTCCAAGGGTGGTCCTTTGGAGCTGGTTGTGGATACCAGACATCTCCACCATAACCACGCAATTTACCACTCTCAACAGCTGCCGCAACGTCTTCAGCAACACATATGGCACCACGGGCAGTGTTGACTAACCAAGAACCATCCTTCATCTTCGAAATCAATTTATTGTTGAACAACCCCTTGGTATTTTCATGTAATGGACAATTGATGGTAACTATATCTGCTTGCCCAACCATCTTTTCCAAACTCTCAACTCTTTGCACGATATCATCCTTATCGTTGAACAATCTTGAAGCCTGGTTCAATTTGTCAACTGCTGCTTTTGGTAAATCTTGATAATCATAGTACAACAACTTCTTAGGGTTGAAGGCAATTAATCTTTCCATGACTCTGAAACCAATTCTACCTGCACCAACGACTGCAATAACCTTGTCTTCAATATCATACTCATCTTTCGCAGCACCCGCAATGTCCCACGATCCTTCCTTGACCTGTTCATGCGCTGGAACAAAGTTTCTCACTAAATCCAACATTGTCATAAGAACATGCTCAGCGACCGAAACGACGTTTGAACCAGTCACTTCAGTCACGGAAATCTTCTTTTCGTTGGCTGCATTCAAATCGACATGATCCGAACCAACACCAGCAGTAATACACATCTTCAACTTTGGAGCTTTGGCAATTCTTTCCCTGGTGATGTAAGCCGGGAAAAATGGAGTAGTGATAACAATTTCTGCATCCTGTAACTCCTTGTCGACCCCAGATGAAGGTTCAGGGTCCTTGTCATCGGTGGAAATAAGTTCGTACCCATTCGATTCAACGAATTCACGGATTCCTAACTCATTTTCTAAGCAACCTAATAATTTTGGTTCTTGTTTGGCGTGTTCACCACCTTTATAAAGTACGAGCAAAACCTTTCCTTTGGACATTGCAGCTTATCAATTATCGTATTTGTATGATCAATTAGCAACTGTAATTAATTCTTATAGAATGAAAAACAGAAATGATTTATATCCTACATTTTCCCCTATTTATACTTTTAATCAGTATTTTAAATTAATTATAATATTGTTATTATTTGGGTAAAACCTATTCTCCACCTGTTCGGAGTTTGATGAGTGATTTTAATCTTAGCCGAGGTTTTTTTTTATCAGATATACCCACTTTGATAGAATTCATCCAATTGCGACAATAACAGTTAATCTAATCCATTCCATCGGCATTGTACCCGGAGCCACAAGACAACAAAGGAATATGTGGTAGGCACATTTGCAGCAATCATACAGTCGGAAAATATATTAGCAATGAATACGAAACTTAGACAATAAGTAGACTTAGCAAGGGTGATGTACAAATAGCAACTACATGTAAAAATGATATTAATAAATACATTCAAGTGTTAGATCAACCATATTGAAATGTCTAATGACTATGAGATACGAATGACAACATGAACAAAAATCCTTTGAAGAAATAAAATAGAATATATATTTAAGATGCAAATTCATTAACTAGAATTCAATTAATCAAAGGCTAATTGTTTTTTGATTTCGGCAATGGCCTTACCTGGGTTCAAACCTTTTGGACAGGTTCTGGTACAGTTCATAATGGTGTGACATCTGTATAACGACATGGAGTTTTGGAGCATTTCCTTTCTGGCTCTGGAAGCTTGGTCTCTCGAGTCAATCAACCATCTGTAGGCTTGCATCAAGACTGCTGGCCCTAAGTATTCTTGTTGATTCCACCAGTACGAAGGACATGCGGTAGAACAACATGCACACATAATACACTCGTACAAACCGTCCAACTTGGCTCTGTCTTCGATACTTTGCAAGTTTTCACGCCCGTCTTCAGGGTGGGTGTCTCTCTGCAAGAACGGTTGGATCGACTTGTATTGCTTGTAGAAGTGGGTCAAGTCCGGAACCAAGTCTCTGACAACGAACATGTGTGGCAATGGGTAGATCTTCAAGTCCTTGGATGTGTCTTCCTCTATACGGCACAAACACGCTAAGGTGTTTCTACCGCCAATGTTCATGGCGCACGATCCACAAATCCCCTCTCTACAAGACCTTCTGAACGTCAATGTAGCGTCTTGCTCGTTCTTAATCTTTAAAATAGCATCCAACACCATAGGACCACATTGGTTCAAATCGACTTCGTAAGTCTTCATGTGTGGTTCAACCTCTGGGGTATCAGGATTCCATCTGTAAACTTGAAACTTTTTCATCCTGATTTCTGCATTAGCAATAGTGGCCAAACTTCTAAATTTTTGGCCCAAAAAGCTGCTTCTTTGACGAATAATTGATTTAAACATTCTTAATATGTCTTGTTTTGTCCGTTATTAAAAATAACCTGCTTAATTATCAACGTTTAATCTTCAAACTAATAAAGAAAATTTTATGACAAATCGTTTATTCTTTATATTGTTCCCGGTGAATTCACCCGGGGAATACATAAATATGTAATTAAAAATTACCGAGCGTTGATTGGATAAAATATTGAATGCTCACCAAATATGCGAATGTGGTTTAATGATGCAACTTGCACGAATTACGATTCGACTAGGACTATCGGGGTCTGGTCGACCCTGGTATGTACATGTAGAGCTGTAGCAAGTGGGTGCGTCAAAACAAGCCTGGTGTAGGATAATTGTACAAAGTGATCGTGGTGTGGGCGAACTCCTGGTTAAAATGCCGTGGAAGAAATTATATCCGAGCGTGGTGTAAGGGTCTTGAAGAATGATGATGGCAATAGTGGAGTGTAGAGTAGCGTGAAGAATAGACGACAGATGCTGATGGGGAGGGTTACCAATGCAATGTATATAACAACAGGATGCAAACGATGCTAGTGGAATTGTATTTTTCGAGGTATACTATAGTGATGCTATAAATGTGAAAATTAGGAGGAGGCGTGCAGAATTTATAAATTTTCAGCAATTTAGTTGTTTTGGCCTTAAATATAAAACTTGTGCTCTGCTATGGATGCTAGGCACAGCACAGGCATTCCCCTGTAATGTACCTGTTAGTTGCTAGGAGTCGTGTTTTTTTGGGATTGAACGTAGGTGTGGTCTCATCGGATGTGCGATGAGGAACTGAGTTTTGCAGCAATATAGAATTGGACAGACCTGAATCCGGAATCTTGCCTGCGATGTCCCAGCACATTCTACGGTACTGGGTGGTGTCTCAAGGCATGTTATGACTATACATGACCTTTCGCTGTATTGTATAAGTCTGGTTTTCTTCTTTTTATCCATCTTAACGGTTTTGCGGAGAGAAGAGGGGGATGCAAATACCAGAAAGCCACATGGCCCTATGAATTCATCGACAACACGCGAGAGACTTCCCAAACAACAGAGAACACGTTCAACAACCCACCCTGTCATTACACAACACCTACACCTGTTCTATCTTCCGATGAACCTATCTCGAATGCTGGGGTATCGATGCTTATATAATCAAACCATCCATTGAAACTATTCTGAGTCGGGTTGCAACCATAGGTACGCGTAATGGAGCAATACCGAAGCTAATATGACCGATACTGTGTCTAATGTCCACGGCAACTCTGGAATAACGTTTTAGTCCTGGTTCTCCTATCCATGCCGTATTGCTGAGCACTCTTCACACAATAGAGTGGATTGCAATTCTCCTCTGTTCCATCCACCAGCCGCCATTTCTGACCCCCACCGGGACTTATGGGTAACATTTCCTTTATAAAAGATATTTAGTTGGCATCTTTGCTCAGTTGTAGACCACTTAAAACATATAGATAATACAAAAACGAGACTAATGACACTCCAAGACCAAGTTATTCCAGCCGGAATTTACACTCCTATTCCTACGTTTTTCAAACTGGACAGCAAATACACTTTGGATTTAGAAACCCAGGTTGAACATGCGAAGTTTTTGTACAAAAACGATATTAACGGGTTGGTGGTATGTGGTTCTATGGGCGAATGTGTGCACTTAACTGCACAGGAAAGACATGGCGTTGTTGCGGCAATTAGAGAAGCAATTCCAGATGAAAATTTTAAGCTCATTGCGGGAGCACCACCATTAGGTAGCATCCAGGAGGCCATCGAAGAATCAAAGCACGCAGCGGATGCTGGTGCCAATTTCATCATTTTGTTAGTTCCTGGTTATTTCGGACCCGCATTGATAAGTCAACAAGGTATTATCGATTACTTCACACAGGTGGCGGACCAATCTGCATTACCAGTTATGACATACAACTATCCTGGAACTTGCAACAATGTCACAATCACGATTGACACCTACGAGATATTATCGCAACATCCAAATATTGTCGGAACAAAATTAACCCATTTCAATTTGGACTTATATACTTTAGTTGGTAAGAACCCAACCATTTGCAAAACGAATAATTTCAGGCCCTTTACTGGGTTGGGTCAGATTCTTATTCCTGCATTATCAGTGGGTATATATGGTGCCATTGATGGGTTGTCTGCGTTGTTTCCAAAAGTGATGGTCAGACTATACAATTTATGTAAAGACGGTAGAACTTCCGAAGCCTCAGATTTGCAATATTTAGTTACCAAGGCAGACATGATGATTTTAGAGTTGAATGTTGTCGGCATTAAATATGCTATCAAACAGATACACAATTTTGGAGATCGCTTGACTGGAAGACCTCCATTGAGTAAAGAAATTGATATCGAAGCATATAAAAAGTTTCAACCTGATATTGAGGCTTTACTAAAGATTGAAAATTCGCTATAGGTCTCGCGCAATACATGGGGTACTCAATACAGATATAATATATACTTCTTTTTAATTAAGTAGTTTACAATATATATCCTAAGAATGGCTTCTAACACAAATTACCAAGACTATTACAAACATGGATACGATAATTATGTGTGTAAAACACATGCGTGGAGAACTACTAGAAATTGCTCTGCTTATATGCTCCCAATCATAAAGCCAACAGATAAGATATTCGATGTTGGGTGTGGACCAGGAACTATTACTTGTGAGGGTCTTATGTTTCAAAATGAAGTGTGGTTGGTATAGAACCTACAAAGGAAATTATTAAAGATGCAATTGCAAAATGTACTGAGAAAGGAATTAAGAATGTTACCTTTGAAATTGCATCGACGTACAAACTTCAGTATTAGGATAACTCATTTGATATCGTTCATTCACATCAAGTGATTGTCCATTTAAAGGATAGAGTTTTGGCTTTGAAAGAGATGCGGAGGGTTACCAAACCCAATGGTTACGTTTGTTGCAAAGTCGGAGATACAGAATCCACAGTAGTTTATCCAGCGAAATATCACGATAAGATTTACGAATTTTTCACAAATATTGTTATATGTGAGCACACAAGTACTATTTGTGCTCAAAAATTACGGGAATTTGCTCTAGAGACTGGGTTTAAATCAGAAGATATTAATTCTACGGCCACGCCATGGTGCATTGCAAATGATGATACTAGAAAATGGTTTGCTCAGATGTACATGGAAAGAATCGAAAAATCCAGAAACCTGATGGATAATGTCTATAAGAAATAAAACGTCGATTCTTTGAAGGAATAGAGCAATGATGAGAGAGGGTGGTTAACAATGCTTCACGGTGAGATTGTTTGCCAGAAAAAGTAACTTCATTGTACCTGCGTTATTATTAAAAATGTATAATAATCTTAGACTAAACTACCATCCCCTCCATGGGACCCAGATATCAACAACTTCATCGGAGCCATCAACAACAAAGTACCAGGGGTAAGATGCAGCCGTAATACAACTATGTTGTGGCGTAATACTAACCTGTGTACCTAATGGTATGAAAGTTGTTTCTTTTGATTCATCAAATGGAGTGAGTATGCCGTGTTCTTGACTTATTCTTCCAACAATCCAATTGTTGTATTGAGGAGGTTCCAAAACTCTTCCGTGTCCTGGAATTGGTCCAAATTCCCGGGCCAAGGCGATAACCCCAGCGTTGATTAATTGTTCACCAGGCGGCTTAGGTCCTCTATTAGGGTAGGTAGAAATAACTTCAGCAATGACTTTACAAGATACATCCTCATAACTTACGCAGCCTGTAGCTACTTGTTGTAAATCACAGCATGGATAGTTACCAGCATGTAATTCCAAGATACCAGATAATTTACCGCCTATGGCTTTTTCTAACGTTTCTTGAGTTAAGATTCCAGACGCGTGGGCTGTTGGTGTTGCACCGACCGATAATTGCAAGTTAGTTAAACTTGGATCTATAGCAATAGCTGCCTCAGCAGCTTTATTTGCTTGATTAATCTCTTCAATAAGCACAAGCTTTGCCTTGCTCTCAGAGTCAGAGCTATATGAGTGACCGGCATGACAATAGAAACCATAGATTTCTACATTCTTTTTAACTTCTTCTTCTTTCAATGCTTTTGTCAAGACTTGGTTCAATAATTCCGACTCATTTAACAAACCTGCTCTATCCGTGCCCATATTAATCTTTATGAAAATTGACCATTTTTTATTTATATAATTTGTCTTATTGTAGGCAGTCAACACATCTAATTGTTCTGGGCTATCTAACATTAAACGCAAGTGTGGAAGTTTTGTGGATAAGTCTTTCAATTCGTCTAGCCTAGATTTTACAACCGGTAAACTGAATAATATGTCACTTATAAGACCTTTCTCAGCTAATGGAACTAAATGCCATGCTTCCATCAATGTAGAAACAACAACTCTTTCGGTTCTCAAGTTTTCGTTACCTAATTGCAATAAGGTTCCTTCTGTTGATTTATGGGTTTTAACATGCGCCCTAAATTCTGCTTTCAACTTCGATGCATTATGGAGCATATTGTCACTATTCTTCCTAAATACTCCTCTATCAATAACGAAAGATGGAGTTGGTAATTCCTGTAAACGTTTGCCCTGGAAGTTCTTCAAAAGCTTCTCTTTATCAGCCAATGTTGTAAACCTTGCTGGATACGCCATCTTCAAATTTTATTAAACTTTTTTGTCTGAATTGTTTAACTAATGGTCAATAAAAAGCTGATGAACAGTTTTTTTAGGATATTCAACATCTTTTAAACAAACTATTAAGCCTACGAAACAAATTGGAGAAGTTACTGTCAGAATACTGTGCGAGATATGTACCGGATGCCACCCACCGAGTCAAAAATGTACATCCACCACCAAGTCAACTTCACTCCTAATTTAATCATGTCGTTTTCATTAGGCACACAATTACACAAGTTCGGTTGTTGTCGAATTGTGTACCTAACGATGATCAGTGTATCGATCGATTCAAGTTTTTAATAGACCCGTCAATGTAAAAAAACTGGTTGCGATAAAAACCATCCACCATGAAGTTGAGTAAAAGTGGGGACTAAAACCCACAATATAAGTATTTAATACTTAACAATTATCAGAATTCAATGTAATGTGCAATTTTTGACAATCCTCATACAATTGAATAAGAATGTTACAATATACGCTTCAACCTGACTTCTCGTTTACTGGTGGTGTTCCTGAAATACCTTTCAAGATACACGAATCCATGATTAAGAAGTTGGATCCAGAATATGTCAAATTTTTCAAATCTACTTTGAGTAGTAACCCCAACATTGCTTATACTCATAGAGTTCCATTGGATGAGTTAAGAAATGCAGGGAATGTTATTCCTGGCCAAACACCATCAATTGAAATGGCAAAAATATATGATATTGAGGTTCCAAGAAGGCATACTAAAGCAACTAAGCCAATTCCTAGTAGAGTCTTTGTTCCAAAGGGAACCAGACCTAGTGAAGGATGGCCTCTATTAGTCTGGTTTCATGGTGGAGGTTGGGTATTAGGTGGATTAGCTACGGAAAATTCGTATTGCACGAAGGTGGCGGATTTTTGTAAATGCGTTGTGATCAGTGTTGACTACAGATTGGCACCTCAGGATCCGTTTCCGGCTTGCGTTGACGATGCTTTCGAGGCTGTACTTTGGGCGTTTGAATCTGGTCCTATAGAGTTGAAAATAAATCCTACAAAAGTTTGTGTAGGAGGGTCTTCCGCTGGTGGTAACTTGACAGCTATAGTTACTCATAAGTGTGTGAATTCAAATTTGACAGCTAAGTTACCTCCAATCTGCTTTCAGCTTATGGTTGTGCCAGTCACCGATAATTCCGCCACAGCTGAAACTCAACCATCATGGGGTGAAAATGAATTCACTCCTCAATTACCGGCAGAGAAGATGATGTGGTACAGAGCTTTATATTTACAAAAAGGTGGTGATGAATATACGATGCCTGAATCTTCGCCATTGTTCTATTCAAACGAAAGTTTTGCAAAAGTTCCACCTTGTTTTATCGCAGCAGCGGAGTGTGATGTTTTAAGGTCAGAGGCAGAAGCTTATGCAAAAAAATTAAAACAAAATGGTATTCCCACCGAAATTGTAATTTATTCCGGTGTTCCACATCCAGTAATGGTTATGGATTCGGTACTACAACAAGGTAAAGATCTAATCCAAAATACTACAGATGCGCTTAAAAAAGCATTCTACAATTAATATACAGACATAATCCTATAAATAATTAGTCTATGGAAGGTGAACGCTGTCGTAATATCATATACGGTAAAAATTCAGTTTAGGTTAAATACATGTTGTCACAGGTAATTTTGCTACTACCCAAACTTCGTTCAATGCAATTTTTGAACAATTTTGAATATTCGCGGCCAATTTCCCAATTACAATTTTTATACGCTTTGTAGAAGAATTTTAATAATCCAACTATGTGATTTTTATTCCTTATTCCTTGCAATGCATCAGCATGTAGTTTAATCGAATTATGATATACAGTGCTGCTTGTGTGCTTGGCCGTATGGAATTGACCACCGATAGTATGCGATAAGTCTCTTCTTATTCTTCTCAAGTAGGTGTATCCGTCTTCTTTTTCTGGGTAATAATCATTCGTCTTGCTTGTTTCCTCAAATACAAAAGATTCTGGCCCTTCAAGTGAAAAGCTGTAAGCAAATATTACCAAGACAGCGCTTGTTATAATATTTTTCCTATGTAAAAATGGATCAGAATTTGGTTCATACATGTATATTATATCTTCATTATCTGGGGATAATAGCATCTCACATAAAAGCATATAAGCATGTATAACGCTTATTCTGCCATTCAAACTTGTTGACCATGTATTAATTCTCCGTGAGACCACCTCATACTCGGATGCACCAGCAACTACGTTCATTCTACTAGGTGCACCAGCATATATAATATAATCATAATGGGTGATTCTCATGTATATTTGAGATATATGATACAAGCTAAATTTACATCTAGTATCGTTCACCCTTAACATTGGCGGTAAAAGCTTTTGGTCCTCTTTCGGAAAATAAAGTGAGGTCTCTGTATCACAGCAATTGCCCTTTGAACAGATATCAATCCTCCAGACATCAATTGCCAAGGAAATTGTTTCATTCCACGAATCCTTAACTGAATCCCATTCCAAGAATGATAACTGTAGATCTTTCTGTTGCATTTGAAACATTATAGTTAATAGTCCAGCTAATAAAATTTTCTTTCCAAAAGCACTAGTGTGAACTTTGCGTTTATGAAGTAAGCTTTTCAAAGCTCCTAAAAACTTAGGAGTCTTAACTGGAGGCAAAGCATCAGTTGTCTGGTTCAAGCTTTCGAATTCCCATAATTCGTCTTCGCAAGGTAAGGACAATTTAATTTGATGAGCATACAATATAATAGTATGACCATATACTGTCGCGTGAACAGTGTCCAAGTAGAATGCCATTAATGTTGCCCTTTTCATTGACTCAGCTTCGATCCATTTTTTCCACAAATCATCTTTTAATATATATGCTCCTCCCTCTTTATCATCTTTTAATGGATCACCACCCAAAATCGGAGATCTTCTTAATATTTGTATTTTAGCACCATGGTGTAAATACGCTCTCTCATGTAAGACTCTATTGCTACTGGTGATTTCAAAGGTTTCTAGCAACAATAAACTTTGTACAACCCAGACCTTCGCAGGTGGTTTACAATCAGGGTTTGCAAATATTAACCACCTCAAAGGTTCAGCAATTTCGTTTGCTAATTTCTGTGGGTTATGAAATAGGGTTAACTCATCGTAACCTGTACAGCTGGTTAGACTCGCACCTAGAATTATCATGGCTAGTAGTAATAAAGGGTGACAATCAAAATTTGTAAAAGATGGGCGATGTAAAATCGGATACTGAGGGTGATAAATGAGCCAATATATCTCCAAAAACCGTTCGATTTGTATAAGGTTGAAGTCAGGATTTAAATCCAACGAAGGTATAACTTCGATCAAATTATGCCTTACAGTCTCATCAAGATTTTTTCTGTTATTTGAATGAGGAAAGTTTGGTGAAACCGAAAAAATGTTCTCCAACAAGGACATAGGTGAAAATGTACTTGGAATATCTGTTGCATGCCTATTTGAAAACATACCAGAATTATGATTAATGTTCGAAAATTCCAGATGCATGGTATCATCATGAAAAAGCCATTCTATTAAGTCTGATGGTGATAGTGTTTTATTTATAGTACCATGCGTCGCTTTTCCAGGTTCATTATTATGATCTTGGATTATCTCTTGTGAAACAGGCTTCATAAGAGGTTCTGCGTTCTGTATGTTTCCGGAAACATGTGCTTGGGACACTTGACCATGTTGTGGGACTATGCCTGTATTCGGCTCAATCATTCGAGAGTTCGATACTTCATGTGTCATACTATCATCAGTTGTAAATGATAGGTTCCTTCTCAGCTCATTTTCTTCTTTAGGATTTCGCTCATCTTGTCCTTTCTCTGCTCGTACTTTATGTCTCTTATAATGTTTCTCTTTAACGTCGTTTCTAAAAAAGTTTTGTCCACATCCAGGCCAATTACACGCATACTTCAAATAATGGGGATCATGGTTTCGTTTATGTCTCACAAGATGGTCTCCTCTAATAAACTGCTTATCGCAATCGTCACATACAAATTCACCATAAACCCTCCTTCTCTTCTTTCCGTCTAATTCTGTTCCAGTCATATCTGACACATCGAATATATAAATTGTAAGACAAATTAGGACTCATAATCATCGATTGTAGGTTGCATTCAATGATTACATAATACAGATTCTTCACAAATAGATAAGCTTGGTTAAACGACATAAATATGTAGCTATATATACATTCTACGACTAATCGGTCGAGGCAACAACCTCTAATTCGACCTTAATGGCCGCATCCATAAATGCAACAACAACGCAGCTCCTTGCGGGTTTCTGTGGGAAATGTTTTCCATAGATCTTATTCATGGTCGCAGAATAATCGGAATGGGAGATAAACATCATCACCTTGAAAACTTTATCCAAAGAAGACCCGGAAGCTTCTAAAACTTTCTTGACATTCGCAATTGCCAACTCAGTTTGCTCCTCGAGGGATTCGGGAATTTCCCCATTACTGTAATTTTGACCCACAATTCCCGACGTGAAGACATGTCCATTACTTTTCCAAGCTGGACCCAAAACAGGATGTTCTTGACCGTCAATTGCAGACCATTCTAATTTTTCTGCTGGCATTGTTTAATATTAGACTTTGCTTAACTCAAATAATTTTTTGAATAATTGAAAAAGTATTGTTTTCTATGGCCTTGGAGGAGAAATCCCACTTTAATTATATATTCCCTCGTAGTATTTATTGATGGAAGTCAGTTTACCTGTTTTTGAATTGTGCAATGGGCAATATGGAAACGGGGTGTACATTGGGGGTATGTGGCTATTGTCCCCACAAATCTGGTGGATGGCTAATGCCATCCACCAGATTTGCGAATGTCTCCACGCTAACAGAAATGCCCTCTTCTACTATATGAATTCGATTCAAAACATGATAAGATAAGAAGGTAGCCGCATTATATATATGTATATATATATACCATGTATCCCACATATTATTCTCAATATCCTAATTAGACTCTGCATTAGTAGTTTTGATAACTAATAATATATAAGCCGAAAAAGAAGACATACAATGAGTGGAAAAGATAAAAGTACAACCGGAGTTGACGTACATCCAAAGACATCACATTTTAGTACCGAGTCATTGGGATTGAATCATATCACATCAGCACATGGAGACATTATTCCAGTGACAGATAAATACATTGACCATCATCTTGAGAGAAAAGTATGTCGCAAATTAGACTTTAGCATCTTACCATTAGCTGCATTGATGTACCTTTTCAATGCGTTAGATAAAGGTAATATAAGTAATTCTAAGACTGACGGCATAGATAAAGACTTGGGGATTACGGGTGATAGGTGGAATTTGATGTTATCCATTTTTTATATACCATTTGTGTTATTTGCGTTTCCTTTATCATTATTAATTAAGAAATACAACCCGGCTAGAGTAATTCCCATGTTAATGTTTACTTTCGGGTCGGTGACGTTGTTGGCAGTGTCTGCATTTAATTTCAGCTCACTTATGGCTGCAAGATGGTTTTTAGGAATGGCCGAACTGGCGTTTTTCCCGGGTATTATTTACTACTTGACCAACTTCTACCGTCGTGGTGAGTTAGGAAGACGATTATCGATCTTCTATGCAGCAGCAAACATTGCTAATGCATTTTCTGGTTTACTCTCGTACGGAGTTTTTCAGATTAATAACCCCAATTTACACGGTTGGCAAATATTACTTTTGGTCGAGGGTAGTTGTACCATATTTATCTCGGTGATAGCATACATATTTTTACCTAGATCAGTTGAATCAGCAAAATTCTTTACCGAAGAAGAGAGAACATGCGCTATTCACCGTATCAGTACCGATTCTTCTGCGGAAAGAAATGAAAAAATTTCCTTGCGAGATGCAGTCAAAGTCTTCAAACACCCAGTGGCAATTGCTTGGATGTTTGTAGAAATATGCATCGGTGTTCCTATTAATTCTATCAATAATTGGTTCCCTCAGATCATTGGTGTCTTGGGCAAATCTACGATTGAAACCAACCTATTTACAGTTGCCCCAAATATTTGGGGTGCCATTTCATTGATCATTATATCGTTTTCTTCCGATTTCTTGAAAATCAGATCCCTTTTCATTTGTATTGCAGTGTTGTCCACATTGATAGGCTTCGCTGTTTTTGGTGCTATCGACACTCAAAATAATTTGCTGGCTGCATACTTTTCCTGCTTTTTGATGACCACAGGAACATCGGCCGCTTCAGTACTTACGTCTACATGGTATAACAATAATACTCCTAACGAAGATCGTCGTATAGTCATAAGTTCCGTTGGAGTTCCACTAGCAAACGCTGCCGGATTAATTTCTACAAACATTTTCAGACCAGAAGATGCACCCAAATATGTACCAGCATTGGGCATCACCGCTGGCTTTGGTGGCTTGGCAATCATTATAGTTTCGGCGATCGTATCATTTATGATCTATGATAATCGCAAGAGAAACAGGTTGCAAGGTGTTAATTTAACCTTTAGAGATGTGCCAACCTCGGAACTTCGAGAGGGACCGGCAAACCCAAACTACCGATGGATGTACTAGCTACAAACCGACTGTTAGTATGACGTTTAATAATTCAATTCTTCGATTATTTGTATAGTAAATGTATGTCGTGATTTCTATAAAAACCTTCGAGATTAACTTCGTCATTGCGCATATCGATGAAGTAATAGTATACAAAACCGGAATGTAAGCAATACTCAGCGATATAAGTGCGAAAACTCACCACCCAACGAGGCGTATACATTGTGCTTATAGTTAACAAGGCTATACCGTTAGTTTAGCAAAAGTTTGACGGATAAATCACGTGAATATGATTGCAAATTACTTTTAATGATCATTCATTGCTTCCACCTGTTAACGTGTCAAAGACGTATAAAACCATCAAATTATTTCTATTTTAAATTAACGATTCTTTATATCATATAGATAGAAGGAAAAATAACAATTAATAAAGAAATGTCAACTATAATTGTATCGAAGGTTCCACAAACAGTTTCGGATCAAAAGCTCAATGAATTCTTTTCATTCTGTGGCACGGTAAAGTCCATTAACTTGATTGAAAAAACCGATAAAATAGGGAAATATGAAGTACAATTCGAGCTGGAAAAGGCATTGAATACTGCTTTATTGTTGAATGAGGCAGAATTGGATGGGGTTCCAATCCA
The DNA here is from genome assembly GCA_900186205.1 of Debaryomyces psychrophilus. Lineage (NCBI taxonomy): Eukaryota > Fungi > Ascomycota > Pichiomycetes > Serinales > Debaryomycetaceae > Debaryomyces > Debaryomyces psychrophilus. The sequence continues at coordinate 199,015 of FYBW01000008.1, read as the reverse complement.
GGTTGAAAAATCGGATACACCTCCTGATTATGCTGCTGTTGGCGACAAGAAACCTTCTTATTCGGGTGATAATAAAATCCAGAGTTCAACTCCGGCAACGGGAGACAATAAAAACGCTGAAACCTCTACGATAACTGGTGATAATGAGTACGATGATATTTCCCAAGAAGAAAAGCCAAAGTATGCCATTATGGCACAGTTATTGGCGTCCGGGTACAATTTATCTGATAATTTGATACAGAAATCAATTGATGTTGACCAGGAAAAGGGATACTCGGCAAAGTTCAAGTCATTCTTGACTTCGTTAGATAAAAATTACATCCACTCGGACGAGCCTGATTCGACTGCCGGCAAGGGGATTTCCAAGGCCCAATCCACATTTGATGGCTTGGCCAAGAGTTTCAATGACTCCGAATACCAAAAGAAATGGTACCAGTACTATGAAAAGGCTTCAAGTAATCCATATGGTGCCAAGGTGCACGACTTTTACAAGAATTTGGCCAAAGATGCTAAAGAAGTACATCTTGAAGCCAAGAGACTTGTTGAATTGAAGAAAGAAAGAGAAACTGAGAAAAAGGTAGAGAGAAGCGCTTCAACTGCAAGTGCAGGTGCAGCTATCAACACAGTCAATGATTAATGGGTATTCGATATATAATAGTGTACAATTTGGGATTCATATAGCTAATGTATTAGATAATGTTAACCAGCGGAAATGTAGAACGGGTGCGAAGCCGCAACCACCACAAACATTCGACTACTGATTGCAAAAACGAATAATAGTATCCATTATTGTCTATTTACATCCGTTTCATACTTCAAGCTATGAATTGCGATGCAACTACATACCTCTAGCTTGGACAAAACAGTTCATCAAAACATATATCGCAATCGTAATCCGTTGTCCATAAATATAGCTGACTCTCTCTACCAATACAAACTCTACAGACTACCGAAATCTGCCCAAAAAGACAGACCGGATTACTTTGACTTTGATTATCGGTCAGTAAATCTTGATGCACACCAGCATACTATTCGAGATGCTCTCTATCATGTCCCGGTTGAAACGGATTCTATTGTTGCGCGTCATGCGTTGCATAACGAAGCACTTCAGAAGCTCGCAAACCAATTGCCCATTATAAAGATAAGAACTGCTACACGGATTCATCGGATAGATCTGCTTTTCGTCGACTTGTGTCTTATGTCCAAGTTGATTACACAAGACTTAAAACAGGAGTACGTATCTGCATTTCTACATATTTACGCAAGATGTAGGCCACACTACTAATATTTTAGTTTCGACATCCTTTCCGACCACGTTGAAACTTTAAAGTTCAACGATTTGCCATGGGTAACGAAGACCCAGGATTGTTCTATTAGAGTTATTCTTGAATTTTTACGTAACATTCGTCTAGAGTCTGTTTGTCCAATAAGCGCAAAACATTCAATTCTTTCAGCGATTTCGGGTTTAGAATTCATACTACAAGAACACTTCATCAATCACATTCACAATTTTCATTATGTATACAGACTAGTGTAGCTTATGTAAATATATAATTCGATTATTCCGTGCCAATCATTCTTATTTTACCAATACACGAAATAATTAAGTTGGGTCCTCGGCGTTATTGTACCCCGGAGAACCGGAACGAGGACAGACTAAATCCCCCACAAAAATGAATCATATAAAAAGCCTTTTTGAACCAATTTTGAAAATTTCCAACATACCTTATTCGATAGTTTTTTAGTTGCTTAAGTCGAACTAGATCATCAAGTCAGTTAAAAGGTACATATTTAGAATAAAATGACGGTAGCTAAACCTCAAAAACAAACCAAGGGTAAGGGAGTTATTGATCTAATTGCCGGTGGTACTGCTGGTTTATTCGAAGCCTTATGTTGTCATCCATTGGATACCATTAAGGTTAGAATGCAATTATACAGAAAGTCGGGACAAAAACCACCAGGATTTGTTAAAACTGGTATTAATATTGTTCAAAAGGAAACATTCATGTCTTTATACAAGGGTTTAGGTGCTGTTGTTATTGGTATTGTCCCAAAGATGGCTTTAAGATTTTCATCGTATGAGTTTTACAGGTCGTTATTGTACAGACCAGATGGATCCATTTCTACTGGTAGCACATTCTTGGCCGGTGTTGGTGCAGGTATCACCGAAGCTGTTATGGTTGTTAACCCTATGGAAGTTGTGAAAATCAGATTACAAGCCCAACATCACTCCATGGCAGACCCACTAGATGTTCCAAAGTACAGAAACGCACCACATGCCGCGTACCTTATTGTCAAGGAAGAAGGTTTCAGAACCTTATACAGAGGTGTTTCGTTGACTGCTGCGAGACAAGCTACCAACCAAGGTGTCAACTTTACAGTTTACTCCAAGATTAAGGAACGCTTGCAAGAATACCACCAAGCCGAAGTTTTACCAGCCTGGGAAACCTCGTGTATTGGTTTAATTTCCGGTGCTTTAGGTCCCTTATCCAATGCTCCATTGGATACCATTAAGACTAGGTTGCAAAAGACCACTTATGCCTCCAACGAATCTGGTATGGTCAGAATCGTTAAAATTGCAAACCAATTGATCAAGGAAGAAGGTGTTCATGCTTTATACAAGGGTATCACTCCCAGAATTATGAGAGTCGCCCCAGGTCAAGCTGTCACGTTTACTGTCTACGAATTCATGAAGCGTGTTTTAGCCGGTGAAACTCAAATTCCTGTTCCTGGTGTCAGCTCTAAGAAGATCGATTAGGTTATTTGTTATCGTTGAAAACAATCTCATGCATTTATAGAGTTATCTAACTCGCTATTCATGTATATATATATATATATATATAGAACACTATTTATTTATCACTATTTATTGTATTTATTACTGATATTTGAAAAAAACCTATTTGAAATGAATTTTGACCGATCAATTTTTCACTTTTTGTTGGAAGGTTACCCCGGATTTATAATTTTCGCCTCTTCCTTTTCCGCGGGCCGTTACAGGTTGAATGAATATCCGTCTATCCGAGGAAGAAGATTTGCTATCATACCAGTAGTAATTGAGAATTCGACGAATCGGTTCTTGCTATTAGGGAACCATTTCCATATCGGCCCCTATATTGTTAGAATCTCTGTCACGTATGCAGGCTGAGATACGTGTTCTGTTATCATCAACGTAAAACTGTAGGATATTATTACGTCAGTTTTAAGAAATTAATGTCGTAGTCAACTTCACCAATTTTTTGGATGGGTGTAAGTTCCGAAATAATACGATGATGTTATAGAATATTAACAAGAGTATACAGTAGACTATGAGGTTTGCTTTTGGAAAACCTTTAAGTCTATTGAAACCTTTAGAGGATAAAGTGGACACATGGTATTTTCTTTAATTGCGACCAATATAGACTCATGTGAGCCTTTTTTAAAAAATTCTTTGATTTCTTATTACCACGAAGGAAGTAGTTGGTGTATGTTATCCAATGAAGAGATGCAGTGGCTTGCCTTTATGAATCTATGGCGTTTTGCAATCAATTCGGCTATACTGCATATAGCCCAAACTGATCGCTTTAGTACCGTCACAAGAATCGCCTTATTATAGTTCTACGGATATGACGTTATAGAGCAACATGATAATAAGACGTACGGGAATAGTGCTGATAAAGAGAGGCTTGAAGTCGAATTACATTCGAAGCATTTTAACTTCAGGAGTACCGCGATTGGCTCGTTATAACAACACCCGTAAGGCAAGAGAGATATCAGCCGAAGAAGTTCAAAAATTTCAAGAGCAGCAACGAAGCCAACAGACCAAGGAGGACTTTTATTACGAAACCACGCCATCAAGCGACCTCCAACAGTATCGGGATGAGCCTTCTGCAAATCACACTGTATTCTCTATACCACCAAATAAAAATGGGTTGATTACTCCTGAAGACGGGATTTATGAAATATTGAAGGAACCCACCTTGGTAATTGAGAGGCAGGTGGAGATGATGAATGTATTTTTAGGATTTGAACAGGCGAATAAATATAAGATTATGAATTCTTTGGGAGAACAGGTGGGTTTTATGGAAGAGAAGGATTTAGGGTTCATGAAAATGTTGGGAAGACAATTTTTCAGATTGCATAGACCTTTTGACATTGATGTCTTCAATAATTACGGGGATTTGCTATTAACCATAAAAAGACCATTTTCGTTTATAAATTCTCATATCAAGTGTTTCCTACCTGGATATGATGAGCATGGCGATTTGATGTTTGAGAATTTGGGTGAATCTTGTCAGAACTGGCATTTGTGGAGACGTAGATACAACTTATTCAAATTAGAAGACGAGGTTACTGATGAATATGATCAATTTGGTGCGATTGATGCGCCAATTTTATCATTTGATTTTCCTGTTAGGAATCATCAAGGCGATGTCATTGCGTCGGTAGATAGAAATTGGGTTGGTTTAGGAAGAGAAATGTTTACAGATTCGGGAGTATATATAATCAGAATGGATCCGGCTAGTTTTTCTGGATTGGGGAATTTATACCCATCGGTAGCTGGCCCTTTAACATTGGACCAAAGGGCCATATTATTGGGTAACGCTGTTAGCATCGATTTTGACTACTTTTCAAGACACAGTCGTGGACCAGGAGGTGGTCTTTTAGCATTTGGTGATATTGATTGATAAGCGAACAGACGAATGCCATATATTTGAAACTAATATATTTATGTATTTGTAATCTAATTATTAGAAGTGATTTTTACTGAAGTTTTGTAGTAATTTGAGTTGGCTCCTATGTCTAGCTTGCTTCAACATATCCTGATATTCTTCATCAGACAAACCTTTACCTATATTTTTTAATAATTCTACCGCCAATCCAATAAAATCATGTCTTCTTAATTCGTTTTCTCTTTTCCAGGTTTCTCTTTTCATCATCTCCGTATATATCATCGATTCGTCTCCGATTTCTTGATAGTATTGTAATTTATTGTGCGTTATTGCCAACAAGGAGAATCTTAGCTCGTCTCCATATTTGCTTATACGTCTCATGAGAATCTCGGGCAATTTTTCACAAAAGTCTTTGTTTGATTTACATTCACCGTGTTTTATTGGATATGATTTTAAACCATCTAACTCATATATTTCGCCATTAATATTTACGTAGCCAACAAAGTGGAACAATCCGTCATTTTTGTCATCATGCTTAGGCTTGGGATTTTGTTTGTCTTCATCAATGAAAAGCGAAGGCGAAGAAAATGAATTGTGGACAGATCTGACTAGTTCGCTGTTAGATATCGTTTCACCACATATTTCACTGTCAAATCCATGCACGAAACCCTTGAAGTTTGTAAGCTCCTCTCCTAGTTTGATCTCTGGTTTATTCAACAACACATTCAACACGGCTTGTGTAGCACAAGCATTTTGGATGGTCTGATTGGCGAAAAATATCCCTTTCTGTTGGTAATCCTCATCGTACGTTCCATCTAACGGTGTATTGTTATCAGCGGAATAGTCTCTATCAACTTGTCCGTATTTAAATAAAAATATTACCCCATACAATGGACTGGAACTCTTCAACGAGTCAGAATCGATAGAATATAAATCATCGAACTGAACATTCCTGATCTGCAACTTATCGACTAGCTCTGTGAAAACTCCCTATTTTGTTAGAATTATATTCTCTCAATACTAAATTCTCTCGTGTTACATACTGCATCAGAATCTATTGTGTTCCATCCGCTCTCTGACATATTTGAATTAATACTCAATTGCTGTCTGGTTCTTAATCATTTCGACGGATTTATTCGGAAAATTATTCGGTCCTTAGAAATTTTTCCCCCCGCCACCCCCGAACAAATTGACATAATTGTCGAAAAATCTATCTCAAATGCAACAATGTTTTATAATTCTATAAGATAATTTTTTATAATTCTATAAGATAATTTTTTATAATTCTATAAGATAATACAAAATTGATATTAATATGGCTTCTAACAAACCTAGTGCATGCTGCTTAAAGGTTGTATATCATGAAGGTGAGACAAAAGGACAATTTAAAAACATTGCCGGCTTAGATACTTATCAAACTGGTGAAAAGTTCGGTGACGGAGAGATCATTGTGATCCTTTCTGATATTTATGGATATAAATTACCTAATGTCGCTTTGATCGCAGACCAATTGTCGGAAATGAGTTGTCGTCAAGTGTTAATTCCAGACATTTTGAAGGGTGATCCAGTCAAGCCTCTGGACGAACTTCCAACATGGCTCCAGAATCACACCCCAGAAATCACAACACCAATCGTCGACGGATTCTTGGCTCAGTTGAAGAAGGAGAAATCTCCAAAGTCGCTTTTTGGCATTGGATACTGTTACGGTGCTAAGTACTGTATTCGGAACTTGGCCAAGGACGGACATTTTACTGCTGGTGCAATTGCCCATCCTACTTTAATTACTGTGGAAGAAGTCGATGCAGTTACCAAGCCTATATTAATTTCGGCTGCTGAAACTGACAGTCTTTTCCCAGAAGAATTGAGAAACAAGACTATTCAGGTTTTGGCTGCTAACAAGACTAGATACCAACTTGACTTATTCCAAGGTGTCTCACACGGGTTTTCTGTCAAGGGTGACCTTAGTATTCCAGAAGTCAAGTATGCCAAAGAAAAGGTTCTTATCGACCAAGTTTACTTCTTTGCTCAATTCTAGATATGGACCTTCAAATGTCGTAGCAATTGAAGATGTAGACAGATATATAACAAATAAAATATACTTTACAAACAAAATCATCTCGGTTAGGTGAGGAAATTTGGTTTCCATTCAAATGCAGAGACGACACCTTCTCGATTATGGCTACAACCACTTAACAAGTGGTTTCAAGTGTATTCATTAACATAACTCAAATGTCGTGCGAGAAACGAAACTACTATACTTGTGAACAGCATACGAATAAGTCTATAATTGAATATTTTACAACATTCTAACCTACAATTTCTATTAACAATGCCATTTGGTGAATCTTACGAAGAGTATACCCGTATTTTCAGCTTCGATTCCAGTCCAGTTGCGGCAAGTAGCTTAAGTGGATATTCTACTATATTTGCTGTGCTTTTAGTTATAATTGGTACGTATACCTCAGGAATACAGAAAATGTAACCTTATACTAACATTTTGTAGCATTTTTTTCGTTATCATTGGCATTACTAGTGGATAAGAAATCACAATCGCCTTTCAATTACTTCTTCTATGCTATTTTAGCGTCGCTATCTATTGGATTAGGCTCCGTGTATGTTGCTAACAGTTTTGGTGTATACGTTTGATGGGGAGGTCTTTATCATTTGAGAGCTATTAAGCATTCGATTAAGAAAAGAGAAATACACTTACATGATATCTGACGAATTGGATAGAGAAGACTTCATCAAAAGTTGTGATGATGCTTAGAATTTACTTGAGGAGGGCATGTAATAGAATTGTTGTAATATCTCTGGTAAGAATAATAAAGTGTATATTAGCTAGCTCGTCTCCTTTTAACAATAAATGATATACTATTGAGATTTGGATAACAAAAGATACCTTCTTTTTAGTAACCGTTAATTATGTATAAGTAATATTTTATCTTATTTTACAATTTTGATGAAACGATTCAATTAGATATAATTAAATTGATAAACAGAAACTTAATTTCATGTTGAACAGTGGTTGGAGTGTTGTAGTGATCTTGTTATCTATAAAAAGTTACTTACCGAAGCTCGCTTTTACTGTGAAAAATTTAATGTACTCTTCTTATATTGAAGCTAATTTCAAAAAAATAACTTTATCATATCTTTCAAACCATTAGAAGAAGAGAAGCATGTACATATGGAACTATTTATTTATATTTATCCAATTTTTGGGATTGATAAATGCAAGAACTCAAGGTGATTTATACAAATCAGATGAGAATATATACGAATTGACTCCATCAAATTTTGATAAAGTTATTCGTAAGACAAATTATACGTCCATAGTCAAGTTCTATGCACCATGGTGTGGGTACTGTAAACAAATAGAACCGGCCTATCATAAATTGGCCAAATTAGTGCACAATGATGGTCAATATGCTGTAAACGTTGCCAGTGTTAATTGTGATAAAGATCAAAATAAAGAACTATGCGCTAGGTATAAAATTAGTGGGTTTCCTACATTAATGGTGTTTAGACCACCAAAATATGACTCGAATAAGAAGAGCAGTGTATATAACCATGCAGTTGAACCATACAATGGTGAGCGATCATTGAAATCGATGTATTTATTTTTAACTTCTAGAATCAAAAACTATGTCAAAAAATTTCCTAATTTAAAATCAGATGGATTAAAAGATTGGTTAGAGGAGCATAAAGAGAATAATAAAGTACTATTATTAACTGAAACAAAACAAATTAGTCCATTATACAAGTCATTAGCAATTGATTTCATCAATACGTTGAAGTTCGGAGTTGTTAGCGTGAAATCACTTGAAAATATAAATAATTTAAAAATTCAAGTGAACGGTAAGGATTTAAAATTACCGATCAAGGAAGACGACAAGTTACCAATATTGCTCAATTACGATGAAGGCACCCAGAAATTTGTCAGGTTCGAATCAGAAGAATTAACCGATAAAGTAAGACTTAGCGAATGGCTTATAGATACCAATAATGTTCAACCTTTGGAAGGTCCATTATCGAAGAAGGATATGAAATATTATTCTAAATATAGAATAGGTAAAAAGGGAAAGAAGCCAGTTCATGATGAATTGTAATATTTGTATATTCTATATAGTTACACGTCTAAAATCTATGCCTTACCCAAACCATCCATCATATCCATGAGCGAATCTAAATCATCTTCTGATTTCGACGATTCAAGTTTATTTTCATCTATACGCATAATCCAGTTCGTCGCTTGGTCTACCATTAGCTTCGAGTTTGGAACAAAATGTCCCCCTGGATGCTTCAAAATATCTGAATTAGCTTCGGAAATCTCATATAGTGCCAACACTCTTTCTTCATCCACGACAGTATCCAATTCTCCATAAACATGGAGTAATTTAAATTTATCCGATTCACCATTATCAGTGGGATAGTAGTCTTTGTATTTTGCATTACCAGACTTTTCCGTTGTGCCAATTTTAAAGCCAGAATATAAGACAACAAATTTCAATTTCACCCCAAATAGATCCTTAAATTTATGGCTTATTAGGCCTGCAAAAGCAGCACCTTGAGAAAAGCCGATTATGCCAACAACCGGAAGTTTTCTATCTTCGTCTGATTCTATTTCTTGTACTAAATCATCATCTGGAATAATTTCGCCTTTCTCTATATAGTTCTTGATTTCCGCAATTGGCTCGGATAAATCAATACCATCATTTGTGTTCTGAGGTTTTACCCACCAAGATCTGTAGTTGGTTTCTTCATCATTTGAAATGACAGAATTAAATTTCGATAATGAATCTGTAGAAGGTAAATCTGCAGGGGTTAACTTCGTAGGACCATTTAAGTAAACCGATTTGTAGTTTAATTTTAATAATTTTTTCCTCAACGCAGACGTTTTGGCATAGAAAATCGACGAAGATTGAGTATAGCCGTGTAGAAACAATATCTTGCCTTTGAACTTGATTTCTTTTTTAGGGGGCATTTTATAATTAAGAAAATTAGTACTGTCGAAAAATAAGCTTTGGCATCGTAATTTATCGATACGCGAGAGAAACAAACGTTCCAAAGAAATGAACTGATTTTTTTGTAAGTAACTATAAAGCTTTATTTAAGTCTAAAATATTCCGTATAATTTTAATCTTCGATGCATCGGTGTTATCACCTTTACCATAGAATTCAAAGAAATCCACTTTCGATTTAATATTCTGGTATTCTTCGTCAAGTTCTATAAAATGAATCACATTACCAACATGTAGTTTGTGTGCTGACTTTACGTTTATTTCACTATCATCAACAAAATATTGATGGGATAATGCATGTTGATCATTATAGTCTAATTGGGTTAAGTCAAAGCATTTGTAAAAATATTCATTCATTGGCTTACAGAGAATCGGATATTCTGCATAATCACAGTACGTTAAGCCATCGAATATATCGCCCAATCCTAGAAATGAAATGACACGCAATGCATGGTGCTTGTAGGCATTAGTTATTAACCAAAAGTAATCGAAATCGTGAATTTTTTTAATTTTTTTCAACAGCTCCCTCAAGCGTTCATTATACCGCAAGACTGATTTTAAGTCTAAGGTATCATCCACACGAGAGTTGTATTCCAAGGCATTTACTTCATGGTTCCGTACCAAACCCTCGATTGCCAACCCATAGGTCTTGTAGTAATTGAGATGTAAATTGTGTGCATCTTCGTCATTTAACTGCAAATTTTCTTTGAAGTATTGATGAATCTTAACCTCCATCATATCATGAATTTTTGTTGACCTATTATACAAACAATTATCAATATCGAAATAGAATATCTTCTTATTTTTGGTCTGTGGAGGAATCGGCCCAAACCCAAATGGCAATTCAACTACACATCCGAGATGTTCGTTTTCCTTTAATTCTGGATTCTTGTAAATAAATAAGTTGGCTTCTTCAGCTAATGTCATCGTTACCAGGTATTTTGACGTATAAAACGTTCTGTATTGATAATTAATAATATGTCAAGATTGGTTTTTAAGTTTTAAATGTCCTGCGTGTTATATAAAATCTAATATTCGATACCCAATTACACAATAATTAGTCCTATACTTACTGAAAATATTCTATATATTTACTTACTTGAGAGTCTTATCTTCGTAGAATGCATCTTCACCGATTAGCATTATGTCCTTGTCACATTTCTTTTTGAGATAATGCAACAAATGATAGTGCTCAGTGATTATATGTATGATGTCGTCTTTATAAGGCGAGGAAGGGTGTACCAGCGAAACATTGGATAATTGGCCTAATCCTCTATGTATATTGTCTTTTAACTTATTTAGGGTATTGGAAATTTGTGTTAATTTCGAACAATTAGACTGTTTTATCTGTTTGAAATTCTGTATGTTTTCTGACGTATTCAGATTTGAATGGAATGTTTTGAAAATTACCGGGTTTAAGAGCAAAAGTTTGTAATAATTTTTGTAAATTGTGTTGATTTGCTCAATGTCATTCGAATCGACACGTTTTTCAAGATCCAAAGCATTCATCTTATTTAAAACTGACATAACGTACTTGAAAGACGGAGTGAAGTTACATATTGTGAAATTCAATTCCTCTCTTGTAGGATCTTGTCTGTATAATTCGCAAAGCGTGTAATCAGTATCACCCATGAAGGTTAAGCATAAACTAGTGACAAGTCTCATGGAGAAGGGACCGGTCATGGATTGAAGTATCGACAGGTTGAGTAATCTCAACACGTTATAATGTAATTCATAATCAATTTTCCTAAATTTACTCTTCAGCACACTGATGTTATCTCTATCTTCGTAGAGACATGTGTTTAATTGACTCTTAATGGTCTCATTAATTTCGCATACTATGCGATCATGCGCTGCATACATTTTTTCATCATCTTGAGTGGTTTCGCTTGCTAGCAGGCATTTCATGAGTTTGTCCCGTCTCCAATCTAATAGATTCGTAAATACTGGAGTTACGAAACTGGTTATCAATTCATCAACCTTGCCTTCATTGAGATTGAAATCAGAAAGAGATAGCAAAAATGTTTTCAACATTACTTCATATAGGTCATCAAGAGTTGAGGTATAGTCATTTTTTGTGACAAAAAAGAAATAGTGATAAATTATGGATAACTTAACAATAGTAATGCGGTATTGGGTATTGTAATTGATTAGTTTGAGTGGTATTTCGAGATTGGGTTTGCGTGTGATATACTTGACATCACCACCAATGACGCTTATATAGTTCAAAAATTTCTCTTCAGTGATTATTTCGGAGCTAACGAAGCTTGATTTATAAATAGCCTGAGTAAAATTATTAAGTAGTATTAAACAATTCAAGTCTTGAATATTCATTAGCACATGGTTAATAAATAGCGAGAAGAATGAACTGATGTTCAGATAAAATTTTTCATAATTATCTGGTTGTAACTCAAAGCAAAGCGAGCTAATATTAATGGAAAAGGGCAATTGAGTATCTAGATTAATTTCCGTGGGTGGATTTGAATATAAGTAGAAATGTCGTTGAGTAAGTATATCTGTTTTGGATCCTTTTAAATCAGTTTGGAGCAATTTATCAATGAACTGCTTATCTCTATCGTCGTTCAATGAGAAAACCGGGCCAACGGTTCCATTGTCGTTTAGTTCGTTGATAATTGCTTGCTTTCTCGCTTGCAACTGATTGTATTCCTGTTGCATAGTAATCTCATCTTTCACCAAATCAGCCCGTATTTTAGTATTTTGCTTAGCCAATTGTTCGTTCTTTTTAGCATCAGTAAGAAAAATAGTTGGTAGACTAATATCAAATTCATCTTCTGGTACTTTGGAAAGTAGATTACTACCGGGGGGGTTCTCAGGTATTAATTTTGCCGTTTCCACGCTTGCGTTGGTATTTAGCTTACCAGAATTTCGGACCCTTTTATTGCTGATAATATCAAGTATTGAAAAACCGTCACTATCGCTATCATTTTCACTATTTGATGAAGACATAAGTTCCTTATCTTTTATTAAGTTGCATCCCTAGATTGAAATAAATAATATTGAGTCGGTCTTTATGATGCGATCGGCTCAATTATATTCACTAGATTACCAATAGCTCTATATTACAAGTTAAACCGGTTAATCGGACGTAGTTGTATCAGCTAACAACAATAAAGACTTAATTTATAGCCGTATATACCGTTTCCGTATACATTCCCACTTCAGTTAATACTAGAACTATTATGATCGGCATTTTTGCGCGGCCGTAAATCGAACGGCTGCCTCACCTTTCCCAAATTTGGGATATCCTCAAGTCATATATATATACGTCAAAAGACGAAATTGTTTTAAAATATTTAGTTAAATCAAGTAACTATTGACCATGTCATACGAAAAATTACCATTAGAATCATTGTTCAAGAAGATTGATGAATTGAAGCCAAAATTTGTCGAAAGATTAAGACAGGCAATTGCAATTCCATCAGTTTCTAGTGATGAAACATTAAGACCAAAAGTTGTCGATATGGCAAACTTCTTAAAGTCAGAGATAACCAACTTGGGGTTCCACGATATTCAAATGAAGGAATTAGGTATTCAACCACCACCGGTGGCCGATCCAAAATTAAAGTTACCTCCAATTGTTTTAGGTAGATTTGGTAACGATGCATCGAAGAAAACCGTATTAGTTTATGGTCATTATGATGTTCAGCCAGCATCGAAGGAAGACGGATGGGCCACAGAGCCATTCGACATGGTTCACGACGAAACCAGAGATATCTTATTTGGAAGAGGTACTACTGATGACAAGGGACCAGTTATTGGATGGTTGAACGTGATTGAAGCACACAACGAATTAAAATGGGAATTACCAGTTAATTTGGTTGTCTGTTTTGAAGGTATGGAAGAAAGTGGTTCTTTAGGTTTAGAGGGCTTAATTGCAAAGGAAGCCAAACAATATTTCTCAAAGGTTGATACAGTATGTATCTCCGATAACTATTGGTTGGGTACTAGTAAACCAGTATTAACCTATGGGTTAAGAGGATGTAACTACTACCAAATTATTGTTAACGGGCCTGGTGCTGACTTACACAGTGGTATCTTTGGTGGTATTGTTGCAGAACCAATGACAGATTTAATCAAAGTTATGTCCCAATTGGTTGACTCAACTGGGAGGATTTTGATTCCGGGTATTGATGATATGATCGCTCCTTTAACTGATAAAGAAGAAGCATTATACGATGATATCGATTTTTCAGTTGGTGAATTGAACGCGGCCGCCGGTTCCAAGACCTCCTTACACGACAACAAAAAGGATATCTTAAAACACAGATGGAGGTACCCATCTTTATCCATTCACGGCATTGAAGGTGCATTTTCTGGTGCTGGTGCTAAAACCGTCATTCCTGCGAAGGTTGTAGGGAAGTTCTCCATCAGAACAGTCCCCGATATCGACTCCGGTAAGTTGGATCAATTGGTTTTTGATCACGTCAATAAGTTGGCCTCTCAATTAAACTCTCCAAACTCCTTGAAGGTAGAATTAATCCACGATGGTAACTACTGGGTCTCAAATCCTTTCAACGAAGCCTTTACAGCTGCGGCCAAAGCTACCGAAGATGTTTGGAACATCAAACCGGACTTTACTAGAGAAGGCGGTTCTATTCCAATTACCTTGACTTTTGAAAAAGAATTAGCTACCGACGTCTTATTGTTACCAATGGGTAGAGGTGACGATGGCGCTCATTCAATTAACGAGAAATTGAACATGGGCAACTACATTAACGGATGCAAGACCTTGGGTGGTTATTTACATTACTACGGTAGGACCTAGTTAGCTATTGAGTATCTATTTTGTATCTATTTTTGTAATAAATGTACTTCATCACTAGTATTTGCATCTCATATCATATTTCAGTTACCCGCACTTCGGATCTGCTTGTATTTTGTGTGATGAAAAATTTGTTAACTTTTTGGAATTAATCACTGAACTTATAGAATTATAATTTGTAAACTACTTATCATACCATAACATTTATAGACTTGTTATTTAAATTGTGTTATTATCGTATATTATTAGTTGTGATTTAAAACATATTCCACAACCCGATTTGTTTAAAGCACCTATTATCCATTGCATCATACATCATATATTAAAATGTCTGAGAACTTAAAGAGAGCTGAATCATTGTTTAACAGGATCATGAATCAAAATGGAATGAGTAAGAAAGCAGAGAATAACAACACAACCAAGAGCGGTGCAAGCCCAAGCTATAACAATACCAATAATAATCATAATAATAGCAATAGTCATAGTAATCATTCACAATCGCAGAACAACCATCATAGTCATAATCATCATAAATCATACAAATACAATAAAGCATCAAATTATAACAATAATTTTAATGATCAGTTTAATCAGCCTGCAAATATTGATTTACCAAAGAGAGACCCATTGAAGCTGTCGCAAGAAACGTTACAGGACATTCCGGAAAATCATCATATTTTACCATACTGTTGGACAGTATGGCATCATTCCAGAGCAAGACCAAAACAAAGAGAGGCAGTTAGTATTAGTCCTGAGCCCGCGAATGAGGACAACAATAACGAGTATAGCCGACAACAGGCAGCAGCAGCTGTCGATTCGTATTTGCAGACTACAAATGAAATCGAATTTTCAACAGCTAATAGAAGAAAGCCATCGACTAAGAATATTGGTTCGTTAGAACAGTTTTGGTTGAGCTTGTCGTCAATTAAAAAGACTCACGAATTGGTGATCGGGACTGAATTGTTGATTTTTAAGAGTGGTATCAACCCTGTGTGGGAAGACCCAATAAATACCAAAGGTGGTAGATGGGTCTTCAGATTCAACCGTCGCTCTAATAATACGAATAACAATTCGGTTAATTCCAACGACAACGACTCGGTTATGAAAGTGAGACACAGAACGAGTTTGATTTGGGAAAGATTATTAATCAAGACCGTTACAGGCTCAATTATCCCTGAAGGCCACTACTCAGAGGAAATTCAGGACATGCTTTTGAACGATATCTGTGGATTGGTCTTGAGCGTAAGAAAAGACGAAGACATCATCAGTATTTGGAACTGCAACTTGAACTTCAACAAGAAGAGAGTCAATCCAGACGAAAAGGACGAGGACAAGAAAAATCAAACTAAGAAATTGACCTCATTCCAGGCCAGACGAATTATATGTGACTCAATTTTGAGAGTAATTAGAGAATGTGATTTGATTTCTCAAGGTTCCGATTGTATCTCTACGTTAGATTCAGGCTCCAACGAGAGAGTCTTTGGTGTCTCCTTTGAATATAGACTTCATTCGGACAACAGCAATCCTTCAATTATAAATAGCGGTGGCGAAGGGAAATATAACCGCCGCTTTACGAAGCCGTACCACAACCATAATCATAATCATAACCAAACTCACCAAAAAAATGATTCAGACAATTAAACTTTGGTCTGTCACAGTTATTTATATAATATATATATATATATATATTAATGCAAACGAACTGTAATACATTGTAAACTTCTGTTTCTTGTTATACTACATAAAACTGTACCTTCAGATCTGATTGGTGCCCGAATCAGATGATTTTCCGTGCTAGTGTAAGGTAGAAAAAAATTGTTCAGATGATTGTATTTTTGTGTAATTATGACATCAGGAAATTATCATGAAATAAAATTAATTAAAAAGCTATTCAAATTTAAAAGTACGGATTAACAGAAGTTTTAAGTATAGATACTTGAAAAGGTGTCAATAGAATATCAATATTAATACTTCTTAATAAGACTTGAAATTTATGTTTCAAATTTATTGCGTTTATTATAATTTGAGAACTGTTGTTAATTAGTCACCACCAGAAAACATATAGACTAAAGTGAACAGGTGAAGAGCTTATTTTAAATTTGGGCATGTCAAGCATAGAGCGTGAATTAAATACGACTCCATCAATATTTGAACTATTTCATTCTGCAAAGAAATTATTATCTTTGCAAACAAGAGTAGAAAATAGACAACTAAGAAAAGATAGCTTTAACGTCCAGAAGAACCAAGAAATGTCTGACAACGATCATCTTAATAATCACGACAAAAAATTTCTTGACTTGTTGTCACCTCTTTCAATAGATGATTTGAAGAGCAGTGCACAGTATAACCAGACACCGAACAGGGCCAGCGGAGACACTAGAAATATCATTGGACAAGATGTAAGAAGGAGGAACAGCAACATGCAAATTGATATTACGCCGTCGAGTATGGACGATTCCCATAATAACGGGAGTATTACTACAGATGCAACCATTATCAAGAAAGAACCAACTACAACTGTTTCTAATATCCAAATATCATCCTCCACTTTACCGATGGAATCGCACGAGGATGCGTCTAGTGAGCCGAGAAGAAAAGCCACGATGCCAAAACCACCACCAAAATCAAATCTTACGTCGTCTTTGTCACAGCAGAAACAAGAACAAAAATTGAATGCTGGCGATAAGAGTGCCAACAAAGATGAAACAAAAAAGACTGAATGTTCCAACTGTCATGCATCGAAGACTCCTTTATGGAGGAAAGATCCTCAAGGTAATACTTTGTGTAACGCGTGTGGATTATTTCTCAAGTTGCACGGTACTACAAGACCATTGAGTTTGAAGACGGATGTCATCAAAAAGAGAAGTTCTAGACGATCTTCAACATCAAATAAAATTGTTAATTCAAATACAATTATTTCAAATAGCTTATCGAGGCATACGCCAAACCAAGATCAGTACATGACCAATAATAGGGTAAATTTCAAGAATGGCTGCAATAATACTATTGCAATTAACTCTCAGCAAGGAAATTATTTTGCATCTTCAAATTCTACACCATCGTCAGTAACCAACGGCTTGTTATCGACATCGGGGGACATTCCCATCGGCAGCAACATTACACGTTATAAGAATGTGTTGATATTGCCGAAGCCACCAGCAGCACCAAATACGCCAAATACACCTAATAATATATCAAATCAAATGACTTTAAGCACAAAATCAATTTCGACCCCAAACAATTCATTCTTGAACAGTGATAATTTGAATAGTCCCGCATCTCCTATAATTAGCAATTCATTTAACGGCATATACAATAGCAGCCACAACAATCGACAACAAACATTCAAGAGGAAAAAGGCTGAGAATGGGAATGATCAGTTTTCGAACAATGAGTCTTTTTCTAAGAAGATACCGCCACAAGCTAATCAAACACTAAAACGGAACACATCGATTTCATCATCTTTTCAATCATCATCGCTCAATAAGAGAACTTCGTTTACAAGTTTAACATCTCTTCAAAGGAAAAATTCATCTATAGGGTTGAGTAGCTCGTTGAGCAATATTAATATCAACGGCAATCAAAACCAAAACCAAAGCCAAAACGATTACTCATCCCAAAACTTTAATTCTTCTAGTTTCACTGGCAACAATTCCTTGACTCCGTCGAATATTAATATCTTGAACCAGCGATTCACAAATAACAATGGTGGTTATTTGGACAATTCGTCTTCGTTCCCTCGTAGGGACAGTAACTCAGGGCTTGCGGAAACACCCGGGTCGGTGGCATCGCATTCATCCCTCAGTAGCAGCCATTTACACTCCAATCGTCAATCGTTCACAGTTCCATCAGAACTTACCAACTTCACCAGCGCAAAAACACCGACGGAGCAAGTCCCAGAATCGTTGCCATCAACTACTATCCCAGAACACGACGATACGGATTCAGACGACTTCTTCAGAAACTACACCGAGTTGCATAATGACGACAACGAAGTCTACGATTTTAACATAAATAATGACAGAATGGGTAATAGATACGAAATCAAACCTACCTCGTTCACCAAGTCAAGCTTGACGGATGGGTTGAAAAATCAATCACAACATCAAATTCCTTCCTATGCGCTAGATCATGTTCGGTCGCAACCTCAATCCGAACGTCAATCTCCAGGCGTTTCACAGTCCCGGAATCAATCGAGCAACGTGGTTAAAGACTTAGATTGGTTAAAATTCGACCTTTAGTTACTACTTACATTCAAACTTCCTACGATTTACTTCTTCTGTGTATTAAATAATGTATACTGCTTTGTCTTCATGCTGTGTACTTCTATATAGCTATTGTTATTTATTTTATGTTTATCAGATCTATACGATTTTGGTCAAAATTTGCATGTGCTTTTTTTTGGGCCTCACCAAAAAAATTTTCCGTCTCGTCGTATAAGAAAACGTATAAATATGGTTCACGTTCGTGTTCATTTTTTCTTTTTATTAAGTTTGATTTTTACATACTTTATTGAAATAATATAAACCATACACCTCAATTGATTGTTAATTATGTCTGCTCCAGCTTCCAATTACAAAGTTGCCGATATCTCCTTAGCTGCGTTCGGTAGAAAAGATATTGAATTATCTGAAAACGAAATGCCAGGTTTAATGGACATCAGAAAGAAATACGGTCCATCTCAACCATTAAAGGGTGCTAGAGTTGCCGGTTGTTTACACATGACTATCCAAACTGCTGTCTTGATTGAAACCTTAATTGATTTAGGTGCCGAAGTTACCTGGTCATCATGTAACATTTTCTCTACCCAAGATCACGCGGCTGCTGCTGTCGCTGCAGCTGGTGTCCCAGTTTTTGCTTGGAAGGGTGAAACCGACGAAGAATACGAATGGTGTATTGAACAACAATTATTCGCTTTCAAGGACGGTAAGAAATTAAACTTGATCTTAGATGACGGTGGTGATTTAACCACTTTAGTCCACAAGAAATACCCAGAAATGTTAGAAGGCTGTTTCGGTTTATCTGAAGAAACCACCACCGGTGTCCACCACTTATACAAGATGTTGAAGGAAGGTACCTTAAAGGTTCCAGCCATTAACGTCAACGACTCGGTTACCAAGTCTAAATTCGACAACTTATACGGTTGTCGTGAATCTTTAATCGATGGTATTAAGAGAGCTACCGATGTTATGATTGCTGGTAAGGTTGCTGTTGTTGCTGGTTTCGGTGATGTGGGTAAGGGTTGTGCCATGGCCTTAAGAGGTATGGGTGCTAGAGTTATTGTTACCGAAATTGATCCAATTAACGCATTACAAGCGGCTGTTTCTGGTTACCAAGTTGCTCCATTAGAAGAAGTTGCTTCGATGGGTCAAATTTTCGTCACCACTACCGGTTGTCGTGATATTATCACCGGTGTTCACTTCGAACAAATGCCAGAAGATGCCATTGTTTGTAATATTGGTCACTTCGATATCGAAATTGATGTCGCTTGGTTAAAGGCCAATGCTAAATCCGTCGTTGAAATCAAGCCACAAGTTGACAGATTCTTAATGAAGAACGGTCGTCACGTCATCTTGTTAGCTGAAGGTAGATTAGTCAACTTAGGTTGTGCTACTGGTCACTCTTCATTCGTCATGTCGTGTTCTTTCTCCAACCAAGTCTTAGCTCAAATTGCTTTATTCAAGGCTAGCGATAACGAATTCAGAACCAAGTTCCCAGAATTCGGTAAGTCCAACAAGTTCGAACTCGGTGTTCACTTATTGCCAAAGGTTTTGGATGAAACTGTTGCCAAGTGTCACTTAGATCACTTAGGCGCTAAGTTAACTGTCATGTCTGACGTTCAAGCGGAATACTTAGGTATTCCAAAGGAAGGTCCATACAAGCCTGACATTTACAAGTACTAGATTTTTTTTCAATCTGACTTACGAAATCTGCCTGTGATAATCATTTCTGTCCAGATTTAATCGATTGTGATGGTGACCGAGCTATTGCTCATGGCCAATTACGATTCCGCTTAAAATTCTATTTTTGTTCTTGGTTTTACATGTATTTTAATTTTAATTGCATCAACTGCATTTAATGATATGGTTTATGATAATGTATGTTGCACGTTCCTCTGTACGGAGAACACATGCAGCATGGTTTTTATTCTCTAAATGATTGGGTTTTTTTATGTTCATGACTTTTTTTTTGTTTAAAAAGAAAATGATAAAGGTAGATTTATATAATTTTATATACTAATAAAGGTATCCTCAACGGATGGTAATAATGACCTTACTGTAAACCAAATAGATTTAGTATAAACGTGATTCCATGAATGGTAAGAGTACAATAGGTTATATTTTATTTCTGACGTCGTTCAATAACCAATAGTCGAAAATGGCCTTATCTACCCACATGGATTCCTGGGGTATATAAACACTGATGACATGACGCCTTTTTGAAGCAAACGAATTTCAGTCTACTGTCAAGATTTAACATACTCAACAATGTTATTAAAAATATTCTCCCTCTCTATCCTCGTTGAAGGAAGTTTATCTTCTTTTATTAATTGGAATTCTGACAGTATTGTTTTCGGAAAAAACGATAAGACACCCAATTGTCCGGTTGATATTCCGCTAACCTGCACGAATTCAACACCCATTGATAACTCATGTTGTTTTGAATCACCCGGAGGTATTTTATTGCTAACGCAATTCTGGGATTATTATCCACCAATTGGAGGAAACGAAACGTTCACTTTGCACGGATTGTGGCCCGACAATTGTGATGGTACATACGAACAATTTTGCGACGACAGTTTGAATATCTCGAATGGTACTGATATCGTCTTGAGACAATTTGGTGACAGGGGCTTGTACGAGAAAATGGTGGAATATTGGAAAAATTTTAACGGTAAAGATGAATCATTGTGGATCCACGAGTTCAACAAACACGCTACCTGTGTGAAGACAATTAGACCTACATGCTACGATAGCAAGAATTACGAAAAAAACAAGAATGTCTATGATTTCTACAATATCACAATGAACCTTTACGAGAAATTACCCACGTTCGAGTTTTTAGCAGCAGAAGGAATAGTGCCATCATTAACTCAAAAGTATAGCAAGAAACAGATTAATGATGCGTTAACTAAACATTTTGGGAGTACAGTTTATTTCAAGTGTAACAAATACCAGGCTTTACAAGAGGTCTGGTACTATCACTATTTGCAAGGTCCATTAAAGGAGGAAATTTTCCATCCTATCGATACGATTGTTAAATCCAATTGCCCCGAAGAGAATATCAAGTTTATTCCGAAAAAAAATTTCAATCCTGGCCCACAGCCACCAAAGTCTCCTCGTAAGGGATACCTTGGATCTCCTGGTAAAAATGGGTGTCTTATAAGCAATGGATTATGGTACGAGGCCGGAACATGTGCAACATATGCCATCACACAGCTGCAACTTGGAGGCTATAACGTTAGGTCTTCTAAGGGATACTGTGGTATGAACTCATTGGGTCAATTCGGTTGCAATAAGCAAATTGATCCATCCAAAAACCAATTTCAATACAACAAAGGCACACAAAAAATCGGCTTCGGAGGTAATTTTGAATGGTGCTTTGATACCGAACATAGGCATGGAGACGGAAAAACAGCACAGACTCCCATTAAAGTAAGCGATGACCAATGTGACTCGTTTCCCCTTCAATATGGAGGTAAATGAACAATTTGTGCAGCATAATAGCAGTCTTTAAATACGAGAATGATACTGTAAAAAATATAGATATATTGCTGAATTTCCGTAGCTCGTTACCATGAGGTTCAATAATCTGTTGGTCTAGTAGACACTACACTCGCTGTTTAAGCCTTATTTCGATCTCGTTGAAGCCGTGATCCCACCGTGTAGGTGTTTTTCCGGATATATTGGCACTAATAAGACCTTAGCCTTCCTACATACCTGTAATATATTAGGTTTATTATACGTAATTAAATAATAAGCAATGAACGAGTAACGACATAATCGTTCAAATTTATGAGCAATGCATGCTAACGTGGCAGCTACCTGTATCCAAAACGAGCAAGCACGATTAGTCTCATGGCGACACCTCATCTGTGGGAGTTGCAGGCGATTCCACCTTATCCACCACCCTTGACTCACCCGACGCCTCGTCTGTCGGAGTTGCAGGCGATTCCACCTTATCCACCACCTTGGACTCACCCGACGCCTCAGGTGCAATGTCTGCATCTGTTGTACCTACGGTGTTTTCCACATCCTGCGTGGCCTTCGAAGGAATCAATTCCGAAACAATGGCGCCCATTTTGAAATTATTCCTGGCCATGGTGTTTCTAATACCGCCAGCGCGCATACATGGGACCGCCGTGAACACTAAGAGCAACACCAAGGACAAACAGAACGTCAACCAGTTAAGCACCCCAAACGCGATTAGTCCTTTGCCCAACTTACACCAATTGGACGAGTAGTAGAAGTCAAAGTACCTGCAGTTCTGTTGTCCGAAAGTATCGGCCATTGCTGCGAAAGACGCTAGCCATAAAATCATGAATATGGATTCCATCACCAAAATCACCAACGGGGACATATACCTCAAGCTGAACGGTAATAACACCACCGCTAAGTAAATAATTGTAAGCGCCGAAATGACTAATGTGTATATGCTTCTATCGAACGATACATCATTAACAATGCCTGCTGCCATCCCCAAACTGATGATCGTCCAAATAAGTTGGAATGCACGAATGATGAAGCTGGATAAGTCGAATAAGAATTTCATATTCTCTGTATAATAATGAATTGCGATCTGTAGTAAGGATCGATGAAGTCATCCAAAATTGCGAATCTCAAGATCTCCGAGAGCTACTTGGCTATTTATACACCGCAGGGTTTTGGTGATGTTGTAAAAATTATTAGCCCTTACATAATCTACCGTAACTGTGTCATCGTTGGCGTAACCTGGGGGTTAGGGAGGCATGAGCTGGTCTGCAAGGTCACAAGGCCGTAACCTGGCAGGCTAGAAACCCTTGCTCTTTGCGCTGGTTTGCAAAGAATACGACTTAAATTTGTAGCTGCTGCTTTTATACGACTCAATTACATATAACGTGTAATGTGGATTACACAGGGTACTATGTCCCTTAGGGAATATGGCCCGAGACCTACGATGTGTATGGAATAGCGGCTACGATGTTTATGAATAGAAGCTATATAAAACAACTAGTCAGAAGGTAGGGCAAACGAGTTGCAAAGAGTCAAAAATAAAATCTAAGACACGTCGGGAGATATCAGGAAACGTATGGTTGTAGCTAGACCGGCTGAATGGACAGTCGTAAATGAATGCACCTCCAATAAACGATAAGCGATGTTCGTGACAATATTGGTCATTTTGAGGAGATATACGAGGGAAATATCCCACTTAACGATAAAGAAAGATTTAGGGAGTCATTCAGCCTTGCGAGGGGGAACCTGCATGTCCAGGGGGAACTAATGGTTAGGCGTTCGCGCACAGGCAGAAACATTAGCGACGCGCTCGCTAATTCAAGGGTCTGTAGTGGGGAGTAGGGGCGTGGGCAGTGGGAGATAGGGTGTGGACAGCGTAGTCACTAGGGAGCGTGGGAGGGCAGCCACTCACTACGTTTTTCGCAGCCATATGGTGGAAATATGCCGACGTGGAATGTGATCGGAAGTAGGCGAGGACGTAGGCCAGTAGTACGTTAAGAGGATGGTAAAGACCTTGTTCGCCGTGGATGAAGAGGATGTAGCGGGTGACATGAAGTAATGTCGACGGTCGCTAGTTTTGAGACTAGGAGTCACCCAGGGCGAGCGTTCTCAAAGCCAGAGAGCGCGACAACTTAGTATTGTTGCAGTATCCGTAGATACGGTGTAAATGCTGCATCCAATAGACATTCGAACACGGGAGCCTACATCTGGGGTGAACACATCTGGGGTGAACACATCTGGGGTGAACACATCTGGGGTGAACACATCTGACATATTTACATTCTCATTGAGGTATACACTTGAAACTTGCAAAAGCACTCGCGACGGCAAGCTACGAAACGAACGATATACGGGGTTTGGGCTATATACACAGATTACTCAAACGCATAGAAACCGCGGGCGTCTAGTCGGTGGACTCGCATTTCTGCCGGAGGCAGTCGTAGAGGAAGTCGCTCAAGCGAGGCAACCCATACCTATTGCACAATCTGTACATGCTGTTCGGCTCGTACGAACCGGGGATTATTTTGCCCCCTTCATTCACGTGGACATAGCCAAAGATGTTCTCGACTTCTGGGATACGGCCGAAGCTTGGGATTTCCCGAAAGTCGTATATGGGCATAAACGAATTGGCGAACGTTCCAGCCTCAACGATGAAGGAGAAGTCGTCATGTACATCCAGGGCAACCTTAGATTGGAGTGCCGCGATGAAGTCTTCATTATCCTCGAAATTGGACGTGTTGACCTTGGCGTCCGTGCTGTAGCCTATTGGCATTGCATTTTCGTTTGGTGATAACGAGATCTTAAATTTGCTATTGGCGTGTGGATGGATGAATATATGGTCGTTTTTGCTGTCCTTGGTGTAAAACCGCTGCCAATTTGTGTTACGAAACGCTAGCTGTACTGGAGTTAGGCGCACATTGTACGCCGTTCTATTGATTGCTCTTAGCATGTTGTGGTTACTAGTGTGTTTGATAGTGTCTTCAGGTGAAAATCGAGTTTTTCACTCGGGACTGACTTGAGTGTATGCAGGTTTGAGTAACGGATGATGAACCATTGTAGAAGGCTTGATAACTACATTCCCGAGATAAGCAGCTGAATCTGGACATTAGCTTCATTGATGCATGATGGGTTGTTTGAATCACGTATTTCTAATAGGTGCTGCAGCACTCGTATATTTAGGCGTACTCCTGGCTAATGAATATGAGATACATCAATAATGTGTACCAGAGTGAATCTTACAACACAAGACTACAGTAATACAACACAAGACTACAGTGAATACAAATCAAGTTGCTCAGTTTAATAATATGTCTATAAAATACGTCATATGGGAGCACTAACCCAACATGCTCCTCTTTCTTCCTCTTAATCTGACATCATCCAATTTCTTTAAGACTTCGACTAGTTTTTTCCCTCCTTGTTTGCCAAACTCTTTATGCTTATGCACATCTTCGTACCCTTGTAACAACCATTGGTTATATTCTTTAGCATAGACAGAGTGTGTGCTTGTTATGGCTCTCTCTAAAACGTATAGGTCGACTGCTCTGTCTTCAGCTAAACCTGAGTAAGACGACAACCCGAAGTCAATTAATATCGGTTTATCATCGTTTAATAGAATATTGGAAGATGTCAAGTCTCCGTGGATCATTTCGTTCAAATGCAATTTCCCTATCAACTGCCCCACTCTAAAGCACACTTTTTCCACTGATTCGCTTGCACAGTCTTGGTTATTTCTTTCTAGATACCACAACCAATTCTTGAAAGAACTGACATCTCCATTGGACAAATTATTTCCAAGGTATTCCATCCAAATTATCCCGTTATTGTAATCTGCCAGAATTATTCTTGGTGAATCTATACCTAGCTTGTTCAATTTATTCATGAATTTTACTTCCCCGACTGTACGGGATTTAGTTATACTGCTATCAACTTTAGGATGTCTATATGGTTTTGATGGCCTATACTTGATAACGTACTTTCCACGGTTTTGTAAATATGGTTCATTGTCGTATGGATGAACATCGGTGTAAAATACTAACGCTTCAGCTCCTTGGGATAGAACCGTTAATGGAATATTGGGTAAACACTGCTGTGCTTTTATAACTATATGATCTGTCATGATATATCTTCCGCACTCTTAATACTACTATTCCTAGTCAGCGGTGTAGCAGAAAATTTTGGTGATTCCAATTCTCAATTTGAGAATTGAGTGTTTCTCCCTTAATGAAGTTTACTAGGCGCCACTTACTATAAACTCAAACATACGATGGATTCATCCGATCTCGCATATATTATTCCACCCTATTTGCTAAACACATGCTTAGGTTGTAAACTACAGAAAATTATTTCATCCAAGGATCCACAATTGAGTCTTTCTAATGTCATTTCTACTAAATCGTTTCGATATTCTAATAAATACAACGATGAAAAAATTCCGAAGTATCAATATTCGTCGGATCCGATTGTGAACCAATTAATTAAAGAGAAATTGGTATACAAATTGTCAATTATTGGAGTGTTGGGGTCAAACCCCATGGAAAACCCTATTGATGATGCATATCTCTTTGAGCTATTTGAAATGTTTAAACAAAGACTATTACGTGATGATACGGTTGATATCAGGAATGTCGATTCTGGGTACGAATCTACATCAAAACCGAGGAGATCGATTTTTGATTCGTCAACAGTTGGAGAAACCAACTTTTTGTTTTCTTCCAATAAACAATTAAGCAAAGACTATACCAACTTCCCTAATAATACATTGAGACATTTATTATTGACTTCAAAATTTGATACATATCACCAGTATAGGGTTCCCCCTAGCTTTGTTAAGTTTAGCGACGGACAATTCTTCAAATGTCCCTTGCCGTTAACATGGTCCCCATTAGTTCCTAACAATTATTTGCGTTATTTGCAAGACGATTTGAACTTGAAAATTAATAGCGATGATGGATACTCGACCATTTCTTTGTCAACCCTTGACGCCGATAGTTCATTGTCGATAGATAGTGTAAACGAATTGATTCCGAAGAAGAAATACTACAATTTCATTTGCGATAAACCAGTTTCCCCTTCAATTGGCGTATATTACTATGAGCTTGAAGTGAATCAAGAATGTACTGAATCAACAAACTTTTTACCAATTTTACAGTCAAATGACTCTTCACTCTATTCAAACATTGTTATGAATATTTGTGTGGGTTTCACCAGACAACATATTAAATATGAACCTGAATCTGAGTCAGCTGGGTCTAATACAAAGGACCATCTAGATTTGGACAATGTGAAGGATGATATCTTGGTTAATGATGAAAATTCGCTTCTTAACTCGCTGTTAAACGAAGACGTACGAAAGATGATTTGCTGTCAACCAGGGGAGTTTAGAGGGAGTTTTGCGGTGAACTTTGAAGACCTGTCATTTCATAATTCTATTAAGATTTCAGAAACTACTAGTAGGCATACGGCATTAAGCATGAACAGAAGATTATCTTCATTGAATAGACAAAATTCAGATGATGATAATGGCAAAATAGATATGGGTATATCTTTTAATACTTACTTATACAATGAGACACCGGAGAAAAAATCATACAAGACCGACGTTATTGGCTGTGGGATAAATTTTATTAACAAGTCCATATTTTTCACCTTGAACGGTGTTTTGGTTAAAACTATCACCAGCGATGAATTAGCGTCCAAACAAGTATTAAGCGATTACGTTAATTTATTTGTTGATTATTATAATGAAGAGGACAACAGTTCAATTTGTCCAATTATTGGGTTTAAGACCCAAGAATTAAAAGAGAAAAATGCAAATTTTGATCCAACTACATTAAACATAAAAACAAATTTGGGATTCAAAGAGTTCAAATTTAATATTGATAACTATGTAATTGATTTCCGTAATGAGAATCAAAAATTCTTGTATTTGTCATTGCTAGATAAAATTCAAAATATCAGATCCTCAAATATCGAAATAGATCCCATAGAAAAGTCGCTATTAAACATTGAAGATGATTCGAAATTTGTTAATAAATTAATTAAGGGATACTTAAATCACGAAGGATATTTGGAAACATTCAATTCTTTTAGCTCAGATTTGAACACTTTGTCTGCAGAGATTAGTTCAAATAGGAATTTAGATGAGGAGGCAGATTCAATAGTTTTAAAAAAGTCTCATGCTTTAAACAGACAGATTATTAAAAATTATATTCTAAAAAGTCAGTTTGATCTTGCATTAAAATTTACAAGCATGAACTATTCTGATTTATTTTTGCATGTTAAAGGCAAAGATATCGTATTTGAAATTAAGAAATTTCAGTTTATTTATTTACTAAAGAAATACCTTGAAGTAAAATTAAATTTGAATAATTATGAATTTGAGTTTGAGTTTAATAATAGTGAAAGCGAACAGGAACTATTTACGAAGACATATGACTATGGCAAATCTTTACAAGAGGAGTATCAAAATGATCAGGAAAAGTTAAGAACAATTCAGGAAATTTCTTCGGCGTTTATAGTTGGTACTCAAGAATCGTTGAGGAACTTACGGAAAGTTTCCAACTTACTTGATAATTATTCTAAAGGATTATCCAACCTATCAAGTGAGATTAACAGTAAACTTCTAGATCATTTAGGATTAAATAAGACATCGAATTTGGAACAAATATTCAATCATGTGGATGATAGAATTAATAATTTGAGTTTGAAATATAATGACGAAAAGTTTATGTTAGTAAATTTGGAAAGGGATCATATGGATATATAAATTTTGAAAGCTGGCCTCTTGATTTATATACATATAGAGTTAATTTTAACAATTTTACTTCCTTTGTTTCTTACGTCTTGGTTCTTCTTTATCACTATTCCCTTTTTTATCACTTGAATTTCGTTTAAGCTCATTGTTATTGTATTTGAAACCACTGAATTTGTTGTCGTCAATATCAAGAGGTATTTTCAAATCAGCTAATTTATCAAATTTGTGATTATCATACATTTTTAAACACCAACCACCTTTCTCTAAAATATCCATGTTGAGAAATTCTTCGCCTGAGTAATTAAATAAAATATCGAAACAAGAATCCAAGAACTCGTCTGCATATTCTTTCACATTGTATTTTATCTTTGTATCTCGTCTACGTGGTTCAATCACGTAATACATGAAACTCTCGTCACTGAAAAATGGTGGAGCTAAATATTTGTTAACTTTGCATAGTAATGACAAAATCAAACTTGCAGTCGCAGGTCCAACACCCTTTAATTCACATAATTTTTTGAAAGTCCGTCTAATGGATGCCTTATATTGTTTCCGTTTTTCCTCTGAATCCTCAATCCAAAAATTTCTAGCATTTTTAGTTTCTTTGACATATTCAAGAAAGATTGCAAACCCTGCTTTTGTCACATCCTCAACTTGATTTGGTGTATTTAACTTGATCAATTTAGGCAATATCGGTCTGAATACACCTTTTGATAACTTCCAATCCATCAATAATATCAATTCATCTTTTGTCAACCAACAATTGTTCTTGTCTTCAAAGCGCTGCTTCAAAGTACTTGGTAGTTCATCAGTTCTCCATTTATCAAGCTCAGCCATTGTCAATTTATCATTATTGTACTTTTTGACAGATTGATCAGATAACGACACAGTTATGTTCTTGTAAAGTAGATCTTTTGCTTTCAATACATATTCGACATTTCCAGACATGGTCACAGAAACCGTAAATTTAAAATATCAGCTTGATTTTTTTGATAGTCGCGCATTTATAGTGATATATTATTTCTATTAACATGTGTTATATACAAGTATTTCTTTAGTTGGAATTGATTATTGGTTGAGGCTTGCTAATTTGTTTCAGAGTTTTATAACTGAATCTCTTATTTGGTGTGAAACTGATGGGTATCATCAAGTCCAAGATAACATTTTGAATCAACGAAAAAACCTGTGAACTTAACCAATACAATGTTAAAGCTACAGGAGCATTCAAAGAAATAGCCATCATAAATACAACAGACATTCTTGATATATTGGATAACGAGTCTGTTAGTGTAGGCCTTCCAAGTCTTTTTCGAGTGAATCTCAGTAACTCCAATGTCTTAAACGTCCATTCAACGTTACATAACGATACAACACCAAGAACTAATGGAAATATATGCATAGAATCAAGACAGGTAAGGTCAGTGAACCAAAACAACCCCTCATTATACAAGGTAGGGTCCAATGGTTTGTTGGCCAAACTGTCCCAAGACGACCAGCCACTCAAGTTCCTCATTGTCCATGACATGCAAACCCATAATGGAATTTGGAATGTAGGCAAAATGAAATTCTTCCACAATTGCACGCTGTGCTTCATGAACAAAGCTTTTTGTCTTTTCCTAGTCTCCTTAGTTGCAAGTAAAAGTATTTCTTCATATTTCATAGTTGCTACGGGAGACTGTAATGGAACAACGTTCTCTGTATTTGTCACTCCTGATTTCGAGTTTTGCATGTTCTCCAATGATTTCTCTGCTTTTCTTTTGGCAGATTGAACTTTCTTCGCAAGATTTACCTTCAAAACTGGGTTCATTGCACTCACTATAGGTCTTAACTCTGTTTGCTTCTGTATTCTTCTTCTCTGCATAATGGCTAACGGCAAAGTCCATATGGATCTTAATGTAAATGTGGTTATTGGAATCAATGCCCACCAAGCCATACCTGAATACGCATGTATGGACTGCAAGGAATCAGTTAAAGTGGAAATTATAGCATGGGGGTCCACAGAAAATTGTCTGGTCTGCTTTATATTATAGACGTTCCTAGTAATATTTAACCTTAAAGATGTTCTAGATCCTATAAACATTCTCCGACTTTTCAGTGATTGGTCGTTGGTAAATAGTCTTCAATAGTATTTAAATATTAATATTCTGAAAAAATCACATCATGTGAGCTAGGTTTTTCAGTTCACAATCAACTTTCAAATGAATGTTAGTAAAGCAAAAATTTAATAAATAGTAGCTAACGGTAGAGTCATAAGGTCAGAATGTCAGCAAGAAGCGAAAGAGCATGTATGTTATGCGGAATAATCCAGCCTTTTAGGAAGTTCGTTGACGCTGGATGTCCAAACTGTGAAAGTGTATTACATTTTCAGGATAATGAAGATAATCAGGTACAAGATTGTACATCACCTTCATTTGAAGGTTTAGTCGCATTAGGAGAAGATAACAAAAAATCATGGGTAGCGAGGTGGCTCAGAATTGATTCGTTTGTTGCAGGATTATATGCCGTGAAAATCAATGGTAAATTACCGCCTCATATCATTGGTGATTTGACCGATCAAAATATTAGTTATAGACCCAGAGACGGAAGTGCAGAAGATTAAACATTTTCAAATTTAAAGAAACAACAAACTGCTTACTTGTACTATATGTTAATATTTTTAGTTCCTTTTGATTATATATATATATATATTTAAATAGTTAAAATATATAAAGTTCATTATTTATATCTAAAGCCCTTGGGATAATGATTGACTGAGTATTTTTGCATTGTCCATTAATCTGTTCACCGTGCCGGATTTATCCCATGCGCTTCTATCAGCCCAAATAATTTCCATGAATCTAGCCATGGCAACTTCCAATTTTTCAATGTTATAGTTTTCTGTTAATTCAGGCAATATTTGGCTAAAAAATGTACCCGCTTTTTCAGGAATAATAACTTCTCTTGATAAATCTATTGCTAATTCCTCTTCAGGTTCAGATTCAGATTCCTCGTTTTGTTCGCAATTTTCCTTCATTACTTCTCCATTCTCAATTCCTCCTTGTTCTTGATTCATCATGTGCGATGGTCCCTCAGTAACAGTTGCATTACTGTCCTTAAATTCAAAATCATCTCTAACTGAAGTCATATCAGTGACAACGGTCCCGTTTTGCTGTTTGTGATCAATATCGGTATCCGCATTCACTGGCATCTTTTCGGTTGAACCAATTTCATTCTGATTATCGCCATTTACATTCGTTAAGTTCTGGATATTTTCCAATTGTTTTTCTCTAAACTCTGCTTCTAGTTTTTGATGTTCTTTAAGTATATTTGATTGCTTCTCTACTTCTCTACTTCTCATTTCTTTACAAGCTTTCACGAATTCTGGATTACTGAAATCATCAATACCAAATTGTGCATTGGTCAACATTTCATTGGCTTTTAAGATTCTCTCTCTGTCTCCTGAACTTATTGAATCCTTGACGATCATCTTAATATCTTTAAGAAATTGCTTCGCTTCTGAATAATAGCCATTCCATAACCTTTCCTCTATGATGTCCAAATCCATGTTATAATAATAGCGACCCGTAGATAGTTCCATGATCATGTTTTCTTTATCTGGATCTTCAGACCTCACGTACAAGACTTCATAGTGGTTTAATTGATTTTGCAAGATTTCCGGTTCAAATAAATGATACAATAAAGCTTCATCGACGACAGGTTTCCTGAATCGCTTATAACGATTTTTGAACAAGTCCATCAAACCAGCTAGTTTTATTTTCAAAATATTCTTCAATTTTGTATCGTCGTATTCGATTTGTTTTAATCTCTTCTTATAAAGAACCTCATTATGTTCGTTCTTAATGGGAGGAAGAATCTTTAATTCCTTTAATTTACGTTTCGGTCTGTTTTCTAGATCATTGAGAAATTCGTGTGGTTTCATTATCAACGTGTCCTTTAATGCTTTAAAATATGCTAATCTCTCTTTCCTTGAAGGGTTATTCAATGTTACATTATTTGCGGAGTTGTTGAAGCCAAATATTGATTTTATCTCCGGGTCCAAATTATCGATATTTGTTTCAGAAACAGCTAATAATAAAACCTTTTCGTTGCTCTTGAGAGAACGTAATAATCCAGTTAAAGTTGCCTGTGCAGAAAATGGTACAACTCTAAACCAAATATCAATATTTGGAATAAATACAATAGATGGTTGATGCCGCCTGGCCTCAATAAATGCCTGGACTATACTCAGCTCTGGTGTTCTTGTTGGATCTCCAAACATGTTGCCCATATCTAGCGATTGTACTTGAAACCCTTCTAAGTAGTTGAGTATAGCCGCACTAATATATTGCTGACCACTGCCTTGATTCCCGCATATTAGTAAGTGTGGTTTGCAAATTCGGGAACTTTCTAAATTCTTCAATAGTTCTTGTTTCGCGAATCCACCATCGCTATCCTTGACCGTAGTGTCTAAATACATCGCCTCATCTAAGGTAGTAAGTTTCTTTTTGTTTCCAACTGAGATTGAATTCGGGAGTAAATCATTTAACTTATTTGTAATTTCTGCGAGGGGTAATTCAAGTAGTGGTTTTAAATGATTCGGCAATGGGGCTGAACCTGACGATGTAGATCTTGCACTTGAAGGGACAATCTTGTCAATTGCTTGCATAAAATCTTTCGCCGCAACTTTGATTTTCGAAGGGTTCACTTGCAACTTATCATTAGTTTTGTATATTTGAGGATACTTTCTTTGAATACTGTTCAAAGCAGCTTCTGTACAAAGCGCTCTTAAATCTGCACCTCCATAACCTTTGGTTAGTTTAGCGACCTTATCAGTAAATTCCTCTGATAAAGGAGGCGTCCATTTTCTAGTATGAATTTGCAAAATTTCTTTCCTTGCATTTATATCAGGTAACGGGAAGTAAAACTCCCTGTCAAATCTTCCTGGTCTTCTCAAAGCTGGATCGACTGCGTCAGGTCTATTTGTCGCACCTATCACAATTACCTGACCTCTATTATCCATACCATCCATCAACGCTAATAAAGTAGAAACAATACTTGCATGTATTTGTTCCTGTTTGGAAGATCTAACGGGAGCCAAGCCATCAATCTCGTCAAAGAATATGATTGCTGGTTGTTGATTCTTTGCTTCTTCAAACAATAACCGTAATTGTCTTTCAGCTTCTCCTACCCATTTACTTAAACAATCCGCACCCTTTCTCATGAAGAATGTAATCTTTTGTTGAGCAGTAGAGCAACTTGCCGCCAAAGCTCTTGCCATTAACGTTTTACCAGTTCCGGGGGGTCCATGGAAAAGCACGCCTCTAGGTGGAGTAATACCAAAGTTTTGATATAATTCCGGGTAAAGCAAAGGTAATGCTACCATCTCTTTTAATTGGTTGATATAGTTATCTAAACCTCCAACAACAGAAAAATCAATGTTCATATCGACACCTATAGGATCAGTGTCGCTTAAATTATTTTTCTTTTTGTCTTTCAGTTCAGACGATCCACCAGTAATTAATTGGGTGTTATTGCTCATATTCGGCTTATTAACTTTCTTAGATAAAGTAGCTTCACCATTTATAGGAACAATTTCATCTTCAGAGGAATCCGAATCACTCACATTTTGACCGATAGCTGTTAAGTTATTGTCGCTTGTCATACCAGGAATTGGAATACCACCAGGAGGAATGTTAGTGCCAAATAACGACATTACATCACTTCCACCAAAAGGGCCCGCGGTTGGGAAGAGAATCTTTCTATATTCATTTTTAACGTTATTTTGTTTACGGCCTCTCCCTCTTGAAATCTGGGGAATAATTGGACCTGCATTATATGAATCCGTTTGTGCCTCATTAGCTATTGGTGGTGGAATAGTGTAATCGACCTTATTGTCTCTCTCTCGTAACTTGTGTTTCATTGGAGTATTATTTGGAGAAGAATCATACAATTCATCTATTTCCTTTTGAATACTGTCGTCTTCCTCAATACCCGAATCGTTTGGTTCACGTCCAGCAATTGAATCCCTCGCTAATCGGCTTCGTCTTTTGGGTTCCGACGACTTTGATCGTGAGCGGAGTCTCCGACTTCTCGTCAGACGCTTATTATATCCATAGTCATCTACATTATCGTTATCTTCAGGTGCTATGAAGTTTCTCTCTTTTAAGTTTTCTAGGAAATCGTCTGAAGCTTCACTTGCCGAATCTTGAAAGTCGGATTCATCTGAAATCTGTGCCCTTCTGGGTTTTCTTCGTTTCCGAGGGATATTGTCCTCGTTTTCATCATCTTCATCTTCGACATACTCCATCTCGTTATCTTCTTTTACGTCTTCCGACACTGATGATGCGTCGTCGGCCCCTTCACCATTTTCGTCTCCATCATTTGTAAACCTATATCTGGTTCTTGATGAGGTTCTAAGTGCAGTTTCATCCGCTCCAGCACTGGTATCCCGATTTTCATTTTCGATGTCGTATATTTCTGGTTCTTTATCTTCATCGTCTTCGTCATCGTCTTCGTTGTACGAAATTACTCGTCTTTGTCTCTTAGAACCAAATTCATCGTTATTGTCTTCGTTTTCATCTGACATATCGACATGTAACTCATCATGACCTCTACGCATATTACTATTATGTCTATTCCTTTTTCCAGTCATTTGAACCAGAAATCTAGCAGGATCGTAATGTAAGTTAATCACAAATATCTTGGAAACTGAGACCTAAATCAGAAGAATTTCTTGAACTAAAACAATTATTTTATTAAAATTTTCTTAGTCAAGCACGCAACCAAGTATGTTTTCCGTATGCAACAGTGTTATCAAGGATTGATGTTATATCGTGTAATCAAATGTCTATTACAATAGTCAATTATTGTTTGGAACTAGTCAATATTTCTCTACGGTGATTTTATTTGTTAATTCGCGTCGCGGGCTACGTAACCGGAAAATTTTCCATACACCTTTTGTCCATTTGTAAGACTGAAGCGAACCAACAAAACACGTCTTACATTCAATATTTATAGACATTGGTTATCAGAGGGCCTTTTAGAGTGTCGAGTATTAGAGATATAATGACCCAATCCATGTTTTCTGGATAAAATTTTGCTTTGGATCAATGCTACTAATTCGATAGAACGGAGATTTTGTTATCTATGTTATTAATCAATCTGCATAATTTGCAGCCATTTCTCGAATGTATTTGGTGTGGTGCTTAACTATGACCAGATAGACCATACTTACCTTGGGCGTAGAAGGAACTGAGGAACCACGTCCATTCGTAAATATGACCTATATGCAGGATTCAACATATTAGCTGTTGGTTTAGATATAAGTTTGGCAATATATGTGATATTGGTTATATGAATCGATATATACAAGTAAATGAGTAGAGTTTAAGAGGTTGTCCTCATTGGGATCCTTTGAATCGGTATTTTGTGTTTTTTTGAATTGGCATCTATGCCATAGGTCAAGTCAGAACCAATAGAGGCGAAATGCGACTTCCTATTCGGTAGTGGAATAGCCAATCTATCCAATATACTAGTAGAAAGAATGGGAATTACTGGGTTAATTAATATGGAACAAATCCTGACCGTTTCAGCTGCCATGAACACGTAGTAATTCTGGAGTATTTGGTGAACTCTTTTGTCCTCTCGGATTACGGTGTCAGATTTGAGAGATTTCGTGTAGAGCCAAGGTTGACCTAGTTGAAAGAGTTGGTTAGCCTTCTCTAATGGAACCCACCACTTCTGGATTGCTTTCATGTGGTCAAATGACGACATACTACTATCCATCGATGAGTATAAGTTGTTGAGAGTCTCGGATAACTCATCCTTCAAGGCAATTATCTGCTTGGCGTCGGTCGATCGATCCTTGTTTAAACAATAGTTGGTTATTATAGCATCAATGTTGTCAAATTCGCCGGCTTCAAATGATTTCACACTGTCCAAAATGCTGAACGCATTACCTCCGCAACGAGTGATCAAATTGGCGTATTTGCCGATAAGGTTTTCTCTGGTCAAGTAAAAGTATTGCTCACTGTAGTTACAATCTGATTCAACATTAGAGTTTTCTGTCAAAAAGAACCTCAATGCATCTTCGCCGTAGTAATCTAAAGTTTCGAGTGGGTCAACAACGTTTCCTAAACTTTTACTCATTTTAAACCCTTCACATAACCAATGAGAATGGACCACAACCTGTTTTGGCAAATCAACTTCAGAAGCCATCAAAAAAATAGGCCAATAAATACAATGAAACCTTATAATATCTTTTCCAATGACGTGGGTTGCTGGCCACATGTTAGTTGGCGGTGTTTTAAATTTTCCATTCTCTATTGGAAAGTTTTCAGGGAAGCCACACGCAGTAACATAGTTGAGTAAAGCGTCAAACCACACGTAGATTTTCTGACTAGGATCGTCGGGAACCTCTATTCCCCACGTTAATCTAGACGAAGGTCTGGAAACAGATAAGTCGGTTAATTTGTATTCCTTTAGTTCCCGAAGTAATTCATTATATTTGGACTTCGGAATAATAAAATCGGGATTCGACTCAAGAAATGTAATAAGTTTATCTTGGAAATCGGATAACTTGAAGAAATAGTTCGTTTCTTCTTGGTAAACCACTTCGTTTTTGGTTTCCTTGGAAATCATTTTTTTTTCACCATTCTTTGGATCTACAATTCCTTCAATTTGTGTTTCAGGGTAAAACGTTTCATCACTAATTGCATACCATCCACTATGTGATCCTTGGTATAGATATCCTTTTTTTTGCATTACTTTCCAAAAGAATTGAACAGCCTTCACATGGTCGTCGTCTGTAGTCCTCATGAATCTATTATATTTTATGTTAACTTTTTCAGCCAAGTTTTTGAAATTCGTTGATACCTGATCAGTTAATTGTTTGGGGTGTATACCCTTTTTCTCTGCGGCAGCTTGAATCTTTAAACCATGCTCGTCCGTACCTGTGAGGAAGAATGCCAGTCGTTTCGGTTTTAATTTTTCCCAACGATTTCTCGTATCACATAATAGCATGGAATACAAGTGACCCAAGTGTGGACGAGCATTGACATAAAATATTGGAGAAGTGACATAGAACGGCTTGGGCGTGGTAGTCTTTCGCCTCTTTAATATAAGACTATACAATGATTTTATAATCTTTCGTTTCATTTCCAGTCTATTAACTTAAATGTGTAACATGATAGACAATTAAGGCCAAATAATTTTCAGATCGATTATCAAAAAAAAAGATCCGAGAAGGAATATGCGATTGGTTTAACTATTAAAAATAATTCACCAGGAAATGTTCTAAGCTATACTACAAAGTCGTACAGAAAATATCGTAGATACTCTTTCATTTATAAATAAATAATATACAGTGGTTTTATAAAGAAAAAACTTGGTTCTTAAATGTCAGTCTTTTCAACAAATATAGCCATTAATGCAAAGACCGTGTAAAACATGGCTAATGGGTAGGCAATTAAAGGTCTAACATTGTGCAATTTAAGAACAGCAACAAAGAAACCAGATGCCGAATAAGTACACCAGAATACAGCAAATGCACTGAATATATAACCCATTAAATTATCCAATGAAACAAATACACCTATGACACTGACAAGAACCAATGGCAATAAACAATAGCCAATAACAGACGCTGATCTTATCAAATCGATGGTGACATCCTCACTCATTAATTTGAATAAATAATGCAAGCTGATTATCCCAAATAATCCGACCCCGTAAATATATCCAAACTGTACCTTTCCTGCGAATAACAATAAGGTACCGAATAGTAATACAAAAAGAATAGGTCCTGCCAAATCTGAGTCTGCCATTATGTCAGATGTAATGTTCCTATTCATAGGATTCAACACAGCTAAGGTCTTCATTTTGATATGTTGGAAATTGATTCCCACTTCCTCTAATAAAGGAGGTTCATTAGGATATCCGGATGTACTAAAGGCTGCAACCAACCCTGGTGTTAATTCACCAGATCCCATAACACCACTGACATCAATGTTTGCGCCAAATCCAGAATCCATCGCACCCATAGCTGGACCAGCTCCTGTCATTTTATCAGCACCGGTCCTTTGGCCATAGGTATCGGAATAGCTGGATTGGTAAAATTGCATGTTCTGCGGATTATTCACTTGTTGCTGATAGTAAGCCATGTTCAATGATTTCTTCTTCAATTAAAATTTTATTGTAACTTATGTGCTTGTCAACAATATATATTACTTGGTTTATATCGCAAAATAATTTCAATTATAAAACCAATTCTATTTACTCCTAAATTGATGATACAAATCCACTTTGGGCTGAAAAATCTGGATATATATTGTACAGTTGTAACTGTCTGGTGTTTTCAAACGAATCTCAGTGAAAAGTTGAAGGTCGTGTAAAAATCCGCCTAACTAAAATTAATAGCTACGACGCTTACTTGCACAACCATATGATACTTAAGAGCAAGTACATAAATTGGGTTTGTCCAATACATCTTCTAGTTCTAAGGTAGGCTAATTTGTGATTTAGGACCAGTCTCCCATATTTGTGTTTAGCACTT
Organism: Debaryomyces psychrophilus; assembly: GCA_900186205.1. Classification (NCBI taxonomy): domain Eukaryota; kingdom Fungi; phylum Ascomycota; class Pichiomycetes; order Serinales; family Debaryomycetaceae; genus Debaryomyces; species Debaryomyces psychrophilus. The sequence continues at coordinate 159,562 of FYBW01000008.1, read as the reverse complement.
TTTAGTGTTTGTAACACTTCTGCAAATTCCTGTCATAACAATACTTCACTAAACATTATGACAAATCTAAATCTATTCATCTAATACAATCACGACTTGTGGCTTCAGTTTGCTGAAGAAACATTGCTATGCCAATTTGTTTCCTTTATTAGCGTCATACCTATACGTATTAAGTATTTATCCGCTTATATTTCTTGCTGTTAATATATACGTTACAGTGGCCGAGTGGTTAAGGCGACGCCCTGCTATCAGCAGTTTAGGCGTTGGGTTTTACCTGCGCAGGTTCGAATCCTGTCTGTGACGCCAATTTTTTTTTAGTGTATCTCGGAGTGAAAATTGAGCTTCAATTGAGAATCAACAATCTAGATAACAGTCAATTAATACATTTTTATGGATAAAGTTGTATATAACAACTATTTTTTAAGCAATGTCTCAATCTCTAATTGTATTTGAACCATCAGGTAAGATCAACTACCTGTATAATAATAAAATAAGTGGATTCAACGAGCATATTTCAAGTATTGTCAACGAAACATACAATGAATTAGAGACAAATTTTTTTACCACAAGTTCCAATCAAAAAAGGTATTACTGCTTTAAAAGAGACGAGAGATATGCATCTTTATATTTTGATATTGTAACAACGGTTGATAGTGAGAAAATCAAGCAAACGTTGGTGGGAATATTAAGGACATACACGAAGGTGATAGAAGATCATGACCAGGACGATGAGGAAACAAAATTAAAATTAAGGAAGTTGATAGATTATCAGTTCACCCAATTAATGAAATACAAGCAGACTGAGAAACCCGTTGCCAAAGGTGTTGAGTTACCATTGCCTGCAGTTTCCACCAATAGTAATAGTAGCACTCCGAATAAGCAAAGGGCTGGAGCCAACACCAAAAAGATGAGAAAATGGGACGGCGACCAGATGACCGAAAACAGCGGTGATGCAAAAGTCTTGGATTTTTCTAATAAGAACGAATCAGGTGACAATGGAGCTAGACTTGATCACGATCAGCTTAAGGTTGATCCAGCAGCTTTCAGTAAGGATAACGACTTGGTTCTTGTGAGCGAGTTGAATGATATTTTGGGAGAAGATGATGACGAGACCACTGGCTTTAATGAAGGCGGATTTTTCAGTAAGTTTACTTCATACTTTGGATCATCGATTAACATAGACGAAGTTTCAAAGAAATTCTACGACCAATTGATAGCCAAGAACATTGCACCACCTACTGCAAAGACTATTCTAGACAAGATAAAAAACAAACTCGGTAACCAACAAGGAGTCAATATTGCTATGTACAAGCAGACAATGGTTGAGGAGTTGACGAAGATTTTAACTCCTAATGTGTCTACTGACTTGTTGTACGAAATCAAGGACAATAGTACAGTAGGAAAGCCGTATGTTATATCAGTTGTGGGTGTCAACGGTGTTGGTAAGTCCACAAACCTAGCTAAGTTAGCATACTGGTTTTTGCAAAATAATTTGAATGTTTTAATTTGTGCTTGTGATACATTCAGATCTGGAGCCGTCGAACAATTGAAAGTACATGTCAACAACTTGCAAAGGTTGAATAATTTCGTCTCATCTGAATCAAAAATTGATATCTATGAAAAAGGTTACGGTGGTGGTGACCATGTTGTTGCCACTGCCAAACTGGCTATTCAATACGCTTCCAGCGAACGTTACGATATCGTTTTAATTGATACTGCTGGCAGAACCCATTCCAATGCCAAATTAATGACTCCGTTGAAAAAGTTTGGGGATGCTGCTGACCCAGATAAGATCATCATGGTGGGTGAGGCCTTGGTTGGTACCGACTCCGTTGAGCAAGCAATAAATTTCAATAATGCGTTCGGTAATAGACGTAATTTGGACTTTTTCATTATATCTAAAGTCGATACAGTGGGTGATTTGGTGGGTACTATGATTAACATGGTCATGGCTACAAAAGTACCAATCTTGTTTGTTGGAACTGGTCAAACATATACTGACATTAAAAGATTGAGCGTTAAAACTGTGGTAGATATGTTAATGAACTAAGTTTAATCGTTAAATACTCTTTGTTTGCCCATATTGGTACGGAAATATCTTAATATAGCATATATAGCGATGTAAAATATACTGTCAAAATACAAGGCTTATAATTTTTTGCGAAAAATGCGACAAACCTTTCTCCAATTATTTTCCGTTGAAAGGTCGAGCTTGATAGTCTTTAATTCAATAGATCTAAGTGCTATCATTTCAATGGTAACTATACCTTAGTTAAGATATATACTCATTTAATTAAGTAACTAAGTGTTCTTTGATGAGATTTCATTCGAAAAGAAAGGATTCCAATGCTTCAGATGCAATAACGGAAGGATCCAACTTTTACTTATATTTAAAGATAAATGCTAATAGAGCGGCCAACTTAGTACCCAGGGCAGACACGGAAAATCTGGGAGATTCTGGTGCTAGTACACCTTCAACTACCGCGAGTAGGAAACACGTTAATCCAGTATTGGTGGCTGTGCTCAATAATGTGAAAAAGAAGACTAGGAGAAAACTCAACACCAGTCAGCCCAGTTGGGATTCATCGTTGTTGATTCCTTTAAAGACAAGGGATTATTCGCAAGTCTTTAGCTTGACGGTGTGGGATAAACATAAAAGATACAAGAATTACCTTGGAGAATTGAGACTTAACTTGAGCAATATTTTCTACAAAGATGGAAAGTTCCAGTCGAAATCTGATCTTAAGTGGTATGATTTATATTCGAATAAAGAGTATCACAGTTTCGTTACTGGCTCTTTGTTATTATCTTTTGAATTGGAAATCAAGGTGAAAAAACAGAGATCGAAATCCAGAAAGACAAAAGAACAAACCCAAGTTCCCCAGCTAACATCGATCGTTGATTCAAATTCAGAATTCGAGAATAGCAATCTTGATTACAGTCCACCTGGCATTGTTGTTGTTCCACCGTCAAGAAAAGCTAGTGCTAGTTTGTACAAAGTGGTTGACTCGTTAAGTATATCAGATCACGAAATAGGATCCTCAATCACAATTGAAGAAAACAAAGAAAACTCTTTCTTAGATTGGAAAAAGCTGTTGATATATCTGGAACCTGATCCAAGTATTACGAAACCCGATGAGCAAGGATTTTATTCTGATACGAACGACGTACTTGGTTTGCTGGCAGACTTGTCGGACATTGATTCAATCAGTTCAGCGGCTATATCCAACAAAGATTCTAGAGAATCGCCAGACCTGCATCCGAGTCCTGCATCATCCTTGCGGAAACCTAAGTGCTTGAGAGTTGGGGCAGATGATATGAGCTCTTCGTCTGATGAATCTATGTTTTCTAGTGATAGTGTTATCCATTATGAAAGTGACTCAGTTGTAAATGGTAATGCGGTCAAAGGCATTCTGACATTGAGCAATGAGAATCTGAAATCAAAAAGAAGTTTTAACTTTAAAAAACTAAAGAGAAGAAAAGAAAAAGAAAATTTTAATTTAACTAAACGGGCTGTCCTTGGTGTCTTATTTCTTGAAATTGTTTCGTGTTCTGATTTACCTCCAACCAAAAGTTTTAATCGTACAACATTTGATATGGATCCATTCGTGGTAGTGACATTCGGCAAAAAAACCTTCAGGACAAGCTGGAAACGTCATACATTGAACCCAATCTTCAATGAACGGTTAGCATTTGAAATTTTGCCACATGAGAGTAATTTCAACATTCAATTCTTTGTCTTGGATAAAGATCAGTTTTCGTACAATGATAATGTGGCCAATATCTCTTTAAGAATGAAGGATGTCACCAATATGGCTACGGCACCTCCTAGTTCTACATATGAAAACAAGCACGAGTCACCTTCATCATTTTCATTATTACCTAATGCGCTGGATGCGGGTCTTTCCACTGGAGAAAATGACTCGCAACTGCAAAACTCAAGCATCAGGGTACTTGACGATGATAATATGGTGCATTCAGTACGAAAGAAAAAGTTTACTAATAGAAGAAAAGTAACTGTTCTGCAAACCGATACATCAAGATTTAAGACTATGAACTTAACATTAGATTTGCATAAATCCAAGTATATTGGAAAGCATTATCCCACATTAAAAATCAGAGCTAGATTCGAACCATATGAGAGCTTGAGAAGACAACTTTGGAGCATATTATTAGAGCAATATGAATTGAACGAAAAACCCGATAAATATGACTTCATTGAATTAATCTCGTTTTTGGATACTTTAGGTTGTGAAAAGAGTGATCAAATTGTTACCAAATTTTTTGATAAATACAAGAGACTGGCATGGGGAGGTGGCTTGTTATCCATCACAGAAATTATTGACTCATTAGAAGAACATGTGAAATTTTCAACAGGTTCTGATGATAAACTTTTTGATATTGAGAAATGTCCGTTGTGTTGTCAAAAAAGATTGTCTAAGAAACAAGATTGTGACATAATTACGCATGTAGCTATATGTGCTTCTAAAGATTGGAGTATTGTTAACAAGCTATTGGTTTCATCTTACGTTACTCCACAAATTGCGACTAAAAGGTGGTTCACCAAAGTTTTAATTAAATTGACCTATGGTAAATATACACTAGGTAGCAATTCGGCAAATATTCTTGTTCAGGATAGAACAACAGGTATTATATTGGAAGAAAAAATGGGAATTTATGTTCGATTGGGTATCCGATTATTATATAAAGGCTTTGATACAGCCAAATCAAGAAGAATCAGGCAAGTGTTAAAGAGTTTAAGTATTAAACAAGGTACGAAATTCGATAACCCGCAACTGAAAAATGATATTGAGTCTTTTGTCAAGTTTCATAAATTAGACTTGTCGCAATGCCATGAGCCAAACCTAGACAAGTATGATACTTTTAACAATTTTTTTTATAGAAAGTTAAAGCCTGATGCGAGACCAATCGAATCACCTAATGACAATAAAGTTGTTGTATCGCCTGCTGATTGTCGTTGTACTGCATTTGCCACCGTTAAAAATGCTACAGAAGTTTGGATTAAAGGACGGAATTTTGCAATAGCCAAATTATTTAACGGTAATTTCAACAACCTACAAGAAACTGATATTTTTAAGGCTGAAAAATGTTCTCTCGGTATTTTTAGATTAGCTCCGCAGGATTACCATAGATTTCATTCACCTGTGGATGGTGTTATCAAAAATATCAAATACATCGATGGTGAATACTATACTGTTAACCCGATGGCTATTAGATCAGAACTAGATGTTTTTGGGGAAAATGTTCGTGCCATTATTCCCATCAAAACTAAGGAATTTGGAATGGTTTTTATGGTTGCTGTTGGTGCAATGATGGTAGGTTCTATTATTTTAACGAAAAAAGAAAATGACGAAGTCAAAAGAGGTGATGAAATTGGGTACTTTAAGTTTGGTGGATCAACAATATTATTAATGTTCAACAGTAAGATGTTTAAGTTTGACTCAGATTTGGTTAATAATTCTACTACTTCTGTGGAAACATTGATTCGAGTGGGTGAAAGTATTGGCCATTCGCCAGAAATTGAAGAACACAAGAGAGATCATATCGATTTCGGTGCTCAATCCAAGGACTTCAAGTTGAATTTGATTAGAGCTCTTACTGGTGGTGACTTAACCAATGCTAGAGAATTAAGTAATTGGGAAAGTGGCCACACAAATATAGAAGATATAGTCGATGTCGTTAGAGACGACAATATTATCGAAGACGAAGACGAAGATCTAGATGATGAAGGCCTGCTTTTCAGTGACGAAAGCGATGCATACGATTTATAGCGCACACTTAGATCAATTCAAAATTAACAACATATATTGCATAAATAAACCCTTGTATCATATTTAACCTATTTAACCTATTTTGACCCCATACTTTTTGAAATCCTTGTGAAATGGATTTCATGTAGCGTATTTACATTCGTTATTTATTCCCTGTCAATAAACTCACAGGAACGTAAATATCATCTTCACTAAGGCCTTTTGCTTCTTCCAATACACGAACGTGCCATCCTAAATATTCAATATTGTACCTAATGTTGCGGATTTCATCGTATTTTATTTGTACGATCCTTGGTTCCAATATGAACTTCGTAACGAACGGTGGTAATATCATGCCACTTAATAATCCAATAGCAATGGGTGATTTAATAACTAAAGACATTATATAGATTTTACATATATGGATTTAAAATCAAGTGGATGAGGTAAATTTAAATTGCGAAATTAGTGGTACCCCCGGAGAATTTGAATCTGGAGTTTTTATCACGATATTTATACTTAATTGAAAATCGAACCACTAGATTAATCCGATGTTATGATAAAAGGTAGTATAACACCTACTCATAGCCATATTGAGATGTAGCTTATCAAATTATTCGTCTTTCTCCGCGAAGCCGTTTTTGCAAGTATTATATGAAATCGTGTTTAGCATATACATATAAATGTCTATACAATTATTTAATTAGGCTCTTTGTTTGCCACCATATAAACTTCTCCATTCATCAATTTTGCTTTCATCAATTCTCTTAAACAAATATTGAGCCTTACCAATACAGTGACCTGGTTTTAAAACCAATTCAAACTTGTCTGTAATAGACAATAATGGTGCATTCAAGACTTGGCAAATTTGAGTAGTACATTCAGGCATGAAAGGACTAATAATCGCACTAACTAAGTAAATCAAATTCAAACCAACACCCATAACAGCATCGGATTTGTCTGGCAAGTTTGTATACAAATTGTTGTCTAATTTATTATCTTGTAAAAATTGATTACCACGAGATGAGATGGACATAGCAATTTCTAAACCACGGCGTAAGTTAACTGCTTCCATATTCTCAATGTAATTAGTTAACAATTGGTTAATTTCGGAATTAAACTTGTTATAATGAGGAAGATTCTTAGGGTCGAAGTCAGGGACAACACCGTTATATTTCGCGATGACAAATTTAACCAACCTGTTAACAAAGTTACCTAAATTAGCTAACAATTCGGAGTTATTCTTAGTAACAAACTCCGCCCAAGAAAAATGAGAGTCAGAAGTTTCAGGTCTCACAGAAGCCAAGTAATATCTCCAGACTGAAGACGAAATGTCAGTCTCTTTGGCATTATTACCGAAGACGCCCACCCCCCTGGACTTAGAAAATTTGCCATTCTCATATTGTAAATATTCAGTAGTATTCAAATGGTGTAATTTCGTCCAGTTTTCCTTAGTACCAATTTGCGAAGCTGGAAAAACAACAGTGTGGAATGGAACATTATCCTTACCCATGAATTGATATAAATCAACATTTTCAGGGTTTTTCCACCATTTTTTCCAATCATCAGAATTGCTATCCTTGAAGTAATTCGCGGTAATAGAAACATAACCTATTGTAGCATCAAACCAAACATATAATACCTTTTCTTTGAATTTCTCTAATGGGACTGGCGTACCCCAAGCCAAATCTCTGGTGATACATCTTGGTTCCAATCCTTGTTTCAACCACGAATTCGTAATAGTCTTAGAATTTTTCGACCACACCCCCTTTTCTGAAGCATCTTCAACCCATACTTTAAGTTCGGGTTCCAAATCATTCAACTTGAGGTATATATGAGTAGAATTCCTTGGGATAGGCTTAGTGTTATCAACTTTACAACGAGGATTTATTAATTCAAATGGGTTTAATAACGCACCACATTTATCACATTGATCACCTCTGGCATCTTCATATTGACATTTAGGACAAATACCCTCGACGAATCTATCTGCTAAGAATGCGTTATGTTCTTCGCAGTATAACTGTTCTGTAGTCTGTTCTTCTAAATAACCATTATCGTGTAATCTCATAAATATATCTTGTGCAATTTCAGTTTGTTGAGTGGTCGTAGTTCTGCCAAAATAATCAAAACCAATATCAAACCAATCATAGACATCCTTATGGATCTTATGGTACTTATCACATAATTGCTTAGGCGTAATCTTTTCTTCTAATGCCTTAGTCTCAGTAGCAGTACCATATTCATCTGTACCACAAATGAATAACGCATTATAATTTCTGTTCTTTGCATAACGAGCATATATATCAGCGGATAAGACTGAACCAACAATATTACCTAAATGAGGAACATTGTTAACGTAAGGCAACGCAGATGTAATTATGATATTTCTTTCGTTCTCCTTAGGGACAATTCTTTTTGCCTGCTTCTTAACTAAATGTCCAACTTTAATCTTTTGGACTCCTGTATTCTCACTCTTTGGCCTTTCCAATGTGGTAATCGATAACGCATGCTTAATACCGTCAGAAACTTTTGGTAATTCGCTAAATTCCTCAAACCATTTGTCTATTTTGGTTTCATTCTTACGTTCACTTAATACAGCATATACAGAAGCAAAAACTATAATATGTGCAGCTGAAGTCTCTGCTTTGTCTAATTTTAAAGAGCTTTCGTTAAGGGCTTGAACAATTGCATCCTTTCTATTAGATTTGATAGCCGTATAGAGGCCGGTTTCTTCGAAAGCTAAGAGTTGGTCTTTTTCGAAGTCGTTAGCAAGATACTTTACAATAGCATTTGGTTCCGATAATTCAAAACCTGACTTCTTATTGACTAAAGAAAGAGATGACTCATCCTCACTTGGAACAACGCTTAATTTAGGTTGATAAATAGCAGAAACCAAAGATAATTTCAAATTATTGGTCAATGTCAACAAGGTACCTCCGCTGGCACCAATTAACTGAAGTGACGACATACTCTTCTTATTTAATTCGCTTTTATGGTAGAATTGATGATCTTGTTTCTGAGTTTAAAGAAGGTGAATGCTCACTCTTCAATTTTTGTAACACAAAAATATATTAGAGATCTTAACTAAGGACAAAAAGGTACCAATTTAGAACTACAACATTATTATTATGCCGCCAGTAATGTTAAGAGGTGTCAGGATCGTGAAATTGAAAAGGGGTGCCAATTGTTTGTCATTTAGAAATATAAGTAACCAGACAGTCACGGACGACTGGAATAGTCTTATATCTTCTCGAAACTTAGGTCTGACGAAAGACGAATCCAACGCAAATTCAGGTAAAGCCTTGGGGGGAACAACATTTATTGCTAAAGACAATATAGCTACAACGAAAGAGCCCACTACCTGTGCTTCTCAGATGCTTGATAATTATTATAGTCCTTTTGATGCGACGGTGATCACATTATTGGAAGAAGAAGGTCTGAAACTAGTTGGAAAAGCCAATTTGGATGAATTCGGTATGGGATCTGCTAATGTCAATTCGTATTATGGACATACTATAAACCCATTATTTGCGAACGCGGAGCATATAGCAGGGGGTTCTTCTGGAGGATCTGCGGCTAGTGTACAAGGTGATCTAGCGACGTTTAGTCTCGGTACAGATACTGGGGGTTCGGTTAGATTGCCTGCGAGTTATTGTGGTGTGGTAGGCCTTAAGCCAACATATGGAAGGATATCCAGGTGGGGGGTTATTCCTTATGCGCAAAGTTTAGATACGGTTGGAATTTTGGCAAACGATGTTGAAACAGTACAGAAGGTTTTCAAAGTTTTGGATAAACATGATCCTAAAGATTCAACCTCATTACCCGTTGAATTTAGAGAAAACTTGAAGAACGAAAAGGAAAAATATCTGAAGAGTCGATCGCAATTGGTATTTGGAGTGCCCGATGAATTTTTGGTTAAAGAATTGTCCGACGAAACAAGAAAGCACTGGCTGTATATGTTATGCACGTTACAAGATATGGGCCATATAGTAAGAAGAGTTTCAATTCCGTCTATAAAGAAGCTGATACTGGCGTATTTTACTTTAGCTACTGCCGAGGCGTCGTCAAATCTTTCTCGGTATGATGGGGTGAGATATGGTTTCAACTCCAACGATTTGAAAGATTCGCCTCTAGAACTTATAGCAGAAAATAGAAGCAAATCTTTGGGCTTAGAAGTTCGAAGGAGAATAATACTAGGTAACTATACCATGTCAGCTGATTCAGGTAACCATTACTTCAAAGCTACGAATGAGCGCCGAGAAATGGTTGAAGACCTCAACGAAATCTTGAACTTTCCAAATTTATTAGTGAATGATCCTACAGAATTTCAGCCCGACAAATGTGACATTATTGTTACTCCTACAGCCATGAGTGGGCCATTGACGGTGGAAGAATACATGCGTCACGATAGAGAGAATTTTTTAAACAGTTACGTTAATGATATACTAACAGTCCCTGCATCATTAGCTGGAATGCCAGCTATATCTATTCCTTGGAAAACACCCGGAACTGACTCATCTGTTCCACAAGGAATGCATTTGATGGCTCAATTTGGAGACGACTACTTTCTCCTCAAAATTGCCTCAGAATTGATGAAAATAAATAATACTACATGATCATTTTTTTCTCTTGTATATACTGCAAACATAATAAAGAAAACGCTATATTTAAACAATATATGAAATGAACAGTTGAATATCATAACATCATTAGTAACTAATTGACTAGAAAAACTTAGTATAAAAAAGGTAGAACTAAATCATAAATATGAAAATGCAATTGGTTTGCAATAGACTAGAAAATGAATGTTGAAATCATTTTCGCCAACCCTATTACGATTATTTTCTACCTAATAATGTTAAAAATTCTTCTCTTGTCTTTTGTTGATCACGGAAACATCCAAGCATACAACTGGTGGTAGTCGAAGAACCCGTCTTTTGGACCCCTCTACTAACCATACACATATGAGTTGCTTCTATAACAACAGCTACTCCTCTTGGCTTTAAAATTTCCTGTAATGCCATCGCAATTTGTTTGGTTAATCTTTCTTGAACCTGGAACCTTCTAGCATACATTTCAGCTAAGCGGGCTAATTTTGACAACCCTAATACTCTTTTGTTTGGAATATACGCAATATGTGCCTTACCAAAGAATGGAACTAAATGGTGCTCACACAACGAGTATATTTCTATGTCTCTTACAATAACCATCTCATCGTGATTTTCTTCGAAAACTGCCCTTTTAATAACATCTCTGATGTTATCTTCATACCCTTTTGTAAAATACAACATGGCACGAGCGTAACGTTCTGGCGTTTCTAATAGACCTTCTCTCTCAACATCCTCACCTAGTTCCGTTAATATAGTCCTCACAGCAGAAGCAATTCTGACTTCCCTAGAGTTGGCTTCTTCTTGTGTTTGTTCGATACGAGAACGAGCCCCTCTTGACGGCCATGACAATCCGTCATTATCTATTGGTGGATTTAAAGTACATGGTGAAGCTAACCTTGTTTGTAAAGGAGTTCCAAACCTCGGGTTGGAGTCTTCTCCAGATAACTTTGATCTTTTCAACGGCAATATCGGTTTTGGAGAATAAGTACCATTAAATGGTTCACTTTTAGGTGGTTTATCATTCTTCCCTGACATAATATATTAAGCTGCTTCTTCGTTTTAATATATTATTGTCAAAACTTGAAAAACCTGTTCAATTCTTTGTCATTAATGTAGATCTTTTTCGCAGTTGTCCAATTTTTTCACGTGAAAATGTATGATGCAATGAATAGACTCGGACCAACTGCAAACTAACTACAGATAATAATAATAGATGATTCTTACATGATCTGGCTTTCGATGATATAAAAAATCATAAATTCGTAGAAAAATTGAAAATCACATAAAAAAATATGAACATTAAAAAGCTATTTATAATTGTTACTAAGATGAATTATTCGCAGAATGGATTCAAAGCACGGACCGTTAAGCAAGGTAAGGCCATACCTATTTCAGCCCTGATAAGGATTGGCACTTGGTTTAATTCTCTTATCTCTTGAATATAGGAACCATTATCAACTCTTGTGGTGAGGTCTTGTAAGTACGGCTTCAAACCACCTAATGTATCGATGTCAGAGGCACCATTTGCGGAATCCGTTTTAATTAGCGTGGATGAATTCGTTCTAGCATTCTTTGGGAACGATGATCTGGTTGGCGACGATGGCATAGATCTGGTGTTTAAATTCTTAGATTCCAGATCGGACTTGCCGACCGAAGGGATGGTTAAATTGGGAACTTCCAAATTCAATTTGGATAATTTTTGCACAATCGAATCAGATATAACATGATTCTTTTCCAATGAGGATTTGTTTTGTATCTTAGCGGCCTGTAATGATGAAGTTCTGTATTTGTTCTTAATAGACGATCTGTAAGATAAAGAGGATTGCTCATCTGGTGGAATATACGTAGCCGAATCGATTTCTTTTTCCCAATAGAGTTCTAAAAGCCTAGAGGACTTGTCAAACTCCGCCTTAACTAATGGTAACTGGTCACCATGAACTCTCTTCTCAACTCCAAATTCTGGAATAAATACATCGAAGGATGATTCGTAAACTTGAACAACTGTACCCATACATAATAATTGCCCAGCACTTTCACTGATTTCGTTAATAGTTTGAGATAATAACAAATGGATTGCCTGTTCTTGAGCACTAGCTGCACAGTCTTTCTTAAAGTTACAATAATCTGCCATTGCCTTTAAAGCATCCAAATCTGCTGATTTGTCTTCCTCCATTTTGTTAAGTACTGCTTTCAATTGTCTGTGAACAATCAAATCCGCATATCTTCTTAGTGGGGCATTGAAATGTGTGTATAACGGAATATTATAATAATAATGACCATAGCTATCAGGATCTTGTTTTCCCGCCACGTAGTATTTTCCTCTTGACATACATTTGTATAGCAAGATTTCAACACATTGTCTTTTAACAGGATCTTGAATCTTCAAGATTGATCTTTGTAAAGTAGACGAATTAGTGGTATCAATTTTAAACCCTAAATTAGTCGCCTTTCGAACAAAGGTTTCCATTTTTTGTAAGGTTGGTAATGACTGACGACGCAATAATGTTTGGTCTCCGAGGTTTGCATGTATCTTGGCTGCAATCGCATTATTCACTTTATGAGAAATCTCAGTTATAATATCAAAAGAACGACTATCCTTGAAAATATTCAAATGCAAATTAACTCGTTCGTCATCTAGTTGATCTAACAAGGTCAAATTTGGAGCGATATCGAGCTCCTTGTCATTTAATCTTTGACGACGGAATTCTTTTGCAATCAAGCCAAATGTCTTGATATAGTCAGAAGTCGCAAATGAAATATTATCTACTTGTCTACCATCTAAGATTTGGTCAAATGAGTCATATTTAACAATCTGCTTTGGTACAATGATAGATTCGTGGATATAAAGATCTTCGACTTCAAAATTAGTTGTATCAATTTCGAAAATAACTGAAAGCGCTAAGTTTCTTTCATTTTCCTTGAATGAAATTAAATTATTGACTTGTTGTGGGAACAAGTGAGTGATTTTTTGAGGTAAAAATACAGATGACGATCTCTTCTTCGCCTTTCTATCTAATAACGACCCAGGCTTGATATAGAAAGCAATATCTGCTACGTGGAAACCCAACTCAATCTTAGTGTCTGAAAGTCTTTTGACATGTAACGCATGATCAACAAATTCCCCATTCTGCGAAAATGATATGATATAATCATTCAAGTATTCTGTTCTGTCTATATTATTTAATTCAGATTCAATACTTGGAAAATCATTGATGTATGAGGTTATAATTCCACTGTCGTCATCCTCTGGGTATTCATCACACAAGAAATTATTGTCTCTTAAAATGGAATTAATTTCTGTTTCCGGGTCGTCAATCTTTGCTAATTTGCTAACTAATGTACCAAATGGATGCAATGAGGTGATTGGCCATCTCTTAATTGAGGCGACAAATAATTGATCCGCGTACTTTTCATGATTTTCTACAAAGTCTTTTGGTACTTGTTCAGTTGGAATAGCAATTAAGGGAACTTTCTTGTCTGTAGGCTTAAACCAAACAATCTTTGGTGTCTTAGGCTGCTGAATTGATGGTTCTTTTCCGTATTTCTTATCCTTTGCCGCTTGTGCTGCTTGAGCGGGTCTCAATAAACCCAAAGTACCAGCAAACAATTGGCCAGGTATACGATCGACAACTGCAACAACGTGACCCGCGTATAATGGTTTAACTTCATCGTTGATTTCCTCCTCTTCAACCAAAAGTAATGATTGACCTTCAACTTCAACGTCATCGTTCTTCTTCATAGTTGGTCTTTGTTTCAATGACCCTCTTCTCGTTAAGCCGGAATCACCATCAATTCCGGATTTATCTTCCGTTTCACCGCTAGTTGTAGGTGCTGAAGTGGATGTCGCATCATTATGAATGTCATCATTTAATATTGAGGTGGCTGGTGTCTTTCCTAGGGTATTATCTTTTCTTCTTTTCTTTTCTTCTTTTTCTTTTTTCGATCCCCAAACTTCATCAACAACTAACAATTCAACAGCCACTAAGTCTCCTTCTAAAGCACGATTACGATCCTTTGAGCCACAAATAAAAATATCAGCATCCAATAATCCATCAGTTGAGACGTATGCATCAGATCTATTCTTTTTATTAACTCTTAAAATCCCCGTAACTAAACGACCTTCATTAATCAACTCGGGTAAAGAAGACTGAGGCAAATATGGAGCAAAAAGAGACTTACGACCATTAGTGTTACCATTTGTGCCATTATTTGGCATAAATTGAGATAACGACGTAATAGAAGAGCCACCTCCGTATGAACTATTACGAGGTCTATGACCCGGAACAAAAGATGCTTGAGGAGGTTCAAGTTGAGACGATTGTTGTTTCTGGTGCTGCTGTTGTTGCGATCTCCAATTCGTATTCATATTGGCAGCACCATTTGGGTCGAAATTTCTAGAACCTGATTTATAATGAGATCCACGTCTTTGGTGGCCTCTCTCTGGACTTTGGTTGATAGTAAAATTCGGTGTTGGAGGTAATAATGGATTGTTTTCGGGAGGAAATTTAAATGATTGCTGTCCATAAGCTAAAGATTTAGATCTATTGTGGGTCGACTCAGATGATCCACTCGAGTAAGATTGTCCTGAAGCATCATGATCGGCTATCTCCGACTCGGAATTTGAGGGAAATTTAAACGACCCAATATTGTCATTTGGATTGGGGCTAGAGTCGGGATTTGGGCTGGATTGTGACTTGCCATTAGTAGGACTTAAGGACGATCTATTAGTTTGTCTTTGGTTCGCAGCAGCTTTGATAGCTTCATTCAATCCCAAAGAATGTCTTCTATTGTGGCCCATATTCTGGTTTGATGCTGACCCAGTTCTCTTGTGGCCTTGGCCACTACCCCCACTATTCGAAGTGATCGACGAAGATCTTGAATGAGAACGATGATTGGATTGAGGGGGCATCAATTCAGGAACATTGCTGTTAGTGTTGTTTCCCGTATTGCCCGCGTTGTTGCCACCGCTATTCTTCGCAGGATAGCTGTATTGTTGTGTCATCTGCTGCAGCTGTAAGATTTGCTTCTGCTGCGCTTGCACCGCTTCCAATTGACGTTGAAGGTTATACTGCTCCACCATGAGTGTGGTCAACTCGCTGGGTGAACGTCTATGTGCAATGTGTAAGTTTCTTGGTTTCTTGGACCCGGTCCCTCCGACAGACCCTGGGATATTCAAGTTATCTGAATTGTTACTTTTGCTGTTATTATTATTGTCACCGGAATTCATTGTGTGTATTTATAATTAGTATCGAATACAACTGACTACGTGTCGTATAATTAATGCTTCTCTCCTTGATGAAAGAAAACAAAATTTCAATGTCCAATAAATATCTTAATTTGTAATCCCTACCGTCTTCTATAATCTAATATCAACTTTCTGGCCTGAAATGTCTTCAATTGACCTAATCAAATATTAATATGGCAAAAGGTCTTGATAGCGTTGCGTTTTTATCAGAAGGATTGGACGTGTCCCTAATTAAGTCCACTCAAGATTTATATTAGAAAAATTCTATAATGAAAGTAATCAATAATGGAATTTATCAATATAATCAAATATTTAATAATAATTATGCAATTATAGGCAATTATATTAAGAACTAAATTCAATTGCTATCAATTTTCGGAGATTAAGGAGAACAGACACCTTTTATATAAAAAATTTTGTAGATAATTGTTCACGAGCGGTCACACTGCGAAACTGCGCACAAAGTGAGTCTGGAATCATATTTACATAGCTTCAGGTATACACATTTGACAAGTGCTAGGACACTCGGAAACGTCGACAAAAGGTTCAAATGGGGTTCCACGCGGCACAATGTGGTGAAGTTTAATTTTATTTACGGAAAGAGAAGAGATAAATACGCTTGATGTTGCATATATACGTGAAATTGCATTTTGATGAGCATTGGTGCAGATTGTGGTAGATATTCACGTAGAATAAGACAAATTGTATTAGATAGGTAATACTATATACTAAAAGAGACCACTTCACACCTGCGAGTGTTGAGGTCCAATAAGACGATTTGTCCCGTTTGAAAAAAATCAGGTATGCTGATTAGAGTAACTTCGCGGAGCTCGTCATTATCGTGATGTAATTTTATAGTTTTTGTATGGTATCGTTTTTGGTTTCCCACAAAGTAGACGTGCGGAGTTTCGTCTGCGAGGGTGAAGGGGTCAGTGTTATCGAAGGGGTAACAATAGAGTGTATCTGGGGCCGTCGGGACGATGTTCTGCCATTTGATGTTAGATTCCATGATAGTGAGGACGATTTCTGGGTCGCTGAGGGTTTCGGCCGTCAAATACTTCAAGATATCGTCGATGTTTTGACCCGACGTTCCCAACATACGCAAGCCGCTGTCCTCGACCTCAATCCAAGCTGGGTTGGTTAAACTGTGGAAAGTAGGGCCGTCAACGTACTGCTTATTAGAATGGAAAATCGACTTGTGGAGTGGCTGCTGTGGTAGACAAACTTCGGCTGGATCGTTGTTCCCAGGCATGATTGAAATAGGCAACGATGGTAAAATGTCAGTCACAAACTGGTCCAAGTTCTTCAATGAGTCGGTATTGTACTTAGATATGTTCTTGGAGCCGTAGTTATTGGTTGTGAAAAAGTCGTCGTCAACAGACTCCTCTATTGGTGCAATTGAGTCACCGGCTATAATCAATCGAGATATCTGCGACGCTGCTTGCGTATCGCTGTTACTTCCTAACTCTCCGAGTAAATACTGTTTCAATAACTCTATCTTTATGTTGTGATTGGCTTCGTCGCACAAATTAAGGCCCGATACAAATGCAATTTTGCTGTTCTTTGGACTCAGTCCACTAAGTGGCCTCTGGGGCGATACCGAGGGGTATGCAACGTCCATTATCTCAAAAATACCAGCCTGTATCTCAATTCCCAATATGGCGACGATGCACCCAGTAACCAAAATATTTTTTTTCAAAAACTCATCATTATTCAATATAGCCCTACCCGATTCGTCCTCGAGCATAACCACGGGCATTTTTTTCGTCTCCGGTACTGTATATGTATCGGGAGCTTTGGGCAAAACATCGTCAACACCGTTCTCAACGTCGTTAAAAATGTTCAACTTGTTCTTCATGTCTGAAAATATGGTACCACTTACCCAGCACAACTGTCCATTATCTATATCCAATATTTTGTCTCTCTTTGTAACCACTTGCCCATTTACCTTCTTGGTCCCATCTCCCCACTTTTTCAAGGCATTATTGTCTACGCTTTGCTTTAAAACTGATAATCGATATTGATACATCGCATAAAATTGTTTGTCATATTTACGCTCTTTAGTTTTTAGGTCATAATTATTTCGTTTATCGAACTCTTCCAGAAATTGTGTAGTAACTCTGTCCGCCGTGTCTCCAGAGACATCTATGTCATTATTTATATACTTTTGGAACGACATATGTGTTGTAATTTGAATCATGTAATAATAAATCTTAGAATCTTTTTTTTTGGCGTATTTATGAACGCGTACATAAATTTCAATTAATTTATCATTTACATTAAAATACATAATAAAAGAAGCTATATAAAGATGGTGGGTAGAAATATATAAAGATATGCAGAAGATAACCAGAAGCTGTTTGCCATTCAAACTCTCTTTTGCTTTTTATGCTTTTTCTCTATAGATTTACCACTTGCACCAATTGTAATATTAACTTTAGGAGGAACATCAAAACCAAAAGATTTTGCAACCTTGACCAAATCTAACTTGTCAATTTGATACACGGTTTTCAAGTGATGTGATGCATAAGCTTGTAAATAAGATCTATAACCATCCTTAGCGGATTGGTGTAACCAATAATTGCCTTTAATTAATTTCGTCAACTGAGATTGAACATTAGCAATTTTACTAGTTGGGAATTCGTATTCGTTTAATGGAACGTTCGCTGCCTTTAAGTATCTCAAGAAACCTAACTCTGAGGGTGTTAAGAACATTAATGATTTACCTTTACCAGCAGTACCTCTGGCAGTTCTACCAACTCTGTGGATATAGTCCCTCGGATCATCAGGTGGATCGAATTGAATAATCCAGTCAACTGCCGGGATATCTAAACCTCTAGCCGCAACATCTGTACATATTAAAATACCTTGTGTGGCATTACAGAATTCAAAGAAGGTGTTAGTACGCTTTTGTTGTTTTTGCTTACCGTGCAAATCCAATACTGGCAAGTCAATGTAATTCAATAATTCCCCAAAATATTTAACACAATTACACGAAGAAAGGAAAACAATGATCTTCTTCTTGATGTTTCTTTTCAAAAACGAAAATAATAACAAGAATCTCTTGTCAGATTCGCATACAACATAACCTTGTTCTAAACCTGCAACCGTGGAGGCCTCACTTTCTGAAGCGACATTGATGTATAATGGGCCAGCTCTTAACGAGATTCTTGCTAAATCTTCAACCTTAGTAGTTTGAGTAGCTGAAAATAACATTGATTGTCTCTCTTCATTTGGCAAGATTTTGATGATTTGTTTCATTTCCTCTTCGAAACCTATTTCCAAAATTCTATCCGCTTCGTCAATAATCAAGGCCTTTAAATTCTTGAAAACAAAACCTTTAGTGTTTTGCAAATGATCTAATAATCTGCCTGGAGTGGCAATCAACATGTTGACGCCTTTCATTAACTTCTCGGCTTCTTGTCTTCTGTTAGCACCTCCAATAACAATTCCAAAAGTTTGACTGTGGTGCGCCATTAATTCTCTAGCAACACCAAAAATTTGCAACGCCAATTCTCTTGTTGGTGATACGACAACAACACCAGTACCATTTCTAGGCTTGAACTTCAAAGAATACAACATTTCAATGGCTGGAATCAAAAAAGCTAAGGTCTTACCTGAACCTGTCTTGGCCGCACCTAACACATCACGTCCGGCCAATAACGGTGGGATGGTTTTAGCCTGAACTTGGGTCATCTTACTGAATCCCATGTCTTTTATTGCCTTTAATGTTGGCTCAGATAATCCGGCATCTTCGAACTTTTGGGTCACTATATCCTCATGACTAGATTCTGGCGCCGGTTTAGTCAACTCCGTAATTCTTTCTTCATCTTGGAAGGTTCTTTTGTTATCTTTTTTAGCTTCTGGGTCCTTGATATCTTCCCCCAATAGTTCTGCCACTTCATCGAAATCTTCATCCAATTCCTCAACCAATTTTTCGTTATCCGATTCCAAAGCGTCTGATTCTTCGTCTTCATGAACTCTTTTCTTCGGTTCAACCTTTCTGGATGGTTGAACCTTACTCGTCTTATGAGATCTTCCAGTTTTTGACTTAGAACTCACTGCCATGGTCTTGTATGTGAATAGAATCAATCAAAAAGCGTTCCACTTCATTGAACTAATTTTTTCAGTCTCATCTCATCGTTAACAAAAATATTTCGTTCTGTATAAATCAATATCACGTGATTTGTTCTATGATTTGAAAGTCAATCCACAAAATAGTTGAAACTATACAAACTATAAGCAAAATTGCTATCGAGGTAGTTAATAGGTTCTAGTGAAACAATGGTATCGTATTCTGTGGATTCTACAAAGTCGTTCATGCAGGCAATGCAGCCTATGATAGAGACATTAAATACCTTGCGTGTACCGTCGGATGAAAAGATACCCAGAATAGATAATGAACATAATAAAATTACGCCAATCGGTACAATATTGAGCAGATTCGATGGAATTTCTACTGAGTTATTAAATAACATAGTGGATAATAGCCGGAGCAGTGGTAATAAAGGTGTCAAAGAAATTGAGGAAGAATGCAGAAGGATAACTGATGCTAGAGGAGAACGTTCGAACGAAGTGTTCGATATGGTAAAGAGTATTTTGGCTTCGAATCCTGGAGACGAGGAGTTGCAATCATCATTATTTGACATTTTAGGATTTGAAGAATTCGAATTGATCGCTAAAATTGTGCAGAACAAGTCACAACTATTAGCATCAGAAGACAAGAATGAAGAAAATGAACCAAACTTTTTAACGCCAAGCGAAAGGGCGCAACAGGTAATCGAAAACCATGAACGGGCTAAGAACCGGAAACTAGGTTCCAAACAACTCCGTCAAGAATATCCGCATGTTTTTAAGAAGCCAGACGTGGGTAATATGTTATCAATTACTGGCAAAAAAATTTCGTTACCTGTCGGTACAACGAGACAAAGCTATGCTACCCACGAAGAAATAATTATACCATTTCCTGATAATAAAGCAAATAAGTGGATATCTGATGATGAACTTGTACATATTGATCAATTGGACTTCCTTTGTAAAGGAACTTTCAAGAATTATGCCGAACTTAACAATATGCAAAGTTTGGTTTTTCCCGTAGCATATAATACTAATGAAAATATGCTTGTTTGTGCGCCAACTGGTGCTGGTAAAACGGATGTTGCCTTATTAACTATTTTGCATGCCATTAATCAATTCGTAACTGAGACAGTAAGCGAAGACGGAGACATCACAGTAGATATTGATTATGATGAATTTAAGATTGTTTATGTTGCACCATTAAAGGCTTTAGCTGCCGAAATTGTGGAAAAATACAGTAAAAAACTTCAATGGCTAGGAATAAGTGTTAAAGAATTAACCGGTGATATGCAGTTATCGAGGCTGGAAATTATGACGACTCAAGTTATTGTCACAACCCCAGAAAAGTGGGATGTTGTAACTAGAAAACTGAATGGTGATAATGAATTGGTAGCAAAGGTTAAATTACTTATCATTGATGAAGTCCATTTATTACACGAAGATAGAGGTTCGGTCATCGAAACATTAGTAGCACGTACTTTAAGACAAGTCGAAAGTACCCAGCTGATGATCAGAGTTGTTGGTCTTTCAGCTACATTGCCAAATTACAAGGATGTTGCAGACTTCTTGGGTGTAAACAGGTCTATTGGTATGTTTTACTTTGATCAGTCATTTAGGCCTTGTCCATTACAACAACAATTATTAGGTGTGCGTGGTAAATCTGGCTCGAAGCTCGCTAGAGAAAACGTAGATAAAGTGTCATACGAAAAGTTAATTGAATATATCGATCAAGGGCTTCAAGTTATGGTATTTGTCCACTCTCGTAAAGACACAGTTAAAACTTCACGTACATTCATATCAATGGCTCAATCTTTTAATGAGCTCGGGCTGTTTGATGCTTCTCAAACATGTGAATCCTATGACAGATTTAAAAGAGAGATGTCAAATAAAAATAGAAATCGAGATATGAAGGAGCTATTTCAATACGGTTTCGGTGTTCATCATGCTGGTATGTTGAGATCTGACCGTAATTTAACAGAAAAAATGTTTGCTAATGGTGCCATTAAGGTATTATGCTGCACCTCTACATTAGCCTGGGGTGTTAATTTGCCAGCAGCGGTAGTTATCGTTAAAGGTACCCAAGTTTATGACTCAAAGCAAGGTGACTTTATTGACTTGGGAATTTCAGATGTGATCCAAATTTTTGGTCGTGCTGGTAGACCTCAATTTGAAAAGTTTGGCACAGGTATCTTGTGTACTACCAGTGATAAACTAGATCACTATGTTTCGTTGATCACTCAGCAACATCCTATAGAGTCTAGGTTAAGTGACAAATTGATCGATAACTTGAATGCAGAAATTTCGTTAGGAAGTGTCACCAATGTTGAAGAGGGTGTTCAATGGTTGGGCTACACGTATATGATGGTCCGTATGCGTCAAAATCCGTTTGCATATGGTATAGAATGGAACGAATTGCAAGAAGACCCGACATTACATAATAGACGACATTCTATGATCGCAACTGCTTCAAGGAGGCTACATGAATTGCAAATGATTATATTTGATGAAAACTCAGGTACATTGAATTCTAAAGATGTAGGACGAATCGCGTCTGATTTTTATTTATTAAATAATTCAGTCGAAGTCTTTAACCAGATGATCAACCCTAAGGCAACGGAAGCCGATGTACTTTCAATGATAAGTATGAGTAGTGAATTCGACAGCATAAAGCTTAGAGAGGAGGAGGTTGAAGAATTAAAGAAATTGCTTGAAACAGAAGTACCTTGCCAAATTGCAGGAGATATAGAATCAGCTCATGGAAAGACAAATATCTTAATCCAATCATACGTTTCTCAAGCGGCTATTAAAGATTCTGCCTTGATATCCGACTGCAATTATGTCGCTCAGAATTCAGCAAGGATATGTAGAGCTTTATTTTTAATTGGAATGAACAGGAGATGGGGAAATTTTGCAAAAATCATGTTGTCCATTTGTAAATCTATTGATAAGAGAATTTGGGCATTTGATCACCCGTTAACTCAATTTGATTTACCAGAACATGTTTTAAAAAATATAAGAGCAAAAAACCCGTCAATGGAAACATTGAAGGATATGGAAGCTGGCGAACTAGGTGATTTGGTCCACAACAATAAAACTGGAGGGATTCTATACAAGTTGATATCAAGATTTCCTTGTTTGGAAATTGACACTGAAATCTTTCCAATTACAGCTAATGTTATGCGTATTCATATAAACTTAGAACCCGATTTTATATGGGACGAAAGATATCATGGTAATGCCCAAATGTTTTGGATCGCCGTTGAAGAATCTGATAACTCAGATATTTTACACGTTGAGAAATTTATATTAAATAAAAGACAAATGAGGAGTCCACATGAAATGGACTTCATGATTCCTTTAAGAGACCCATTGCCACCTCAAATAGTCGTAAGAATTATTTCGGACAGTTGGATAGGATCAGAGACTCTTCATACTATATCATTTCAGCATCTCATAAGACCTTCAAATGAAAGTATAAGAACGAACTTGTTAAGATTACAACCTTTGCCAATTACAGCATTACATGATCCTGAAGTGGAAGCTATATACTCAACGAAGTTTCGCTACTTCAATCCAATGCAAACAATGACATTTCATTCCTTATACAATACTAATGACAGTGTATTTGTTGGTTCACCTACCGGTTCAGGTAAGACCGTTGTAGCGGAACTCGCGATGTGGCATGCTTTCAGAGATTTCCCTGGTACAAAAGTTGTTTATATTGCACCAATGAAAGCATTGGTTAGAGAAAGAGTTGATGACTGGAGAGCTCGAATCTCGCGCAATACTAAGCACAAATTAGTAGAATTGACCGGTGACTCTTTACCTGAAGCAAAGGATGTTAGAGCGGCAGATATCATTATTACCACACCTGAAAAGTTTGATGGTATTTCGCGTAATTGGCAAACAAGAAAATTTGTGCAGCAAGTATCGTTGGTTATTATGGATGAAATCCATTTGTTAGCAAGTGATCGTGGTCCTATTTTAGAGATGATTGTTAGCCGTATGAATTATATTTCAGCTCAAACTAAGAAACCAATAAGACTTTTGGGTATGTCAACTGCTGTTTCTAATGCGATGGATATGGCAGACTGGTTATCCGTAAAAGATGGATTATTCAACTTTCCTCAATCTGTTCGACCAGTTCCATTACAGATGTACATTGATGGTTTTCCCGATAACTTGGCTTTTTGTCCATTAATGAAAACAATGAATAAACCAGCTTTCATGGCGATAAAGCAACATTCTCCTAATAAGCCAGTACTTATTTTTGTTGCATCTCGTCGTCAAACTCGTTTAACTGCATTAGACCTTATTCATTTATGTGGTATGGAATCTAACCCGCGTAGATTTCTCAATGTCAGTGATTTAGAATTACTGGAAATATTAGAAGATGTTAAGGATGATACCTTACGACTTTCTTTACAGTTTGGGATGGGCTTACATCATGCTGGTTTGGTGGAATCAGATCGTCAATTATCTCATAAGTTATTTGAAGCAGGTAAAATTCAAATTTTAATTGCTACATCTACCTTGGCATGGGGTGTAAATTTGCCTGCTCATTTAGTTATTATTAAAGGTACTCAATTCTTTGATGCCAAGATCGAAGCATATAGAGATATGGACTTAACTGATATCCTACAAATGATGGGACGTGCAGGTCGTCCGTCATTTGACACAAGCGGTACGGCAATTGTATATACTAAAGAATCTAAAAAGGTGTTTTACAAACATTTTTTGAATTTAGGTTTCCCTGTGGAATCATCGTTACATAAAGTTTTGGATAATCACATCGGTGCAGAAATTTCTGCAGGTACTATCACTACCAGGCAAGAAGCAATGGACTTCTTGACATGGACGTTTTTGTATAGGAGAGCACACAACAACCCCACTTATTATGGTATTGAAGACATTAGTATGTTTGGAATTTCCAAGTATTTGGCAGGTTTGATTGACCAAACCATAGAGAACTTGATGGAATCCAAATGTGTAATAATTGCAGGTAAAGAAAAACTTGTTGCTACTCCATTCTTACATATTTCGTCTTATTACTATCTTTCACACAAGACAATGCGGAACTTGGTTAATAAAATCTATAAGGAAGCTACATTTAGAGATTGTTTGAGATGGTTGTGTGAGGCAACAGAATATGATGAATTAGCAACAAGACATGGTGAAGAATTGATAAACATGGAAATGTCTCAAGCTATGAGATATCCTGCTGAAGACTTGGAATGTGAATTTATTTGGGACCCACATGTGAAGTCATATTTATTAATTCAAGCATTTATTAGTAGAGTTGAACTTCCAATTGCGGATTATGCTCAAGATACGATTTCTGTTTTGGATCAAGCATTGCGTATTCTACAAGCCTATATTGACGCAGCTTCGGAGTTGGGATACTTGAAAACAGTTTTGACATTTATTGAATTAATGCAGTGTATTAAGCAAAGATATTGGTATGATAATGACCCGATCTCCGCGCTACCAGGCTTGGATTTATTTAAACTCCCAGATAACAATGACATTGGGTCAAATAATAGTAAGCATATTACCCAATTGTCTGATCTTGGACGTATGAACAGGGGCAACTTGATGCAGTTTGCATCAAGAGTGGGTGTTGGGGGAAATCGAAATGAAATGGGAGACTTTAATAGTGCAGCTTTAAGTGATGATGATTCAAAGAATGATTTTGTAAGAATCGTATCTCATCTTCCAACCGGTAAAGTTAGTTTGTTCCAAAAGCTGTCCGATGATTTGCATTTTGAATTGAATCATGATAACAAGCCACTAAACAAAGATTTTAAAATGTACTGCCCACATTTCCCTAAACCACAAAGAGAATCATGGTTCGTTATTGTATGCGATGAATCATTGGACGAATTACTCTTGATAAAACGGGCATCGCCAAAGTTAATTGGTAAGATAGGTAAGGTTTCCTGTATTCTTGACGTTCCAGAAGACCTCAAAGGGCGACAAGTTACTATTATATGTATCAACGACGCAATCAACATTCGATACTCCGCTAATCACGAGCTTCTTTAAGGTCCACAGATACTAGTTTTTACAGCATAGATACATGAACTTTAATATATGAATAAGTTAGATTATAAAAATGCAAAATTATTTGTAATTACTAATGTACAGTCTATCTATAAACAAATTACTTTATTCGAAAAAGTCGTCTTCCTTTTCATTCTCATCGGTATCTCTCTTTACAGGAGCGTCAATCTCTTCTGTTAACACTGCACGATTTTGAGTGTCGTCTAATCTAACAGTTTTACCCTGCAAGACATCTTCAATGGAGAACGGTAATTTATTCTCATCGAGGAGATGTTCGGCCTGCTTCCTAAGTTCCCTCTTTCTTTCGTCCGTCATCTGCATGCCCTTCTTTGCCTTGGGGTTCTTGGATAATTCTGCATTATCGTCGTCCTTGGGGTTCGGATATAATGAGATATATTTCTCCGTCTTTGGGAACAACATGACGTATACAATATCGATTTCGCTATGTCTCACCACCTTTCTAGCTTTCTTAATATCTTTTCTGACTTCCGTACTAGAAGAATCTTCGAGTGTTTTCCTGGCCTGCTTCAATTTTCTAATGGCCTTCTTTTTTTCAAAGAAGCGAACCATATGATATTTCTTAGCGTTTTGTTTAGCCTTTAAGTCATACTGTGTATTCTGTAATTCGACTCCAAGCGCTTTCAATGCCCTTTCATTTTCGTTTCTTACATGCGCTGGTAATGTGTCTTTCTTTAACAATCTTTCTATGTCTCTCATCTTCTTTCTGATCTTTGCTGCACCCGTTCCTATCACGCCTGCAACCTCTATTGAAGTTCCATTGGATCTTCTGTCGTTATTTCTTGCATGTTTTGGCATTTTCTACTTATTCTTCACCTAACTAATCTCCTACAAGTTATCCTAGAATATATAGGGTCAAATCTATATTGCGATGGGTATTAATTTTTTTTTTTGTTGCGGCTTGAAAAATTATTCTGTATATTGGCGATTCACAAAATTTTGTTGAAGAAACCAATACTATTAGTAGGCGATAAGATAGACATATCAAATTGATTGAAGACAACAATGGGTATATTAGAAAAGATTGCACTGATTCAAGATGAATTAGCAAGAACCCAAAAAAATAAGGCTACTGAATATCATGTTGGTTTATTAAAAGGGAAATTAGCAAGATTTCGTCGTGAATTATTAGAACCACAGCCAGGACAGGGATCGTCGGGCGGAGGACAAGGATTCGAAGTATCTAAAGCGGGAGATGCGCGTGTGTCGTTAATTGGGTTTCCATCTGTCGGTAAATCGTCATTTTTGTCCAAAGTGACCAACACTAAATCAGAAGCTGCTAATTACGAATTCACAACATTAACGTCAGTGGGCGGGATTCTTGAATATAACGGAGCCGAGGTCCAAATTGTGGATTTGCCCGGGATTATAAAGGCTGCATCTCAAGGTAAAGGTAGAGGGAGACAGGTTATAGCCGTGTCCAGAACGTCTGACTTGATTATGATGGTCTTAGATGCAACCAAGGGTGGAAACCAGAGGGAAGTATTGGAGAACGAATTAGAATCGATGGGTATCAGATTGAACAAAAGCAGACCTAACATTTCTCTCAAAATCAAAAAAACTGGAGGAGTCAAATTGAACTCCATCACCCCACCAAAGCATTTGGACGAAAAGATGGTAGCAGCATTATTGAAAGACTATAAGATGCATAACGCTGACGTGCTAATCAGAGACGAAAATGTAACCATTGACGATTTTATCGATGTTATTAATGAACAACACATCTCGTATATCAAATGCTTGTACGTCTACAACAAGATCGATGCTGTTTCATTGGAAGAGTGTGATAGATTAGCCAGAGAACCAAATACTGTAGTCATGTCGTGCGAATTGGACTTGGGTATTGAAGACTTGAAAGAAGAGATTTGGAGACAATTGGGACTCATAAGAATGTATACTAAGAGAAGAGGTATCCAACCAAAATTTGATGAGCCTATGGTCGTCAGAGGTAACTCCTCTATCTTACAGGTTTGTGATGGTATACACAGAGATATGAAGAACCAATTTAAATACGCCTTGGTATGGGGATCAAGTGCCAAACACTCTCCGCAGAAGTGTGGTATAAGTCATCCTATAAATGACGAAGACGTTATTCAAATAGTTACTAAATAATTGTTTTACATAAAATTAATGCATTACGTTTACGCGCAACATACGTAAAATTTGATATAGATCAACGAAGCTAAAATAAATCTTTCCCTAGAAATTGCAGCATGGCAGACAAGTATACGGGTCTTCCTGGGATAGACATAGAATCAGCCGATATATTTGAAACATCTGATGTAGACAGTGAGGTCGAAGTCGACGAGCAACCCACATTGGAAGGATCTAAAAACAATTCAGACATCGAAGAACAAGAACTAGATCTGACCCAAGCAAGGAATAGATTTTCTAATGACGTACTTGTGGATGACATAAATGTTATAGATTTTCTGGGGAGCATAGCTAACCGTAGTCTTACGAGGACTGGTTACCAAGTGAACAAAGTTGATGAAACAGTGGAGCAAAGACTTTCAAGAATATCAAGAGAATTAGAGGAGATCAAAATCTTGCAGCTGAAAGATACGTCTGAAACACAAACTAAAGCGTGTGACACGCTCTTGAACACGTTGGAAAGCTTGGTGAAAGATCCTGGCTCGTCGGAAGCTACCAACCTCAATCAATACCACCACCGAATAACGCAGGTGTTTGACGACGCATCGGCCAGGCTCGAGTCACCGGATTCTGACCCTACGAAACTACAGAAACCCCCTTTAGTTGAAACATCCCAGGTGTTATCCCTAGAGTCCAGGCTACACGCTATCGAGAGGGCGTTGGGTCCAGAAACATTAATAAACACCCAATCGCCGGGCGAGACCAAACCAACCATCCGGAACTGTGTAAACGAATTGGCCCGTAAAATAAACGTAGTCCACAACCCCGAGTACCAGTTGGATACTATCAGGCAAGAAGTAGCGCTGATGAATAGGGAAGTAGAAACCCTAGCTGCAAACAAAAAGTTTCTTGACTTATCTCCTGTCGTTGGCATCCCTCCGCAACGGGCTGATCCAAACCCGAGCCATCGCCATTCGAAAATTGAAGACCTACACGCAAAGTTGCCTCACTTCAATCAATTCAATGATACGGCTCCATCGATAATTGCAAGGCTAAAGACTCTACACGCTGTTCATGCTGATGTGGCCAACACGGTTCAAACAGTCCACAACTTAGATCAAATTCTCGATGACATCAAATCCGACATGAAAAAATGGAACCACTCAATCAACACTTTGAACACGAACATAGATGAACATGAAGCGCAAGTCGTTTCTAACAGGGATTACGTCAATCTTGTTATTAAAGAACTCACCGAAAAGGTTAGTAGTCTAAGCCAATAATCCAGTATGTATATGTGAAAATTCCTAGTGCTCGCTTAATATTTCACTTTTCCGCAAAAAAAGTGCTCGCTATAAAATGCCGTTAGGAGGTTTGATGGGGAACTTTGAAGGTCATAACGACAATACCGATTTTCCAATATATAAGTGCAAAAATCCCCACTCAATTTAAACAGCAATAAGTTTTTTTGTATCGAATCATTCGTAAGATTAGCCAATAATATGTTGAGAGCCGGATACCGTACAGCAGTTCGTTCTGCAACTAGATTCACACCAAGATTGAGCCATGAAATCAGGTTGATGGGCAAACAGCAAGTCAGATTGGCATCACAAATTGCACATCACAAAGTTCCACATATTGGAAATGAGGATGTTAAGGATTTCTCGTTCAATCATCAAAAGGATTGGGATTTGCTCAGAGCTTCAATTACTAAATTTACTGATAATGGAGCATTGAAGATTCCATTGGTGATTAACGGGGAGAAAATCTACAACACTAACTTGAAGGCACAAGTAAACCCAGCCAAGCATTCGCAAAGCTTAGCAGAAGTGTCTCAGGCTGGTGAGAAGGAAATCAAACAGGCAATTGAGGCTGCAAAGCAGGCAAAATCCAAGTGGAGCGCAACCCCTTGGACTGATAGGGCGGCGATTTTCTTGAAGGCTGCAGATTTGATTTCCACCAAGTATAGATACGACATGTTGGCAGCAACCATGTTGGGACAAGGAAAGAATGTGTACCAGGCGGAAATTGACAGTGTGGCCGAGTTAATAGATTTTTTCAGATTCAATGTTAAGTACGCCGAAGAGATGTATGGACAACAACCGGTCGCATCGGCTCCAGGAGTTTGGAATCGTGCTGAATATAGACCATTGGAAGGTTTCGTGTACGCTGTTACCCCATTTAATTTCACTGCCATTGCTGGTAATTTGGTTGGTGCACCTGCGTTGATGGGTAACACTGTTGTCTGGAAACCTTCTGCTACAGCAGCCTTGTCCAATTACTTGTTATTAAATATTTTGGAAGAGGCAGGCTTACCTAAGGGTGTTGTCAATTTCATTCCAGGTGAACCAAATCAAGTGACTGATTTAGTCTTGAATGATAAGGATTTCTCGGCATTGCATTTCACTGGTTCGACCGATGTCTTCAAGAACTTATATGTTAAGATCTCTAACAATGTGTCCAAAGATAATTACCGTGATTTCCCAAGAATCGTGGGTGAAACTGGTGGTAAGAACTTCCATTTAATCCATCCATCGGCTTCCTTAGATCATGCAGTGTTATCTACTGTCAGAGGTGCATTTGAATTTCAAGGTCAAAAGTGTTCGGCCTTGTCGAGATTGTACGTTCCAAAATCTACCTGGCCTGAATTCCAAGAAAGATTAGTTGCTACTATGTCCAACATCACAGTAGGTAATTGTACTGATCCAACAACTTTACAAAATTTCATGGGTCCAGTAATCCACGAGCAATCCTTTGATAAATTAGCTGCTGCAATTGAGCAAGCTAAGGTTGATCCTGAATTGACTATTATACAAGGTGGTAATTACGATAAATCAAAGGGCTTCTATATCGCACCAACATTAATTGAGACCACGAATCCAAACCACGAATTCTTAACTAGAGAATTCTTTGGTCCAATTGTCACGACTTATGTTTATCCTGATGCGGAATACGAATCAATTATGGAAAAGATCGATGCGGGTACTAAATATGGTTTAACTGGTGCGGTATTTGCCAGAGACCGCGAGGCTGTTAGATTGGCAGAAGAGAAATTGCGTTACTCTGCTGGTAATTTCTATATTAATGACAAGTGCACTGGTGCGGTCGTTGGTCAACAATGGTTCGGAGGAGCTAGAATGTCTGGAACTAACGATAAGGCTGGTAGTGGAAATATTTTGAACAGATTCGTGTCGGTTAGAAATATCAAAGAAAACTTCTACGAGTTGACTGGCTTTAAATATCCTTCGAACTACAATTAGTCACTTAAGTATAAAATTCATATCTCTCAGAAATATACATGTATTATAATTAGCTGAATGTAAGTATAAAATTTGTAAATGGAGGACACGCATGCAAGTTAAGTCAGTATTTTCGTCTTCCCATATAAGGGTTATTGTTAGATGCATAATGTCCGGGAAGGGGTCCGTCGGGGGGTGGTGGTCGTGGTTGAGTAGGCATTGGAGGGCCATTCAATATTCTCCCAATCCCATTGCAAACAGTGCACATTTCATCATCCAAAAAGAATGTTATTAATCCAGTTCCTCTACATCTTCCGCATAATGTACCACCGATCCTAGGGTCCCCAGGGTTGACTCGCATTGGAGGCAATGTCGGTCCTGGCGCCGGTCCTGGCCCAAATGATCCGAGCAAACGAACATTCGCCGTCAGTGTCAAATTAAATGGATTGAAACCCAGCATCGAAGACGCCGGTTGGTAAGAATTTCTAGGGCTGTATCTTTCCCAGCAATCCTTGCATGATCTGCTATTTTTTAACTTGTAACCCGTATTATTACATTTATCACACAAGTGTCTCTTTGGAAACTTGAACGGCAAGTTAGGATTAGGATTATATGCGTTATTCTTTAAGTAGAATCTATCCCAACAGTCTCTACACATTTTCCCATTTTTGGTCTTATAGCCAGAATTACGACACTTTTGGCAAAGGAACCCTTTTGGATAATGAAATGGTAGGTTTTTGTTAGTAGTATAAAGGGAACTGGTGTCCTCAGTAGGCCTTGATAGTGCCAGGTGGCTTGTTGAATGACTTAATTGAGATGAATTTGAAGGTTGGGGTGGTTGGGGTGGTCTCAAAGACTCGGGTCTTGGAGGTTGGGGTGGTCTTAAAGACTCGGGTCTTGGAGGTTGGGGTGGTCTTAAAGATTCGGGTCTTGGAGGTTGGGGCGGAGCAGGTGTTGGTCTTGAGTAATTGCCCGTAATTGTCTCGCTAATTGCTTCGTCATATGATGGTGGAGGTTCTGAAGGCTTTATGTCGTCATCTTGTGAATTCATGGCAGCTAATTCTATTAAATCAGAGGTAGGCCATGACAAACAATAGCCAAAAGGATGTATTGTAATCGAAGCACGTGATTTGATGCTTTATAAAGAATATCACCAGTACTATGATAATCGAATTTACGAATGAAAAGCATTTAATAACTTTTATTTAGAATACAATAGATATGATTTGGTTGTCTGAAAGACAGAGTATGTGAACGTTTGCTGATATGACTTTCCTGTCTGTGGTCATAAGTAATACTAACAGAAACAGAATTCGGTGTTGGATTCACTGCCGGTGGAATCTTCTTCTTCCTATTCGGTATAATGGCATTTTTCGATTCAGCATTTTTAGCTTTAGGAAACATATTATTTGTTATTGGGTTGATCTTGATTATTGGGCCACAACGTACTGTCACATTTTTTACAAGGCCTACTAAATTGAGAGGAACTCTATGTTTTTGCACAGGAATACTATTAATTTTGGCGAAGAGATCATTCATAGGGTTTGTTATTGAGTGCTTCGGAATATTAGGTCTTTTTGGTGACTTTTTTGGCACCATAGTGCAATTTTTAAGATCCATTCCTTACATTGGTGATCTTTTAAGTCATCCTGTCGTTGCACCTACTATTGATAGATTAGCTGGCATTAATACGTTACCTGTTTAAAATTATTTATTATAATGATTGCGTGTGCATATTGTATATTCTAGTTGGTTTCCGTGTCACATATGATACTGCAAAACTATTCTCTATAGCCTATTCGTAATTAGATTAATCTTACCTAAATTAATCATATCGTCGATAAGTTTTAATGTGAAGTCACCAATCTTTAACCCATAGAATAAGTCCAAGTCCAGAAGTATTTGATCATCAAGCATGTTCTTGTTTCGGGTCGTAATTTTAACTTTGATGCATCTGTGCTGACGAATAATTCGGTGCTCTAATGAGCTATACCCCGACACTCCCAAATCCCCTCTAAATTTAGGAAGCCATAGAATGAAACTCGGGGGTTTCCTACGCATGGCTGTCCTAGACTTCATGTACCGAACACTTGTCAAGTTTGAGTGTATTAAATAGTCAAATCTATTCATCGATCTCGATTTTTCACCAGTGTAGTCTAGTGAAATTACATCCTCGTAGGGTTCTAAGCTTTGAATGTTTTCAATCAACACATTTAGGGTCAGATCGGTAGCAAGCGAAGTAAATACTACCTTATTTGTTGCAGACATGATAAATCGAAGTTTATTCATTAAAGCTATTGGATGGTAAATGAATCCCACCGTACTCGACATACTCTCAGATATAGATACGTGTATCACATCATTCTGGCTCTTAAGAGGTATGTCCATATTCACTGGGTGACTTTTTACATTACTTGATATATTTACCAGATTCAATGCCAACATTCCTAATTCGGGCAGCAATAGAGTTTGGAACAATAAATGGTGTACAAAAAATGCATGCTTATCAAACCGTAAATTATTCAATGTATTAACTCCACACCACGGTTTTAAGTCATGATTGGTCTTGTTTAAATTATTAATATTTAATTCGACCACTATTATCTTTATAGATCTTGTTTTATTCCGATAATATAGAAATATGGAAAATGCTATTAGATATGATGTAAAAGTAGATGTATGAGAAATCACTATTATTGCCATATTATTGTCAGCCTCCTATTGGTATCATCGCATATTGTACTCATGTCTATGTTAAAGAAGGTATAGTTCAATATCTATGAGCTGAGCTACCAATTAACTGCATATAAATTATAAATTAGTAAATTGACGTATTACTAAAAAACACTTTTTGTAGTCGCCTATATTAGTGCTTACAGAATGACCAATGAATATATATTCTTAGATCTGACCTTGCATCTCTATCTTATTTATTTTCATTTTGCTGTTATATTTTTGTCATAAATGTTCAATATACAAAAAATTGCAGCCAAATGTAAAACACAGACTTGATACTTAAGCTATCTTTATAGATTATTATTATCCTTACTTGCTGTTTCACTACAGACCAAGTTCATATTTGAGTTTAGACTTACGGTTAATTAGTTTGAAAGTTTATAAATGAAATGAACAAAATATCAAATTCATACAAATTTAGGGAATAATTATGAAAATTAGAAACTTTGACAAATTAATTAAATTGTTTGTGATTATGGTGAACCGTAGTGGTTTCCGTGACTGACAATATATCCAGAAAAATAGTTTTGATAATAAGAATAAAAATAAAATAAAAGCAGGATTATGTTTTAACATAGAATAATTATGATTCATAATATGTGATGTTTATCTGCTTACATTTTTCCAGAAAACATCCGTGATAGTTTAGTGGCTAGAATTACCGTTTGTCGCATGGTAGACCGGGGTTCAATTCCCCGTCGCGGAGCACTTCTTGCGCAAATGGTTTAGTGGTAAAATCCAACGTTGCCATCGTTGGGCCCCCGGTTCGATTCCGGGTTTGCGCATTTTTTTGCTTTAAATTGTATCTAATTTTTATATCATCTCATAAGTTAGAAGTTAAATTTCTTTAGAAGAAGATAATTACCAATGTCTAAAATCAATAGGAGACAGGAGATCAAGAAAAAAGAGGAACTACAGGCGAGGTTTCAACTAGCTGTTTCACAAACTAATACTAAAATATTGAATTGGTTACAACCTAATAACGAAGCTTCGGATAACGCTGATGAAAAGCAGTCTTTTTTTAATTTACCTATAATACCACAAGGATCAGGATTAAGCAATATTGATAGATCAAACAAAAACATAGGAGATTTTGTAAATTCTGATGAGACAAAGTTCAAGCAATTTCAAGAAGGGATTAATACAAAGAATGATTTACGAAAGCCTACTTCTAAACCTATGATGGCATTAATGAATAAAATGAGGAACACGAATAGAAATAAAGTAAAGAAGAATAGCTACAGCCAGCCTATACAAAACACGAAGCCAAAACAGAAACTGCAAAATACGAATACAGACAATAGTGACACCGAGGAAGAAATGATAAATAAAAACCGATCGGTGAAAAAAGGCTCAAATTTATTATTCGAATCTAAAATGAAGAAAAGCAGGCCATTTTGATTGCTCATAAAGGGCTCAAGTTGGCGCAGTCTCTGCATGCATTAAAGTTGTAAAGTAATATCATTAACTAATAATACACAAATAAAATAGATATTACAAGAAAAGTATAATATACATATTTATTTACTCAAGCTTTTGTCTCTTTAGATCGACTAGTGACGTTGAATTTTGAGTGTTATTTTCAACTGATTCCGAAGCTTCAGCTTCATGGTCATTGGAGCAGGATTTAATTTCTTTATCACCCATAATAATGTCTTCATTCGCATCCTTTTCTTCATTTTGTTCAGTAATAACCTCAGTATCCTCTCGAAGACCAGCTTTGATATTGCTCTTACTTGGTAATATAATTTTATCTTCAATTTGGTCATCTAATAGTGAGTGAATCGATACTTTTGTATTGGAAGACTTCCACGATTGACCATTGGATTCCAATGTGTACGCCTCTTCATTGACTACCGGCCTTGATAACGGTGAGCTATTCAACGATCTGATCTTCATTGGAACAGGGGCCGCACCAGAATTTGAAAGAATTGTTGTCGAAGGTCTCTTGATAGGCGAATTCGATTGGTGCGCTTTTGGAGTAACCATATTGTGTCTTTGTAATGGCGGAGTACCGTGTGTCGACTCACTAGGATTAGCTTCTTGTTCTGGATTTGAGGCTCTTAAATGAGGCAAATTGGCAGGCAATACTTCATGAGGAGCGATAGAAACGGAATTCTTGTTTGAGAACATTGGATGATGAGAAATTGACCCAAACGAGGAGGTTCTATGGAATGATGATGTTGATGATAGCGAGGAATTGTTTGAAAATACTGAATTATGCGATGATTGCGAACCAATCGAATCATGTTGTGGATTTAAAATCGAGTTTTTATTATACGAACCAAGGTGCAACTCAATTAACGAAGGTCTCAATTTCTCATGCAAGGAATGTGGTGGTAAAACGGAGGGTCTTTTAGCCGTCGAAGATGTTTCAGGGATCGAATTAGATTTAATTTTAACAGTCGATGTCGACGAAGAACTTGACGGAATATTATTCGAAGAAGCACCTGGGGCGTTTGAATTCGTGATGGTTGATGAATTTGAATTTGCCTCTGATACCGACGGAAATAGCGAGCTAGAATTATTAGGATAAAGCAGTGGGTTATGAATTGAAGAAGGAGGTGGCAACTTTATGGATAGCCTATTATTATCTAGATCTTTGGAAAGTGTAAATGAATCTCTGCTACTAAACGAATCCTTGTTGCTCGAAAGCGAATCCCTTGCCAGTGCAAGGGATTCTCTGGCACTAACAAAAGAGTCTTTATTGCTAGTGAATGAGTCTCTAGCACTCGGTGTAGAATCTCTCGCACTCGTGACCGACGAGCGTGAATCTGACCTAGATAACAAGTACGAAAAACTTGATTGAGGTTGCTGGTCCGAATTCTGCGACTGAGGTAATGGCTGTAATTGGGTGGACACCGGTGCGGCGGCCAAAGGATCAAACATAAGCGAGGGATTACGAGGCCTTGAATGCTCGTGGGTATTTTCCCATATTTTTCTGAACTGCAAATTTGGAGTATAATGTTGAGGTTGATGAGAGCCTTGTGTATCGTGTAGTGGTCTTGCGGAATCTTGTTGCGCGTGAGGCTGATTTGGCTGTTGCAGCTGCGGCTGTGGATGAGAAATTGGGGGAGCGTGAGATGCTGGGTACAGTTTCGGTACCTGTAACAGGCTATTAGGTTGAGATTGGGGCGATATTGATCTCTGTATGTCCGGTAGCTTGGTCTTCTCCAAATTATTATCAGCCGAGTACACATGAGGAATGGACGACGGCATCGGCTTTTGGTTATAGTACACCTGTTGGTGGGTTGTTTGGTGCTGGGGTACTTGGTGCGCGCCGCTCGGCGGGAACGACAAGCGTGGAGGGAGCTGGTGGCCCATTTGGTGGCCGTTATAGACGTAGTATCCCTGCGGCAAATAATGGTGTCCACCTTCGCTTATGTATTGGACATGCTCCGGGGAGGGCGTCGAGGTGGGAATCACCAAGTTTGTGTCGGAGTCGTTGTTATACACGTTTCTCGAGTTGTTAGACGACGACCGCCGTTTTATGTACACCAACGAGCTCTCGTCGTTCTTCTTGAATTTGCCACTCGAGTGCTTGAACTCCCACACAGGCAACTCGGTGTCGGACGACGATGACAGATGGGCTGGGTCCGACACCTTGTGGAACCCGTACATGTGCAACTGTCTCACGAAGCTCGCCACATTGCCGTGCTTGAAGTACCTCGTCAATGCCTTCGCAAAGTCCTTGCCTGGACTAAGCGCAAACGTATTGCTCTCATCATCCCTCGTCCACCAGATGAGGTTTGCGAGTTCGGGATCGTTCAACATTGAGTATAGTTTATGAACAAACGCATTCTTCTTAATAGGGGTCTCTTGCCTTTTACTCATTTTTCATAACAGTCTTCTGAGACCGTTTGACCAAATAAATATGCACCAAATCAATACAATGTTTGTCTCGCCAACTTATAATATGCTTCGTATTATCAATTATAAGTCGTGATGGGTCATATATTTGTCCGTTTCCAAATGTGACAGTATTTTACCCGATGATATTTGTAACGGTGTAGATGTCAGTTGCGGGATATCTTCTGGATTGCAGATTCAGCAGTTTGACTAGTGGTGTATCTACGAGGTTATCCAAGCCGATATCTAATAAATATATTGTTTCTGCTTAGCCGCTAATAGATGTAATATTACCACAGAAAAAAGATTTTACGTAGTATACATTGAGTTCGAATTATTTGACCTCAATGCAATGGGACTTGTGACACAAAACCACCGTTGACACTAGCGAAAATTTTCACTGCAACGGTGTAGAAATGACCAAGAGATTAGTACGAGAGCGAAGAACCTGTAGGCGGTTCGGTGCCGGCGACCCTCGACCCTGGGAGGAGGCCTTGCAAGGTGGACACGACGACGACGGGGTGGTGGGCCACAATAAACCACCCCTCATCCCAAACATGGCTATCGTGGACCTCCCATGCGTTAGTGTGGCCGGGTCCAGCGAGGCATCACTCTGGCTGCACGCGACCGCCACCTGAAGCTTGTGAATCGTCGACGCGAGATTGCCACCGCTTCACTGGCATGAGTGCTGAACGTTTGCATCATGTAACGGAGAGAACTTCTCCTGGCCACGGTGGGCGAGGACCCCAGCGACGAGTGCGACCCGGCAGATGCGGGCGTAATCAGGCCATTTTTGGGCTGCACAAACGGCCGCCAGACCACACGCACACTGGAGACAGGCAGTACGCGGGCCACGAATTCGACCCGTAAAGATGCAAGCACCTTGGCCAGGGATTTCGTCGACACAAGCGCCATCTGAAACACTCCAAGCATGCGCCCAAGCGCCTATTGTATTCACCCGAGGCTCGTTCGGCTGCAAAACCACATCCGCCGCCACCGTTGATGGGGACCAGCCGTCCGAGCGTCATAGTCCCCGAGAGGCATTGTAAGCCAACTGTGTCAAAAACACCGACGTACAGGACCAGCGTGGGACCACAGCGTGAAGCCGCAGCGCGCGCGGCTGCCCACAGCGCCGTTACCGGTATGGAAGCCACCGGCCGCCGGGGCCCCGGGTCCCGAACCCCAGACCTCGGTGCACGGATGCACTTGCACGCGGGGCCGGCTGCGCCTGGCGCGCACACCCAGACACCCGCCATTCGCAGCACCGGTTGCTTCTTCGCTGGTCACGCTTGGAACCCAGTTCACGTACCGGTCACCACCACCGCAGCGCCATCGTCCTACGCCAACCACTACACACGCTGTGGCCATCTTGTGGCCACCCTCGTATCCATGCATCTACGACTTCTGTAGTCATCGCCATCCCGTGCGCATTTCCGTTCCACAGCATGACAATAGCGGAATGGCTGACAATGACCTATGTTCTGACAATCGGGGTACGATGGATTTTTGGCAGATGACGCGGTGACGTAGGCCCCTGGCGCCAGATCGTCAGCAATCACCCATTGCGCGGGTTCCTAAGCAGCCCACTGGCACTATTGGGCGTATGATCTGGGGTTGTACGTACAGTATAACGCAGTCTACAATCGGTCGCATTTGTCGCAATTGTCTGAGGGTATTATGTTTCACGCTATCGTAGCAAGGTGCGATCATTTCGATCATTTCTTGCGAAACAATACATTTCGTCCTTGGCATTCGCCCGGTATAAGAAATATAAGAATCGGCGACTATCAACAGGCTCAAATATTGGCCTAACATTAAGATAGCGGATTTTGCGCGAATTGATATCTAGTGACATCTATTCGTATTCCTTTGGATCACAATTGCATACATTATACGTTGGGTACAGAGATGTCGATATCGACAGTACAGACACAGACGCCCTTCGCCAGGCGGGTGTCGTTCAACAATTTGAGTCCGGACTACATTGACGTTGACGCCCCGCCAGGCACCCACAATAGAAACGGGGCGGGCAGCGATATTCACTTCAAGGACGTGAACTACGGGGGATATGGGGGCACGGGGACGTTACTCAAGGACTTTTCAAAGATCTACAGCGGTGGAGCGCCGGACAACCACACGACGCGCAAGCGGTACCACTTGCCGGACCCGCCGTCGAAGTCGATTTTGAAAAACAAGCTCAACCCGGCACAGGCAAAGCACAACTTGAAAAGCGGCGAGACGAGCGGCATCAACTACCACGACGACTTGAACGAGATCGCGCGCAGCGGGACGTCGGTGTACGACTCGGACGACGACGCGGACGAGCCCGCCAGACAGAAGTCGTACGTGGGGATGACGGACGAAGAGTTGATGGCCTTGGACCCGCAGTACTCCAACACCAGGTCGCGGATGTCAAACGTGGACAAGTTCCGCTTTGACTCGCAGAAGACGTACTACCTTCCGTCATCGAGAAAGGCGTCGACGACGGTGCCCACGAAGGCGACGTACCCCACGTCCAACGAGAACAACTACAAGTCGATCAACCTCACTGTCAGGCACATGGACTACGACGACACGCCTATCAACCGGACGTTGCTCACAGTCATCTCGGGACGCAAACACACGTGGAACGCCCTCGACTGGCTCTTGTTGATAGGCAATAAGCACGAGCCGCTGTTTTTGAACGATGGCGACTACTTGGTGGTGACCAGCTTCATTCCAGCAAAGTTCATCAAGCAGAACGAGAAGAAGAGACGCACGGCCGACGAGATATTGCTCGCTAAATGCGATAACTTGTTGAACTACATCATCAACGAGTTGCCGCTGGATTTGAGGGTGAAGATCACGGTGGAGTTTATTACAGACCTGTCGTCCGACAACACGCCGGTATCCACCAAGAATAAGACGGGCAACAAATATATGCTCGCCCACATCTATAAGCAATACCAGCCGTTGTTGATCATAATTGGTAATAAGTCGACCAACTTGAATTTTAAGTATCCATTGAGAATGAAGCGCCACTCCGAGTCCAAGGCCAGTAGCATACCCACCGGCATCGCGCGTGCATCTCTTCCGAGTGACTTGAAGCGCAACTCTTTGCCACCAATGAACTCTTCATTCCGTCAGAAAGCGGCTGATGAATACATGATTAAATTCAGTTCTTATATTATCAAATATTCTACTATCCCGGTAATTGTCGTGGGAAACGCAACCAGGTTCCATACACCACCTTCCAATTCTCGTAAGAATTCGAATACATCCATGTTTACTTCGTCGAACGAGTCGATCGAAAGTGAAATAAGATTTCCTACTGATGAAAAGCTATCAGAATTAGATGTAAACCTAAGAGCAGAGGTCAATAATTTATTAAAATTGCACACAATGGATAAGTTCCAACGCACATTAGCAGTGATTTCAGACAAGTCTTTGGATGAGCTGAACAATTACCTAGAAACGTTGAAAAGCAGAGAACTGTCGTCCAATGGGTTGAAATTTGACGACTCTGTTATATTCAACAGTAAAATGCATTCTATTTATAATTCACAATGCCACAACCAGACCAAGAGTCCAAACAACAATAATCAAATGTACAAAGTGAAGTCTATGATATCATATGACGAAGAAGACGAACGAAAGAATGAAAAGTTGAGGAGCAATAAAAAAGACAAACCATTGCACTCCACGGCTTCAGCTAAGTCAAGCATAAAATCGGACAATGCATCTATTGGAAGCAGTGACGAAGATAAAAAGCCCAAGAAAAAATCGTTCTGGAAAAAGCTAGGGCTAAAAAAAAATTAGGTTAGGTTAGGAATATAAGGCAAGGAATTTCATTAATAAGCCCGTGTAGTGTAAACATGTAGGTTTGGTCGGCAAAAACTGTCTTCGTGCTTGTCTGAAATTTACGATTTAATTAGCGCGAGTGATATAAACGAAAAAAACAATTGCTAACTTAATCTAACTTTAGCAAAGTACTCACCACACCCATTTGTTATGGACAGGATTGACAAAACAAACGTACCAGATCTGACTGAATTGTCTGAGGCCGTGGAGGCCTCGATGGAGGCATCAATTGAACCACAGGTAAAGGAAGAAGCTCTTGATCTCGAGGCCTCGCCGGCTCCAACCCCAACCTCAGCTACAGCTCACCTGTATTCCACAAGATCAAAAGATAAAAAGGATAGCGATAACCAATTAAAATCACAATTGAAACAGAAACAACACAACGT
This sequence comes from Debaryomyces psychrophilus, assembly GCA_900186205.1. Taxonomy (NCBI): domain Eukaryota; kingdom Fungi; phylum Ascomycota; class Pichiomycetes; order Serinales; family Debaryomycetaceae; genus Debaryomyces; species Debaryomyces psychrophilus. The sequence continues at coordinate 117,631 of FYBW01000008.1, read as the reverse complement.
AATAGTGCATCCTCGTCTAAAACCCGTGCCGTTTAAAATGTTGGATTTAACTAAGAATGATGGAAAAGAACCTGTTAAACAGCTAGTGAAAAAGATGAATAACGACGGAAACTTTTATCAATCCGATGATCATCCGTTCAATAAGAGAGGCTTTAAATATAAACCATGTAAACCCAATCCACAGTTTCCATCAAACTTATATTCAACTACCGATTTACCTCCATTCAATGTTCGCCCAAGTTATTTTGATAGATCACAAGGAATAATATTTAATAACGGCATGAAGTCTGTATCAACCTTGCAAGGGTGGAGATCAGTTAGAAGTAATATTGGAGTGAGGGAAGGAAAGCATTATGTGGAGTTTAATATTATAAATTCCAATAGCGATATTGACAAAAGTCATGTACGAATTGGGTTTGCTCGAAAAGAAGCAAGCTTGGAAGCCCCAGTCGGATTTGATGGGTACGGTTATGGTTTAAGAGATTTAAATGGTCAGAAAATCACTTTAAGTAGACCGATGGACTTTATGAAGAATTGTAAGGACATAGATACAGCAGGCTTTAAAAGCGGCGATGTAATTGGCATGCTTATTGAGTTGCCACCTTTAAATGAACATAAGTCAGCAATCGAAAGCTTTCTTAACCAGAAGCTTAAAGAGAAGCATACACAACCCAACGAGAATCAGAGTAGTAAGAAAAAAAGAAAGACAAAAAAACACAGCGACGACGCGAATGATGATACTAAATTTAACAAATATGACAATATTTCAAGAGATCAGATTCCAATTAAATACAAAAATGCATTATATTATGAACAATATGAATACACCACAACGAATAAAATGGATCATTTGTTAAACCCTGTAACGGTTTTCGGGGAAAAAGCCATTTTAGAAAATGCCGGCAACATAAGAGAAGCCACGAATTTGCAAACCATTCCAAACTCCAAAATTAGGGTATTTAAGAATGGGATTGAAATTGGCGTTATGTTTGAAAACTTGTATTCATTCTTGCCAACATATCTTGAAGATCCCGCATTGAATGTTTCCTACAATACAAGACAACAACAAAATTCTAACTACAAAAATACTGATGACGGTTCATTAGGATATTATCCAATGCTTTCTGTGTTTCAGGATGGAGCTGTAGGCATCAACCCAGGACCAGAATTTAAATTCCCAATAGATGATTTGAAGAAGGATACAAGACCGATTTGTGAAAGGTACAATGAAAATGTAGTAGAGGGGTGGTATTGGGACCTTATCGATGAGGTCGAAGCCGAATACTTAGATAGCTTTGACGTATAGATTACTGTATATTCTCTAATTGTACAACGAGTTTGGATCAACCCCAATTCTCTTAGGGTTTACACCAGCTAGTTCACTTCCTGGCCAGTTATATGAACAGTTAAGGTGATTAGGACATTTGCCTTGGTTAGCTTCATTTCTCATATATATATCTAAGCACTTGTAATGAAAGCTTACTGGACAATTGGCGATGGGACAACTAATTCCCAAAGTATTAATTTCATTGCATTGATAACAACTGAATATTTTCCCGCTGGTGTCTAGATTTTTAACCACATATCTATCCACCATGTATCTCTTAAGTTCACTTAGCGATCTTATGGATAATATCAATCGGTCGTTGAATGTAAGGCTAAACCAACCGTCATCAATAAACTTGGTAATCAATACCCCAGCTTCTTTCATAGGTTTATTTAACCCACTAGCAACTTTCTGAGTAGCATTAACTACTCCAATCGAGAATTCTGTACCGCAGGATTCAACTAATTCGTCTATTATTTGTTTGATAGAATCGAGTTCGTTCACTGAATAATTTGTATTTCCTTTTATCACCTCGTCCGAAACGGTGTTGATCATCACATAATATATTTCTCCCGACACTTGATGTCTATTCTTATCTATTTTGAATCCATATGGACTTATTCTACTATTTATCGAGGTTATGTGTTCCTGTAGTATATCCTCCAACGTCTTATCATTTAATAATTCCGGATCAAGTTTCTCTATTATCGTGTTGAATTTCAGTTTCAATTCGTCATGGCTGATAAATCGCACCGATATTATATACGTAAGTAGAACTCGATGTACTTCTGAATAGCCGTTTCCTTCACCGGACATCTTTTTTTCGCTACGATATTTGATGTTTTCGTTATGCTGATCGAAAGATCAGAAAATTTGTTATGCTCGAGCCGCATATTCGGTTACAAAAAAAAATTGCTGCAATATAAAACCACAAGTATCTGAATCTACTTTGTAAATGATACCTGCCACTCTATTCTTACATATTTAGGGAATTAATATTACGATATGAATTTAGAAACAGTGGCTATTATTTTACTGGCGTTAGGAGGATTTCTAGTCCATGCCAATGAATTTGAATTACTTAAAGCATGTAATTCGTTAGACGATCCTAATTGTGTTGTTGAAGCTCAAGGCTTATACCAACCAACACCACAATTCCTTGCAGGTACACAAGACAATCTCCATGTCTCTGCAGACCCCCCAATTATCGAATTTTGTGATTCAGGACTTAAATTTTCGATTAACAAGAGATTTGATAACCCTTCGATCCTGTCGACTTTTGATGTTTTGTATGGAAAGGCGGAAGTCGAATTGAAGGCTTCACACGGATCGGGGATAATATCTTCCTTTTATTTACAAAGCAAAAACTTGGATGAGATCGACGTGGCCGAAACATTCGGCAGCAATCCGTATGAATTCCAAACTAATTTCTTTATCAAAGGAAATACCTCTACACACGATAGAGGCGACTACCACAAAATGGATGTTCCACCCATGGTCGAATTCCACAAGTATGGTATTGAATGGACAGAAGACAAAATTGTATGGCTGCTTGATGGAAAAGTCATCAGAGTAGTCTCGGATGATCACCCTCAAGGATTTCCCCATGCCCCTATGTATATCAAATTTAGTTTATGGGCTGGAGGTGATGAATTGAATGAAAAGGGCACCATTGAGTGGTCTGGTGGCAGGACAAACTATGACGAATTACCATATTCAATGTATATCAAAAGCCTTCGCGTTGTCGACTACTCGACTGGTTTCCAACATACATATGGGGATAGCATGGATGATTGGATCACATTAAATGGCGGACATGTGAATAATTACGATTCTGACAACAAATTCGAAATAACCGAAAACGTCTTTAGAGATTTCGATACAGGTGCTCATATAAGGAATGAAAGGGGCGCCACGGATGAACGATCTGCCAAAGAAAGTAGTACACAATCCGTCATTAAACCAAAAGCTAACAGTATCGGGAACGGCGTCGAAGAGTTTGACAAAAAATTTACACACGTCGACCAGAACAATACAACTAGTTTTGCCGCAATCAGCAACGGTATTACATGGCGTAAGCCATGGCTCCTTTTGTTGGATACTTTAGCTGTAGAATTGTTAGTTATATTTCTAGTATTTTAATAAAAAAATAAAAAAGTCGTGCATATGACGTAATGGCATTCGGCTTCAGAAGCTCCGGAGTTGATGCATCGGATGATCAAGAATATATTAATATCGTAAATTAAGCCAACAATAAAGTTATACAGTTTCTAAGCATATTCTACCACTGGTATTGTCAATTAGAGACGGAGAAGGGTGGTTCAATTCTGTTGATTAAAAATTGAAAGATAGAGCATTCTAGTGCATTCTTTCCTTAATATTAGAAAATTATAAGATGTCGGGCACCAGGAATAATATTGAAGGAATCAGTTTCATTTCGCTAGTTACGAATAAAAATGAAGCATTTGAAAAAACTGCTAACTTCTATAATAAGTTGGGATTTAGGCTAACCAAAAACTTTTCTAAAGTTACCAACAACTCGGAATGTGTTCCGAAATTGCAATTAGGGATCTCAAATGATTCCTTGAAGGAACTTTGGTTAGAATCATTTCCATTACAAAACACAGATGAGAATGGCTTTATTAGGCCATGGCAAGAGTTAGAGGTCTATGATGGAGACAATTGTGAACATTTAAACTCATCAACCAATCTTAAAATTAGATTATCGGGCTTAGACAACTTGAACAATTCTACGAGAGAATTGAATTTTTTTACGACAAATTTACCTAAGATCAAGGAAATTTTGACCAAGGAATTAAATGTTGAAGCAGAAAGTTCGAGCACCCTAATTAAAACACTCGACCCAATGGGCAATACGTTGAATTTTTCGAGCTTTGAAAATCCGTTATCCGAAAAGTCGTTCGACTCTCCAGAGGATTACTTAAAGTATAAAACAAAGAAGTTACTTGCCTCTTTAGATGGAACAAGGAGCGACAATAAGAATGATAATTCAGCGGAGACGTTGACTAAAAAGAAGAAGATTGCTGTTATGACTTCTGGTGGTGATGCACCAGGTATGAATTCAGCAGTTAGAGCAGTTGTAAGAGCTGGTATTTATTATGGATGTGATGTTTTTGCAGTTTACGAAGGCTACGAAGGCTTGGTTCAGGGTGGTGACTTATTACGTAAAATGGAATGGGATGATGTTAGATCGTACTTGTCATTAGGTGGTACAGCTATTGGCACTGCTAGATGTGCAAAATTTCGTGAACGTGATGGTAGACTAGCTGGTGCTCGTAACATGATTGCTAGTGGGATCGATGCATTGATTGTTTGTGGTGGCGATGGTTCATTAACAGGTGCTGATTTGTTTAGATCTGAATGGCCTTCATTAGTAGAAGAATTAGTAAACAAGGGTACATTCACGACCCATGAAGTAGAACCACATAGACATTTGACGATGGTAGGTTTAGTTGGTTCAATTGATAACGATATGGCCTCAACTGACTCTACTATTGGTTCATATTCAGCGTTAGAGAGAATTACTGAAATGGTGGATTATATTGATGCTACGGCGGCATCGCATTCGAGAGCATTTATTGTCGAAGTTATGGGCAGACATTGTGGCTGGTTAGGTTTGATGTCAGGTCTTGCCACAGGGGCAGACTTTATCTTCATTCCAGAAAGACCACCAAAGGCTGGACAATGGAAAGACCAATTAAAAGATGTTTGTTCAAGACACAGAAGCAAAGGTAAAAGAAACACCACTGTTATTATTGCCGAGGGGGCTATTGATGATGAGCTCAACCCAATCACACCAGAACAAGTTAAACAAGTTCTTGTCGAGTTAGGTTTGGACACGAGAATTACCACTTTAGGCCATGTCCAAAGAGGTGGTACAGCAGTGGCATATGATCGTTTATTGGCGACTTTGCAAGGTGTTGATGCGGTCAATGCTGCTTTGGAATTGACACCCGAAGATCTTTCGCCTATGATTGGTAGTTTGGAAAACAAGATTGTTAGAAAACCATTGATTGAAGCAGTCAAATTAACGAAATCAGTTGCGACAGCAATTGAAAATAAAGATTTTGACAAAGCTATGAGTTTGAGAGATTCTACATTTGCCGACGCATACCATCACTTTTTATCATCATCGATTCACGATGATGGCCTGAAATTATTACCTGAGGCTGAAAGATTGAATATTGGTATCGTTCACGTAGGTGCTTCATCTTCAGGTTTGAATGCGGCAACTAGAGCGGCGGCGTTGTACTCTATGTCCAAAGGTCATAAATTGTTTGCCATTCAAAACGGTTTCAGCGGTTTGATCAGCGATGGTGAGATCAAGGAATTGAGTTGGTTGGATGTCGAAGGATGGCATAATAAAGGTGGTTCGGAAATTGGTACCAATAGATCATTGCCAAGTGAAGACTTTGGTAATGTAGCATACTATTTCCAGAAATTTAATCTCCAGGGTTTGATTATAATTGGTGGTTTTGAAAGCTTTACAGCATTACATGAATTAGATGCGTACAAAGAACAATATCCAATTTTCAATATTCCAATGGTTGTCATACCAGCAACAGTATCGAACAATGTCCCTGGTACAGAATATTCATTAGGTGGTGACACTTGTATGAACCAACTACTTAAATATTGTGATGCGGTGAAACAGTCAGCGTCTTCATCTAGAAGAAGGGTATTTGTGGTAGAAGTTCAAGGTGGACATTCAGGGTTTGTTGCCTCATACTGTGGTTTAATCACCGGCGCGCTTGCTACATATACACCAGAATCGAAAATGGATTTGAAAACCATACAAGAGGACATTGACCTCTTGTACGAAGTTTTCGAAAACGATAGAGGTGAATACAACAATGGTAAAATGATTATCAGAAACGAGCAAGCTTCGTCTGTCTATACGACCGACCTTATTGCCGACATAATCAAGGAATCTGCAGGTGGGAGATTTGAGACCAGAACTGCGGTTCCCGGCCATGTCCAACAAGGTTTCACGCCTACGTCTATGGATAGAGTAAATGCATGCAGATTTGCTGTGAAGTCGTGTCAATATATCGAAGACTGGAACTCCAAGCTAAGATACTTGATTCTGGACTTGGAAGCATCCAATGCCAACAAAAAGCGGCGTGCATTCGTCAAAAAGAGTATCAAATACATCATCGAAGAAAACAGAGGCGACAACTCTGCTGTTGTGCTTGGAATCCAAGGTGCGCAAATGAAATTCAACTCGGTCAAGTCCTTATTCGAAAACGAGGCGAACGTTCGTTTGAGGAAGGGCAGAGTAATCCACTGGACTGAGATGAACAAGATAGCGCATATGCTAAGCGGTAGACTCTTGTTAAGGGAAAAAAACAATAAGTGACATATTACCCGACTAATAGTATCTACATCTTTTACTTACTATTTACGTACTATTTATATCTATTTTGTATCCATTTACTTTCATGTAATTTCCGTACCACTGCGGTGTTCGTGCAACCTCTCGGAGACCCTTAAAATTGCTCATGTTAACGTCTACAGACCATATATAAGTAGTAATGAACCCATATATGCTCCAAAAAAAAGGGTCGATTACTTAACAACGACCTACCTTCTTCGTAGTGAAATGTGAAAATGTTAACTGACTAATCAACAATTAGTGAACGATCAATCGACATAAGAAAGAGGGACAGGGTGTCAAACGATCGTCCGACGTAGGTAGTGGCAATTCTAGGGCCCAAAATTACTTGACACATAATTGCGGCATTACATATGCCAGCGAAGAATTCCTACGAAATGTAATTATTAGAGATCTTGATGGTCTTGATAGTGTCTTATAATGACTATATGTGTATATATCTACGTATGTATGTGTCAGGTACATGGTATCACATATATAAATGTGACCATGGAACCGTAATGCGATAAACAGTTTTATTGTAATAGCAAATATTGGATTATATATGAAGGAATGAGACACGGCTGCATTGTTTTCGAAATTTATCTCATCCAGCCTATATTGCTACTTTAAACCAATTGAATTGCTGATATTGTAATATATCATCAAACTTGAATTGGAATATAATTATAAGGAGAATGACCGTTGATTTTTCAAATTGGTTCGAGCCGATCCCTGTTGCCGACTTTCAGCATATTAACAAGCTGAGTGGAGAAAATGTGCCTAATGAATTGCCAGTTGGAGAGCCAATTGGCGGATTGGACATTAGATGTGGACCAATTTTGAAATTGGTTGGTACATTAGAGAATAATAAGAAGAACTACAGAGCCACTATCTTGCTTATTGTTAAGGTCGATGACAATAATGCAATCCAGCCGAAAATCACATATCAAGTTGGGCCTGCATTGGATGACGGAAGCAAACCCAAGTTGCAAGTGGGTGAATTCCCGGCTACCAACTTCTACACGGAAGACGGGTTTCAATTCTGGAGATTCAACGTAGATTTGAACTTGGCGGAGTACGAGCAGAAGATCAAGTATTTTATCAATGATTGTTACAAGCAATCGTATCAATTCTTCGTGCCATCGCTCGAGCAATCGATGAACGTGGTTTCGTACTCATGTAATGGGTTTTCGTTGGGATGTGACCCGAAGGAATACAAGTCGTCCCTTTGGTTTGATGTTTTGCAAAAGCACGCGAAACAACATTACCACGTAATGTTGGGTGGCGGGGATCAAATTTATTCGGACTCTATTAAATTGCACTCCAAGAATTTGCAAAAATGGTTCTCTGAGAGAAATCCATTGAAGAAGAGAATGATGGTGGTAGATGAAGATACTATTCGTGAATTTGAAAACTACTACTTAAACCATTATATGGCGTGGTTTGGTAAAGGTTTCTGGGAGGGAAAAAGTGGTAGAACATACCAGACTTTATTCCCAATGACCATGTCTCAAATACCTTCTGTTAATATCTATGATGACCATGACATTATAGATGGGTTTGGATCATACCGTCATTCGACTATGAGTCAAGATTATTTCAAGGCTGTTGGTAACGTAGCCTACAAATATTATATGTTATTTCAGCACCATATGTCTCCGCACGAAAAGTGTCACAATTCATCAGAAGCAGAACCTTCTTGGATTTTATCTGATAACCCCGGCCCTTACATTAATCAAAAGAATCACTCAAACTATGTAAGATTAGGGAAGGAAATCAGTTTGCTTGGTTTAGATTGTAGAACGGAAAGAAAATTAAATGAAATCGTTAAGCCTGAAACCTACAAAAAGGTTTTTGATCGTTTAAATAAAGAAATTAAGAAAGCCCCGGAGGTCAAGCATTTGTTAGTCATGTTAGGAGTTCCTATTTTCTACCCCCGTCTAGTCTGGTTAGAATGGATGTTAAGTTCGCCCGTGTTAAAACCAGTTAAAGCATTGGCCGCAAAGGGTATTATTAACAAAGGCTTGGTCAATGAATTTGATGGTGGTGTTGAAGTCTTGGATGATTTGAATGATCATTGGTGTTCACAAAACCACAAACGTGAAAGAAACTATTTGGTCAAAAAGTTGATTGATTTTGGTGCAACCCAAGGTGTTAGAGTGACTATATTATCGGGTGATGTTCATTTATGTTGCATTGGTAGATTAAAGTCTAAGATTCATCATTATCCAAACTTCCATGTTTTGACTGATTACCCCGAGGACATTGAGAAAGAAAATATCAATGTTCTTCAAAATCCAGAATTGGACCCTAGATTAGTCTTTAATGTTACATCTTCTGCCATTGTCAACGCACCTCCACCAGACGCTATGGCTACAATGTTGCAAAAGAGATCAAAGATTCATCATTTCAATAAAAATGCTGATGAAGATGTCGTTCCGCTCTTCCTTCAAGAACCTAATGGTAAGAGTAGAGATAATCATCTTTTCTTGAACAAGCGTAACTGGGCCGATTTAATCGTTGCCAAACAATCAGTCCACAAGAATGACGTTGACACTAATACAAAAAAATTCCCTGCACCTGTGGAAGGTGACAATCAGGAAAAATTGAAAAACAAAGATGTTGATTCTACACATGTTAAGTATCCTTTGTATTCTGATTCATTAGTGACCACATTGCATGTTGAAAGCAATCCAAACGATTTCGAATGTAAGACTGCAGGTTATGAAGTGCTAATTCCTAGATTGTCTGCCAAATTTAGATTAAATAAGGCTGATATCAAACACTTAACATAATCTGTGTGTCTAAGTAGTTTCATATAATGCAGCATTATTATTTATTTTTTTTAATCGTTGTGTTATTTAAATTTAAGAAATGTTTTCTTATCTATAATGCCAAATTTGTAGATTTCGTGCGGCTTGTGTTTGATGCTTATCATAATTTACGATCGATGGAAAATCAACATTTAGACATTAACTTTCCAAACAGATGTATAACTGCCAAATATATGCCACAAAATGCAGGTAAAGAGAAATAATTCAGAGAGAATTGAATTGGATAATAAAATGTCAAATTCGCTGTCACCAATAACACGAATTCCTAGATCAATATCAGCTTGTCAGAGGTGTAGGCTCAAAAAGATCAAGTGCGATCAAAATTTCCCAAAGTGTGTTAAGTGTGATAAAGCAGATGTCGATTGTGTGGGTTTAGATTCAGTTACGAGAGAGGAAGTTCCTCGGTCTTATGTTATGTACTTGGAGGATAGAATTATTCAATTAGAGGAGAAGTTAAATCAGAATGGGATCTTCACAAATAATAATACCAGTCCTATATGTGGCACCCAAACTCGACAAGACAAAGATTCAGTTATTGATTATTCTCAAGGTCGTCAATCTTATGATCAAAAATCAACAGAAGCCGAACGGTCATCATTTGAGAACAATATTGACCGTTCTACTTTCGAGAATACTAGTACAGGAATTTCGTTTTCGAAATTAATGTTCACTGCCATGAGGATCAATAAAGGAAGTGAACAACAAGATATGGATCAAACAATGAATTTTGAAAGGAAAGATTCAATGCCAGCTATATTACCACCCAAACAAACTGCCCAAGAATTTTTAAAGATATTCTTTGCACAGTCAAATTCCCAATTACCAATATTTCATAGGGAAGAATTTATACAAAAATACTTTATTCCCATTTATGGTAACATAGAAAATGATGTCTCATTAGCTTCTAATTACACCCAGATAAATTACCTGTTTTTAGAGCAAGCAGAAAATTTCAAAGATGAGGACACTTGGTTCTTTCAATATAAACAGCAATTTCAAAAACAATTACAAAGGAACAAGAACATTGATCCTTGTGAGGCATCTATCAGTATTGTCCCGCCAAAGAAGTTTCATAAAGCGTTATACTTTTTAAGTATGGTTTTTGCTATTTCTTGTTCTGTTCATCATTTACAGTATCATTCAAACATATCAAATTCTTTTAAGGCAACTGCAAATGAATATTTCGAAATTACAAGTTCTTCTACAGATAAATTAGAGTCTTTGCAAAGTATTCTATTACTAACATTGCACTCTATTATGAGACCGACTATTCCAGGTGTTTGGTACATTCTTGGTTTAACATTAAGAGTTTGTGTTGATTTGGGTATAAATAAGGAAAATCTGACAGAAGACTCGAATTCAACAGACTGCTTTAATAAAGACAAAAAAAGGCGACTATTTTGGTGCACATATGCTTTAGATAGACAGATTTGCTTTTATTTGGGTAGACCCGTTGGTATCCCTGAAGAGAGTATAAATACTCCGTTTCCTACTACTCTCGACGATTCATTGATAGAGAAGATCGGCTTTAAAGAGGACTCTGTCACGAGGAACAATCACTCGCCTAGCTATAAATCAGTATCTATAGCATTCTTTAGGATCAGACAAATCCAAAGTGAAGTTCAGAAAATATTATACGAAGACTCAGAAATACCAAGAAAATTTTCTGATTTACATGAATGGAAATTGGATATAATAGAGAGATTAAAAAATTGGAAACTCCATTTGCCAAAAACTGATAAGGATATGAATTGTGATTTTAATGTAGAATTCTTTAATTTAAATTATAGTCATACGGTATTGATGATACATGGGCTTTCACCAAAAAATTTTAAATTAACCACGTCAGATTTTATACGACTTCAGGACGCTTCGAAAGAAATAATACATTGTTATACCCAGCTTCACACAAGCAAATGTATAAATTATACTTGGGCTGCTGTTCATAATTTATTTTTGGCAGGTACATGTTATTTATATGCGATTTACAGTAGCGAAGATGTTTGTAAACAGAATAATTTGCAAGAAGTAAAAAACGTTTCCCAAGAATGTATTCATGTTTTAAATTCCCTAATAGACAAATGTGAGGCTGCTTATAATTGTCGTCATAGTTTCGAGCTCTTAACTGCAGCAGTAGTAAAACTTAAGTATAATGAAATAATGCATGGCTTTGACAGTTATATTCCTACAGCTCAACAGATTGCGAAAAATCAGTCAGTGGGATACGTTAATTCAAATCTCGATGACTTGGTTCAGAATTTAGAATCAAGAAATGAGTTTGATATTAGTAGCAATATTATGCACGAACAAGTAGATATAGACAATTACTTTCACGTTGTATCAAATGGGAACACAATACAGCTTGGGTCCAATAATGAAAATGATCCAATAAATCAATTGCCATCTACTTTTGAATGGATTAGCATTGATAACGCGTCAAAGCTGCTTGGTGAAAATCATACTGATACAACAAATGCTGGAAATGATTTGAATAATTTTTTCGACAACCTAGATGAAACAAACGATTATTTCAAAAACAAAAATGATGTTAATAATTCAGCTAAGAGCTATTACGATAAATCGATGCTGTCGAATAATATTAGTTCTAATTCGACTTCTTCTCTGTTAGATGATGATCAATACAGAGATGGCCGCTGTCCAATAAAACCGAAAGTTCCTTCTAACAATCAAAGAGGAACAATTAGATTTCAATATGCTCCCACTGACTCAGTATGGGATCAATTCTTAACATCCGTGACCCCAGCATTTGGGATAAACTCTTCTGGACTTAAGCTAAACAACAAAGCGGAAAGTTTAGACAATTTTGAGTAACTTCCATAAATTTTATAGTCAATCAAACTCTTTTAATTTGCTTAATTCAGATAATACATGCAAGTTGTTTTGGGGTATAACGGATGATCCATTTACTGGGTAGCATTCAATAACATTAACATCCTCTCCGTTAAAATAACCTGTTATATTAACAATCGTACCAACACTAATTGATTCTGTATTCATCTTATCCAAAACTCCAAGCACATTTACATCCAACGTATATATCTCAGGTAATGTTTCTTCTATTAGATTGATTTCAGTGTGTATTTTAGGTATATTTGGCACCTTGCATATTTTAAGAGTAGCAGTCACATCATCATATTCTACTACTTGTCCAAACACTCTAACTCTGTGTAATCTAGATTCGGAAGCCCTTGGAAATTCTAATGACAAAGACAACGGATCCAATATAAGTTTAGTCATATAGGCGTGAAACAGCTGATGGAGAACAATCTATCTCCAGTATCTTATGCAATTGATATCGCGATATCGTAGTAACCAATTTTTTTTTCGCTATTGCAATGTTAAATCACAAGCGATTTCATTTTGTGGGTCATGTTTTCAAAGAAGGAGACCTTGCAATTGCTTATCGACTTAAAGCCGAAAGCAGATTTACTTGACGAAACCAATAAAAGGCACGATTGTACATACCCGTAATAGAGGATTGGCTCATGATGATATAGTTGGTGAACCAAAGAGAACATATCTTTACTATAAAATGAAAGAAAACAAGAAGATTCATATAGGAGAAGATAAACATATTTCTGCCGGGCCGAAGTTAGATGAGTATACAAGTTTCATTAAACGGATGTAGCAGCCCATCTACTCCTTCTATGCTAATTTATTGGTTCAACTAGCAGACATTGGCTGGGTTTATCCGAGTATTTAAAAATAAGGCTCAATGAAGCGCGAGAATCATCCAACGCATTATTTAGAGGTTGGTACCGGGAATGGCTCGTTGACTTCGTCGATATGCCAAGCTATGCACGCTGCGAATGGTTTGGCAAAACTTTACAATAACAAGTCTTTTGGGGACTCGGTACCCGATTCAGTAGGTAGAAATAAAACGCATTAATCTTCCGGGAGATCAAATATACGTAATTATAAGAATGACAGATATGAAGACGATGTGGAGTTTTAAATATCACATACACCATCGATGTGGTTAGATGAACATATAAAACAACACGCGAAGACAGATACATATTTGAGCGAGTTTTTCTTGATTTATCCAATCCAGAATCTCGTTTATATGACATAGCCAAATATATGAAACCTGAGGCCACTTTGGTAATAGTGTCCTCGCAAGACATTGGAGCAGTTAAAGCACGAAAACAAACAGGAGTTCGAGAAGTTGAAGAACCAAAAGAAGGACGACTTGGACTCGATTATAACCGGGATTCCATACTACGTAAGGTTTGTTTGAAGGTTTCTGGAGGAGTATTTGTCGGTTTATTCAAGAAATCGCCTGCCAATGGTGAAGACCTTAATTGTCACTGTAAATGAAATATTTTAATCCTGTATATATTAAATCTGATGATATTAAGAAAATTTTGAGGAACATAAACGATCAAGCCCAGATATTACAAGCAAATCTATACAAATGAAGATATTGGAAGAAAGAGACAAGTTCTTGTGTAATTTTGAAGTGGCTGAATATTTGAACAGCATCAAAACTGAATACAACTGGACATTTACGGAAGAAGAAAATGATAAGAAAAAAAATAAGAAGCGATTCACCGCATGCGGTTTAAACTTAGAAGAAATTACCAGAGATTTATCGTCATATTTAGATCACAACTCCAGCTCCATGATAACCACACCTGAATTGTTTAAAGAATTAATGATACATTTAAATAGGTTGCAATTAATGAAGGTTGAAAAATTACAGATTGTGAATTCGTTACCAAGATCAATGGTTCATTTGTATTCATTGGTTGAGGAATGCGATCAAAGGTTTGATGAATATACTTGCGAAGGTATTATAAATAAGATTAATGAACTCTTCCCTATAGAAGAACAGGAAGAAGAAGAAGAAGAAGAAGAAGAAGAAGAAGGGAATGACGAAGAGAGAGATGATCAATTTGAGGATGCAGAGGAAGTACAATAGAGCATATATATATCAACTTGTATACTAGAATAAATTAATCTTTATAAATGAATTTTGAAAACTATTTATTTACTATGTCTTGAACGTAACCCAACATTGAAGTCAGATGAAATCTCCCATTAACAGTTTTGATAATCCCAAATCACCATTTTTATTTATATCTTCAGACATTTCAGAAAATTCATTAGGAAGAGAATCACCATTAAATTCGATAGTCTCCGTATTATCCCGTTTAGAGACTTTAACGTTACCATTATAGTTATACCACTGATCTCGCAAATTACCAACCATTTCACTTATATCAGATAAGAGACCAGTGGGTCCAACTGCAAATAAAGATTCGGAATTATCTTTAGAATTAATCCATCCGTGCTCGCAATATTCAGTCTCGTCGTTCTGATCTTCTTTATCTATATCGTCATTCTGTTGAGTTAGCACATCCCTTGATAGTATATCTGATAAGTCAACCTCTGCATCCAACGAATCAAAACTTCCAATATTCGGATCATCCGCAGATAGCACTCGAGGTCGATCGGGGTTTTTAAATTTATCTAAAGTATCTATTTTACCTTTGAAATGATTTTTGACTATATGATCAATTACTGGCCAACCATAAGCATTTGCAAATCTTCTTCTAACAATGATATTATTATGTGCATCAGGCATCAAGCTAACTAAAACTTTTCGCCAGCTCATGTTTTTATGATACTCTCTAGCTATTTCTTCTTCCACGTGTTCCACATCTTGATAATAGTCAATTGATTCTAATAATCTTTTACGTAAACTTGATTGTTGTGAAACTGATGGTGTATCGTTGTTTGATAACGCTATTTGATCATCATTATCTTTTGATGCTTCATTCATGGTCTGTATCTGAGACTTAGAAATCAGATCTCTCGGTGGTAAATCACTTTCGATATATAATTTATCATGAACTATGACGTTCTCACGCGATTCTGGGTTAGTTATGTACTTCAAAGATGGCAATGGAGGCAAAATTAAGGTGGTGGCTGCTTCAACGAAGGAAGATTTTGGTAATTCTTCATAAAATTCTTTATTTTCATTATCTTCGCTGTCTTGATCCATTATAATTGACTTACATTCTTTATTATTCGTTTGAAACCTATGATATTCAACATCGGGTCTCTTTTTCTGTTTTTGCGGCATGAAATATGAAACCATGGCTTGTATTGACAGCAGTAATTTCGATTCATCATTCATGTTACCGCTCTCAGCTGCGTTTAGTGAACTATTATCTGGAATTTTATTAGTAGCGCTGCCGTTATTAATATCATTCTTTTTCATTTCAGAGGTACTCATAATTTGGGTTAGCCCTTTATAATCTAAGTATAACAATGCAGATGTTCTTAAGGGTACTATTCCATCATTGGTCACATTAGCATACACTGTTCTTCTTAAGAACATCTTAAGTATTCTATGAGTGGGGCCCGTCGGCAATAATAGTAGTAAAGGTTTTGAATCATTTTCAACGAGCATCAAACCTAGTTCTTGTCCAGTCTTACCAACTACACCAGCCAGTAGAGCCATTTTGACATATACTGGATTCTCATTAACAACACCTAATAATGGTGCAGCGATAGTTATGAAGTTAATAGGCTTAATACTTTCAAAGAACCAAGCAAAATTATTTTGCAAATACGCTATTGCAAAAGTCTGTACTAATCCCCCCAATGAATGTCCCACAAATGATATTTTTGCTACCTTACCTTTATTATAAGTCTCATTTTTTGTCACCAAGTCAATAATATATTCTGCCACTCTACTTCCCAAATATTTAATTCCTCTTTCTGTCTTACCTATGTTTCCAAAATATCCCTTTACAACGATATTTTCCGTATTTGATTTATCTATTTGTTCTTTTAAGTAGAACATATCTACGCTAACGTTAGAATGTAGCCCATGAGTCAATATCACCAAATGTATAGGTCTCTTAGCATCAGGTACAGGTAAGTTCCATAAGTCCAAAGTGTCATGATTATCTACATTTAGCATTGTAGATGGTACAAATGTACCTCGTTTATCACTGTTCTTAATATTCTTTTCTGTATGCGATGCATTATGCAAAACCTTCTTAGATGTACCGATGGTTATTTCAAAATCAACGTCTATAGTCTTGTTAAAAATAATCTGTGATATAACATCCACAGTCCAGCAGTATGAGTCTTTAATAGTGTGACACGATAACTCAGCATAAAACGATTGAGCCGGCAATAACTGTGGTTCAAATACTGGTTGATCTGCCGTTATGAAACATTTCTTACTGGGGTCATATTCTTCTGGTTTACAATCAACATAAAGTACATATGGGCCTGCAATGTAAGCTGCTCTTAATGCCATCAGCTCTGTATTCTTGACTTTGACCCAAAGGCTTGATGGAAGCTTCATCGCTTTATCACCTTCATTTTTATCTGGTACATAATGTATTTTAAACCTTTCGATTTCACCGGCCTTGATCGTTCTGATCTCTCTATACAATAATTTGTCTTTTGCTATCTCAGATGTCAGCATTGGTGTTATCCATAGATAAAAGTCATAAGCTATCTAGCAGGTCAAACCCATCTATAAATGCTGAGATATTATGGTACTGCATGTGATATTATCTGTTTCTAAAGATTGACAGATAGAAGTTCAATGCAATCTACAGCATATGGTTAATATATTAACTGGCGTTTATTCGCGTGATGACAGAAAGGATTAAGACGTCAATAACAAATTACGAATATGAACACCTGATAACGGATCCAACCAGTTCCCAAACATTAAATCAACCGGAGAATGAAGGCAGAGACAGAGGTCATAATGAAGTGCGTGAAGAGAACGAACATGAGGACCACCAATTTAACGAGGTGGAGCAACGAGATGGAGATGATGATAATGAGAATGAGACTGGAACTGGAGGGCTTCATCCTATGGAATTGGCTGCTCATACTGTTTTGAATGGTCCATTGGATCACCTTAATGAAGACTTCGAACTGTTGGGCCAATCTCAATATATCTTATTAACAAGGCTTAGATTAATTGAGGATAGATTAAAAAGTTTCAAGAAGGTTGTAATCGAAGATGTGAATATGACCACAGATAAAGAAATTACAGAGACTTTTAACAAAATAAGAGAATTGAGAAAGAGGCTAGGGGCATCAGTTAAATCATTGGACAAGGTAGAAGAGAGGGTCGAAAGGATGAGTAACAAATTACATCTCGATACAAACCTGTGATCCAAATTTATTTTGATTTATAGATACATAGATTTATAGTAGTAATAAAATTATGGGCATTCGTCATCCAAAGAATCATGGGTTGTTTTATTCAGTCTTATAAAGTTATGAACCGGTATGGATAACCCATTCCTTTTATACCAAAGATTGAAAGCAAAACACTATACAAAACGAAGATCAAAATACTAAGTATGATTACAGCGACCAATTTCACTTGAGAATTTTTAATTTCTGGTGCCCTTTTAATTAGCATAATAACTAATAAACTCAAACAACCATAAACAAAAGACATAATTTGGGTTTCAACACCTAATTGATTTTGCTGTTGAGGTACAAAATAATCGACTTTACCACTCTGGTGTTCCATTACGAATGGAACTCCACGGATTTGATTGAACATATAGCCAGAAATTAACAACAAAATTGCTACCAATGAAATACCACTCCACAAGATCCGAGAAGTAAAAACCATGATAAACTGGGCATTGAATCTTCTAATTAACATAACCAATGCAAATGTAACGAGAGCATTTGTAACAATTCTAGTGTAATTAGGGGGGATATGGATGTTGAATTTATGACCTGTAATTTGATTCAACCAAGATGTCAATAAAGCTTTATGATCTCCTTGATAAAATTGATATTCTTCGAATTGCTTAATATATTCATTTGGTCTTCTACTTGTAGATGGTGGAAAATGGAATACTTTGGGAATATTATTAAGTTGAAGAGACTGGAAAAAGTTTCGTGACTCAGTAAATTCAGAGAACATAAAGTAGACATTCTTTTTTGGGATAACTGATTCGGTGTCTTCTAATTCTGCGCTATTCAATCCATTTGGATGGTCTTGAATCCACGAATTACCGACAATCTCGAATTCTGGTTTGAATTCATTACATAAAGCACAATTGATCTTTGGTGATTGAGATGATAACATCACAATCAAATGGTAATCTCTTTCTCCATTCAATATATTTTCATAATTATCATCATTAAGAGTAACCACCCTATTTCCTTGGGATTTCACAAATCTAGACCATTCCTCATTGGTAAGTGCAGCCATGGAAAGACCAAACAATGAAATAAAAGTGACGCATAACTGAACTATCGAAACCTTCATCTTTAACCTTTTATACCTTTGTTTGTTGCAATTGATTGAAGTAAATCGCTATATAAAATATCGGCTGTTTATAGACACGTCAATACCTTAAGAAAATGATATATTCATCACGTGCGAAAGAGCTATATAAAGCAGAATATCAAATACATTTAAAAATCATCGATCAAATTAGAAGGAATCTCTCGAAAAATAGCTATGACCACGAAGGAAATATCCAGAATCACACGAGAACCTAATTTTAGTTTTAAGAATTAAAATAACTGATATAAATCATAAAAGAAAAAAAAATCATATTTACTGTAAAAAAATAACTATTTAAAAAAAAGTTGGTTAAGAGGTATTTTTAGATAAATATAATGTATTAGGACATGGGAACAACTGAGTATTTTTAATAATATAATTTTAGTATGAAATAGGTATACAAAATTTCATACTAAAAATATATAATCACTTGGGTACCACAAGTTATATTTTATGAATATAATTATATAAAAATAGTATATAAGAAACAGATAAAAAAGTCAAATGTGATTTATCTTTTGATTCATAAATACGATAAGAATTATGATTTGGCATTATGTTTATTGAATGAACAATATGGTGAGTTGTTCAATAGTTTTCCATAAGAAGATAGGGGTGGTTTAGTTGAACGTGAAAGACAAATATTAAATCATCCAGAAAGCTGAAGGTCTAAGAAAGCTAAGGAGATGGCAAAGAAAATGAAATCTCAGATGCAAATCGAACAAAAAGGCAATCCGCCAAGCTTATAATATCTATTAGTATGGAAGAATCGTGTGAATATAAACACACTGAACTGTACCCTACTATTGTAGACGTGTAGACGGAGCGAAAATTCGTGGTTTTAGAAAAGAAACAATATTAGGAATGAAAGATAGGATTATTAATGCTATTAGGGAGATTGGTATGGTTGCAAAATTACAATAGGGAAAAAAGCGATTTTTTTGGTAATTCTTTGATGATCGGGTCTCCCTCCTATAAGTCAAACTCATTTTGGTTTTTTGGTTTTTTAACCACTTCAGCAGAATCCTATAGTATTTGGCATGGTGCTTTTAAATATGGTAAGTTATGTAATGGTGAATTTTCTACTACAACCAATATCAACTATACATCGACCAGTTCCCGGTTCAAACCTTTCGACGAGTAGTATATATCTGCCAGATTTTGGAATATCACTATCAATGAACAAGCCATAAAGCGAATCGTTCCATTCCTCGTTAATATATATGGGTTGGCTATTCCATGCATCAAAAATGGACGCTCTTATGGACGGTCTATAGTCTGAAAATGATTCTACGTCTCTGTTCATATGGTTATAGTGCTTCACGTGAAAAGTGAAATGCGAATTAAATTGTGTTGTTTCGAAATAGAGCTTGAATCGATTAGAATTGTTCCAATTGAACTGTTTTTTCCGAAGGAATAAACCCAAAGAAGTATGAATTTTAGTCATAGATAAGTTGTTGGGAGGGGAGTCATGTAATGTGAATAATTCAAATGCTCCTTCTATATTGCTGTCATAAGCGGAGGCAACAATTTTGTAAAACCCTGGGTGCAAATTTTTAATTTCATGGAATTGGTAGGTCATATTATATTTTTCATTAAATAATAGTTTTGATTTATCAAAAAGTCTTATCCGTAAAGACTTGTCATTTGGGTTTGACTGAAATATATGAAAATTCACAAACTTGTCCTCAAATTCACTATAAAGTCCAATCAAGAGATTTGCTGACGATTCCTTTAGTTCGAGATCATATTGAGGACTATCAATATAGCTAGATAACGACCAATTTCCACCACTATTCTTGGAAGTCCACTTGTCGTGAATCGTTGGTAATGAATTAGGGTACTTAAATTTTGCTTTGTTGAATTTGAAATCATCAGATATGTTATTGTACATGTTTAATGTGAATGTGTTACTGATAGTACTAGAGATAACAATCGTATACGTCTGCTTAGGTTTCATGTTGAATTTTAGCAACATCAACCTGCTATTAGTACTGTAATCCTTGTTTGTTCTAGTGTACTGATTAGGAACTATGACTTTTTCCCCAAATTGAGTCTCATAAATCATAATATTAATTAGTTGTTCAGACGAGTCTTTGAGTGGTAAATGTTTCTCAAGAAGTAACCAGACATCTTGGGAATCTTCATTTGTGTTCAATAAAGAAAACTGTGGTTTTTTGTATAGTTGTGCTCCTTTTTGGTCTTTGATATTGTAGATAAACGTCACTTGAAATTTAAACTTGAAAAATGAAGCTGGGTCCCAGTTAATATAAAAATATTTAAAATGATGCAAATCCATGATTGACATCGTTAACGTTCTCTTGTAATTATTGGTGTTCTCAATCCATGGGTTCTTTAAGACAATCGTATGCATTATTGGATCAACTGATGTAATAAGATAGTCATGGCCAGAAATTAGGTTCAATTTCTTGGACAATTCCCTACTTAACTTTCCAGTTCCTAATCCAAGCAAAACTTTTCTTGATAGATAATAATCCCAGATTTTATCACAACTGTTTAGTTTACTATTATTTATTGGAATGATTTCAGGTACCCAGTTAATTAGCATAAATGTATCAATGGCCATGTTCGAACCTCCAAATTCATAGCCACTTCCCAAGACTTTCAAATATGCTTTTTCAACTAATGCTGGCCAATATAAGTTCTTATTAGACACCGAATTAATAGTCAAGTTTCTATTGGTATCATCTAGAAATGGAAGAGTATTATTGATCGTAATCAACCTTGTAGTTCCATTGAAGTATAATTGACATTTAAACACCAGAACATCTAAATGTGGGGCTATCAAATCTTCAAGAAGACCATTACGATTTAGTTCAACTATGGACAATAATGACGAAACGAATGAACAGTTCGTTAGAAGGTCTTGATATAGATTGGCTAGATCATTGTAGTCTAGAGACCAATTCTGAATCCTCACCTCTTTATAATGTGCATTGAGGGATTCGGGTATAGACAAAACATCATCTATATCTCTTAAGACTTCGTGAGCAGGCAAGAGATAACTATTGAATGAATCTAGCTTGTCCGAGTATGCGATACGCGGGGGATAAAACTTTTCGTTTAACTTAGAACTTAGCCATACTATCTTTTCACTGTGAGTAAACCTATTCTTCTTCTCGATAGAATCATAAAATTTCAAGGTGAACGAAGATAAATCATCTATTATGATATGATACTCAAGTTGTAAAGTATTCGTTTTCGACAAGCGATTCAATATTTTTATTGTCTCGAGACATTGTTTCTTAGCTTTAATTTCAATTCCTAGACAGCAATTGAAATGGGCAAAATCAAGTAAGCTTGCACATTCATATAATTCTAGTCGTACATCTTGTTCGGGCATTGCATAAAGAACTGTGACTAGTAAGATCGATAAGAACAGAATTTTTTCCCGCGTTTACGATTTTATAAAAAACTATACTTCTTGTCATATAAATAAAATGGAGTTCAATAATTTTATAAGGAGAAGAAAGAAAGAAGTCCAAAAAGCCAACAAATTTAATGAAGATCAAGGTATTACTAAAAAGAATTCACTAAATGTTTTTCTACGGGAACCGTTCCCTATATTCAAAGTATTTCTTGTCATATTCTCCATTAGGCTTTTTAATGCATTAACTACAAAGACATTTTTCCAAGCTGACGAGTTTTATCAATGTTTAGAACCTGCCTATAACCTTGTTTTCCAATCTGGTTATATAACATGGGAATGGGAAGTAGGAATACGATCTTCAATTCATCCATTAATCTATGCACTAGGATACAAGATAGCCTCCATAGTTCAACTTAGCGATGATGGTATGATTATGATACCCAAAATAATAGGAGCTTTGATAGCTTCAATTGGAGAGATTTATTTGTATAAATTTTCTAAGAAGTTTACAATGGATGAAACATTGGCCAAATTGACATTAATATTATCTTTATTGAATCCGTTTAATTGGTATATTATTACCCGTTCATTTTCGAATAGTTTTGAAATGGTTCTCACGACCATTGCTTTTACTTATTGGCCATGGGATAATATAATCAATTACAAAAACATATCTATAAGCAGCATCATTGCATTTACGAGTTGCATTGTTAGACCAACAAATGGAATAATATGGCTATATTTGGGCTTTAACTTTATGATTCAAAATTACAAGATTAAAGGAAGAATTGATGAGTTAATGAAATTGCTCTTATTACTCTCTGTTGAATTGATTTTGATATTATTGGTAAATACAATTTTAGATTATGAATTTTATGGCAAATTAACATTCCCATTATATAATTTCGTTGAGTTTAATGTGATTAGAAACTTATCGATATTTTATGGTGTTGCTCCATGGCATTTTTACATACTTCAAGGTGTTCCGATTATTCTAATGACTTATTTGCCGTGGTTTCTTCATTCAATGATCGTAATGAAAAAATACAAGTCCATTCTTGGTCAATTGGCGATACTTATGATTGGTGCATTTTCGTTGATCGACCATAAAGAGATTAGATTCATATACCCTTTGCAACCCATATTCTTGGTAATGGTGGCCTGCTCTATTTACCAAACTGATAGAAGCCTCCGGGACATGTACATCATTATTATTCCGATGGTCATCGTTCTCAATATTATTATTGCAGTGTTTTTTACCCAAATTCATGAAAGAGGCGTAGTTGATGTCGTTCAATATCTCAGGAATGAGCCGAAAATTGAATCCTTCGGATTCCTCACTCCGTGTCATTCCACCCCGTGGCAAAGTCATATAAACAATCCTAATTTGGCTAATAGGTCTTGGTTTCTAACTTGCGAACCTCCATTACATTTGGCTACTTCAAATATACAAGATATAAAGACATACAGAGACGAGTCGGATCAGTTTTATGATGACCCGGCTAGATTCTTAACTGAACACTTCCTGCTGTTTGGTAATTCAGATAGCACCGCTCTTAGGAAATGGCCATCGCGTTTGATAATATTCGAGCCTTTAGAAGATTTCATGAATGACTTCTTGCGTGGTTCCAATTATGTCGAATGCAGAAGGTTTTTTAATAGCTATTTCCATTGGGACGATAGACGAAAAGGTGACATTATTGTGTATTGCCAGGATTAATTGCTACAATATGATGCATGAAATTATTTACGAGAGACTTGAATTCAATTTTGCGCTGATTCTCCAATAATCGTCTGATCTTAACATCCGATTATGGACGTTCCTTACCCGAGAATTCGATCCAAATGTATAAGTAGCCTCAATTCCATAGAATAGTTTGTATATGTCTAGGACTATATACTAATAATAAAATGCCTTCAATACCAGAAACTCAAAAAGCGATTATATTCGAATCCAATGGTGGTCCATTGGAATACAAAGATATCGCGGTTCCAAAGCCAAAATCAAACGAACTTTTAATTAATGTTAAATACTCAGGTATTTGTCATACGGACCTCCATGCATGGAGAGGAGACTGGCCAATACCTGCTAAATTGCCATTGGTGGGTGGTCATGAAGGTGCAGGTGTTGTTGTTGCCATGGGTGAAAATGTCAACGGATGGGAAATCGGCGATTATGCGGGTATCAAATGGTTGAACGGTACTTGTTTGGTGTGTGAGTTTTGTCAAAATTCAAATGAATCGAACTGCCCTAGTGCTGATTTGTCTGGTTATACGCATAATGGGTCGTTTCAACAATATGCTACAGCTGATGCAGTTCAGGCGGCAAAGATTCCAAAGGGTACAGATTTGGCACAAGTTGCACCAATTTTGTGTGCAGGCGTTACAGTTTACAAGGCTTTAAAGTCAGCTAACTTAAAGGCAGGCCAATGGGTGGTTATCTCTGGAGCTGCTGGGGGTTTGGGGTCATTATGTATCCAATATGCTACAGCTATGGGATATCGTGTGGTTTCTATTGATGGTGGTGAAGAAAAAGGGGAGTTCGTTAAAAAGTTAGGTTCCGAAGCGTATGTTGACTTCACCACGAGCAAGGACATTGTAGCAGATGTTAAGAAGATTACAAATGGTGGAGCACATGGAGTTATAAATGTGTCTATTTCAGAAAAGGCCATGACACAGTCCTGCGAATACGTCAGATCATGCGGTACCGTCGTATTAGTTGGTTTACCAGCAGGTGCGCAAATTAAGGCCCCAGTCTTTGAAACAGTTGTCAGATCGATTTCAATCGTAGGCTCGTACGTAGGAAATAGAGCCGATACTATGGAAACAATCGATTTCTTCGTTCGTGGACTAATCAAATGTCCTATCAAAATAATTGGCTTGTCTGAATTGCCACTGGTTTACGAACTTATGGAACAGGGAAAGATATTGGGTAGATACGTTGCCGATACCAGTAAGTAGACTCTCTAGATATCTTTTCTAGTAATTATCGCTTTTATTTCGTAATATTCTTAATTTATTATGCAAATTGTAATTTCTGTATAAACGCTAATATATTCTAACTAAATTGTATTATTTATTTTCTATTGACGTTCTCTAGAAACATGTTTGCATCATTCAATTTTTCAGCATCATTCTTAACCTTTTCAATCCACCGCTTAACTAGTTTTTCATTTTCAATGCTCAACATATCGATTTTATCGTTTAATACATTGGTCTGAATCTGATTCAACAATAGCTCGTCGTTCACTATCTCAACAGACTTATTTTTCTCTATTATTTCTAAATTTAAGTTTTTGGTTTTATTGTTTAAGCTCTTATTCTGTTTCTCCAATTGATCTTGTGATTTTAGTAATTGATTGGTTTTGTAGTCCAATTTCTCGAAATTAATTGTACTTTGGTTTAAGCTATTGGTTAACGATTCATTTTCTTTCCGCAATTGATTATTTTCCTTTAGTAGCTTGTTGTATTCTATGCTCTTATCATTATTACATTTACCATTTAACCTTGCTTCCTGGCTCAATTGGCTAAATGCCTTAAAGTATTTAGAATCTTTCTTTTCGTAATCATCTCTTAGATTAAGCTTACTTAGTATATCTTCACTCCATTCAACCTCTTCACTCATACCTGCTTCACAGCATTTACTTATTGTATTCTGTTTGAAGCACAATATTTATCGTATCACAATCGCGATTATTAAAAATTCTGATAACCGATAACAAAAATATTCTAAAGAGAATCAAATACAGACTAATTTATCAATAGTGAAGTTTAAGATATAGTCAAGTAATAGGCTTGAGCATAAACAATTCTTAGTGAATATTAAGGCTGAATTTATTTGATTTGAAATGTCTAATCAAACATCACCACTGAATTTATCAAGTTCATTTGGTTGGCCTAAGTTGTCTTCTTCGAAAGTAAGGCAAAGTAACATGGATAAGCCAACCAAAACTGAGCACAAAAATAAAATTAATGCAGAATCAACTAATGAAAGCGGTCTAAATACAATAAATGAGGTATCTAATGATAATTCGACAGTAAGTTCTCGAAAAACTAGCCTAGCAATAACTAATGGCAATGGAAATGACAAATATAATGAGTCGAATTGGTGGTTTTGGAATGGAAAAATAAAAGACCAACTGCAGCCCACATATCTGAATATAGAATCAGGCACGACAACGCAGACTGAAGTAGAGACAGAATCATCTTATAAGAAGATGAGTTCAGCAATCAGCCACTACTATAATACACCAGCATTTAAATCGCCAGAAAATACAGGCGAGATGACTCCGTTACTTCTGAATGACGTCCAAACATTAGGTAAATCTTCGACATTACCCGAATCTTTTGGACAGTCGTTGGTAACAAAACCCAATAATAATATAACACCAAATGAACTGCAACCAAACATACAATCGGACTCTATATTTAGTAGTTGGTTCTCGTGGTTCGGTTTCAACCATGATTATGATGACAGTGATGAAAGCCTCGAAGGCACAAGTGACCCTGAGCTATTCAGACAAGCAAAATTAGTTATCGAGACTTCGAAAGAGTCCTCGCATTATGCTTTCAAGAGCTGCGCAACTGATAATAATATACATTATTTTGAATTAGCCGTAAGTGAGACTAAGACTGAAAGTCAGCCAGTTAAACATCGCTCGATAAAGAAGCCTATCACCCCAAATGAAGCACAGGAGAATATTTTACAACCATCTTCGAGTCCACTTACTTCTAATGGAAGCCAACATATTTTGCAATACCCCACGAATAATTCGTCAAGTTCATCGATTATGTCTGGTCAATTGAATAATGGCTTCAACGTACCTGAAAGTAGTATTTCCGATCATTGCTTAATTACTCCTCACGTCGATGAAAATTACCGTACAATCACGCTTGTTACAAGGCTCAAATTGATGATAGAACACCTTCAATGTTATAAGAACACATCAGAAAGTCATATATATAGTAGTCCTGCCACGAAGGTTCAAAATAGGAGAAGAAGTATTAAGAAGGTTGTTATTATAGGTGTGCATGGTTTTTTACCGACTAAAATGGTGAAAACATTAATTGCCCAATCAACCGGAACTTCGGTCAACTTTGTTAACGAAGCGGTCAAAGCAATGCAAACGTGGTTACATGAAAATGAAACTTCACAGTCTGATTATGACATTCAAACAATTGCATTGGAAGGAGAAGGTATAATTGAAGAGAGAGTCGACAAGCTGTATAGACTATTAGAGAATTGGATTGATATTATTGTTGGCTGTGATTTTCTATTTGTGGCAACACATTCACTGGGTATGCCTGTTGCAATTCATTTATTAGCAAGATTACTAGAGAATTATACACATTTAAAAACACATAAACGGATAGGATTTTTGAGCATGTCTGGTATTTTTATAGGACCGCTTGCAGGTTTGAATTCGAAACTAGTCATCAGAGCTTATTCGTCAACTGAGAATCGGATCCTTAACGAGTTATTCGAGTTCCAGAAACCTAACAGCGAACAATCTATCAAGTTGATCGAGAGTATACGAGCATTAGTCCACCGTAATGTCAAATTGACATTTTGTGGGTCCATTGATGACCAATTGGTTCCTGTTTTCTCGTCTATTGGCACGAATTTTGATCACCCCAACATCTTCAAATGTCTCTTCGTAGACAAGCATACGGACGTACCCAGATTTGTAATCTCGCTTATAAAAATCATCCTCATTATGAAGAACTTGGGCTATTCTGATCATAACTTGCTTAGAGACCTTAGTGAAAAATGCATGGGAACCTTGGCCGATGGGGGCCATGGCAAGATATTCAAACATGAAACCGTGTATTTGACTGCAATAAGACACACACTCGAAACTACTAATTTGATTCATCCTAAAAACCTACGGACTACACCCGTACAGAACTCTAAACCATTTCAGAATAACCATTTCCATATACCATGGAATATAAGAGGCCTATTAAACGATTTACTCAAGATTAAGAACGTTCCGAGTCTTCATTTGATTAATATTCTAATCAAAGATTTCCACGAGTGGAAACCGACACTAAAAAAATGGAAGGATTTAAAATATTGTTTTGATGCATTTGAAGAAATTGAATTGGAGGATTTATTTCTTTAACTAACTATCATTTCCTCTATCATTTCACCATATACTTATATAGGTTAATAGAATTCGCTGCTTAGACCTTATGTTAAGCTGTTCACGTGTATGACAAGAACAATGCAAATACGAATATAACACAAAGAGGGATTCAGCGCCATAAGTAAAAAAATCGAATAAAACGAGACAGATACAACGAGATTCAACCAGTCAAAGGGACAATAATCGAAGATAAAAGCAATCCAAACGTAGATTTGGATTAAATATTAGTATTTGAATTTATCACTTTTTTTTTTGGATAACTACGAGCCTTAGTTCAGCGAAAGGCAAAAGTCGAAATAACTTTCTACTCCTCTTTCAGCAGGACGGGGACAATCTAAAAAACAACAAGCATTATGTCGTCAGACGAATACGGCTCATCTAACAAGAGAACACGAGCCTCGGGAGAGGTGTTGGATTATTTGTTACTAGAATTTGAAGACAACCATAATCCATCTCCGGAACAAAGAAAGGAAATAAGCGATAAGACAAATATGACTGAGAAGGCGGTGAGGATTTGGTTTCAGAATCGACGAGCCAAACTACGAAAATTTGAACGTATGGGCAGGGGAAGCAATACCAGCGAGTCTGGTAAAAAGCACCCCACTAGTATACATTCAAGCCGGTCTAACAGCATCAATGAAATGAACAGAAGTCCAGGAAATGTGTACACATCAGGCATTCCAAACATCCCTATAGAAATCAATGAGAAGTACTGTTTTGTTGATTGTTCGTCATTATCTGTTGGATCATGGCAGAGAATTAAATCCGGTTACCATGAAGAGGGGCTATTGAGAAACAATTTGGTTAACTTATCGCCATTTACGTTAAATAATATCATGGCAAACGTAGATTTGTTGGTGCTATTATCAATGAAGAATTTTGAGATCAATTACTTTTTCAGTGCAGTTTCCAACAACTCCAAGATTCTATTTAGAATTTTTTATCCAATTTCGAGCATACTAAGTTGCTCATTGTTAGACAACAATATAAATAAAGAAAATAACGAGTTACGGATAAGTTTATCACATCAACCGAAATTTTCTGTCTATTTCTTCAATGGGGTGAATGCAAATTCGAATCAATGGTCAATTTGTGATGATTTCAGTGAAGACCAACAAGTGAGCTTAGCCTATTGTAATGAAGGTGGAAGCTCTATCCCACATGTATTGGTTGGTGTTAAAAACTCCCTACAGTTTTTAAACTCCTTTATCTTAGAGAATAACCAAATACCACACCAGTCTTCAAATTACCACCAGCATATTCAATTAAATGATCCAAACTTAGATAATGAAGGTCAATCTACTGGCAATTTTCAATTCACGACAGAAGACCTGGCAATATGGAATAAGAATGAGAGATCTCCGCTAGGTGACCACGAGTCTAATCCATCACCAAATTCAATGACTAGTAGTAACAACCCACATTCTAATATATTAACCAATAATGATGATAACATAGCATCTACTAATCATTCACAAGATAGTAACCAAAATTATTCGTATAATGATATGTTTACAGGTAATACACCGGATTTTTTTACTACAGGTCAGACGTCAGAAAATACTATTATGCATAATACTACCAACGATAATCCCAATGACATTAAAAATAATAATTCATTGGATGATGACGAGAATTTGATAAACAGCCCATCTACTAATTTGCAATCTTACACACATGAACATCATTCTCCGTTTAATAACTTATCCAGTACGGATAACTTTGCTGATAATATTCACCCTTCAGCAAATGATCAAGGTTTCGATTTCGCTATTGGAAACGACTTTTCAACTAATTCTTCTATAGACAATGGGAATAATCCGCCATCAAATACGTCATCTAATAATAATCAAGTGGATAGTTTTATAGATTACAATAGTGGTTTCCACTAAACGTCTTCAACTGTTTTTAAAATTTAATTCATCGTTGTATAGCCGTAGCTTAATTATTCGTTTCTATTATTCGATTTTAAATATATATTTCCTGATTAACACAAAGGTTTGGTTTCTAATTGGTATTTGTACACAGATATTTAGTTTTCTTACAAAAAAATCAAAAAACCTAAATTTGGAAAAGAAAACATCAGTGCTAAAAGCATTCGACTACAATGAAAAAAATATTTTAAAATTTACCATTTGTCTATCTCAAGCTATTTGTAGATTATACAATTACAATGTCGAATGAATAATAAGTCGTTTTTTTTTGCAGCTGTGAATTTAACATAAAATGAATCACGTGAATAATATTACAGAAATTGAAATCATTATTCAAAGAACATTAAGAGTACTTACTTCTACACTTGAAGAAGCGTTCATGATTAGGTATTTGGGTTGTAGCTCGAGTAGCCGAGTTGCCGTACTGAGAATTCGTTGGTATTCAAGCGCAATACAGAAGAGACCCGAATTATTAAGCTTGCTACCGGGTAAGAGAACATTGAACAAGATTCTATTCGACAATGATAGTAGATTGTCATATAAAAAAATTCTTCCTATTTTGAACGCAGTGTATTCCAATATCGATACTCCTGAAAATATAATTTTGCCTAATTATTTTAAAACTAACGATTTAATGCTATGCAAACAAATTCTTGCATCTATAAGATCAACGACTAATTCTATAAATAAAAACTTGGTACTGTTGGAGAATGAGTTAGTTGAACAAGCAGCGGAACTAGGGAATAATGATGCGATAACAATATTAGCATTTGAATCTATTGAAAATCCGGAAACTTCTAAGGAGGATTATAAATATGCCAATAAATTAATTGACAACTTAACTAATTTGAAGCACCCATTAGTTTTCAAAATGGCAGGTGATTTAGCATTCAAGAAAGGATACTATAATCAAGCAGAAGTATATTGGTTGCAGTTTATTGACTTAGAACTGGATAATGTTCTAGCAAATCAGGTGTATGCAAACCTTGGTATTTATTACTTCAACTATTTGAAACCCAGGCCGAATTTAACCAAGGCTGAATTGTATTTGAAAAAGAGCATTAAAATGGGTGAATTGGATAAATTCACTATTCAAGCGCATTATTATTTGGGTCAATTGTACTCTTTGACAGATCCAGTATTATCAAAATATCACTTAGAAATATCTGCCAGTAAAGGATTAAAAGAAAGTTTTCCATCATTAGGATTTTTGGAAATGAATACTTTCAGAAACTACTCAAAAAGTCTTGAGTGGTTTAAACTTGGGGTCGAATGCAGTAATGATTTATCTTGTATGATTGGTCAGTTTGATTGTTTTATTAATTTAGAAAACTTCATCCAAGCTGACGGGATTTACAGAAATTTGGTTTCAATTAATAATAAAATAAAGACAGCCAGAGCTAGACAAAATATTCCAAAGGAGATCGAACATACAATGGATACAAATCAATCGCTTTTAAATTTATTTTTCAGCACTAGAAATGTTTCTATTAAATTACTCCCTAGCCAACAATTATAAACATCTAAATATACACTTGTTCATAATTTCATACAATCGAAGACCTCTCGTTAATATCGCTCATCATGTCAGATGTGTATTTATCTTTCAAGCTTAGTGGCTGACTATTAGATCTTACAGGTGTTCTTTGTACACTATCATCATTGCTTAACGTCAACCCTTCACAAGAACTATCTTGCTCACTAAACCAATAATGTTCACAAGTTTGATTAACATCAAATCTTTCGCTTGGATCAATGACCAATAATGAAGTAATTAAATGCAATACAGAATCATTAATATCATCCCAATAAGGTGAATAGAATGCATATTTACTGGTTAATATTTGTTCTCTCATGCTAGGTGGTCCTAATTCATCACTAAATGGGGGGAATCCGCAAAGGCATACATATAGTAATACCCCACTCAGCCATAAATCAACTTTGGTAGAATAGTTTCTTTTATTGCTTAGTATTTCTGGCGCAACATATGCTGGTGTTCCACATAATGTGTTGGTAAATTTCAATTCCCCAATGAATTTTGCAAGTCCAAAATCGGCTATCTTAACCTTTATATCATATTCATCCTCATCCCATGGTCCTGTTTGTTGTTGGTTCTTTGATGTTCTGGGTATAATATCAAGTAATATGTTTTCTGGTTTAATGTCTCTGTGAATGATATTGTTTTCATGCAAATAGCGTAATCCGGATAGGAGTTGTTTGAAAATAGCTTTTGTCTCGTCTTGTCTTAATTTCAGTTTATTGATAATTCTCTGGAATAATTCTCCGTTATTCATTTTCTCTAAAACCAAGTAAGACGTCACCGAGTATTGGTTTATTGGTTCCACATAATGCGATATAAACTTCACTATGTTTGGATGATTTATAGATAACAATAATTTCATTTCTTGTTGAAGTTTGACATCATCGTTTTCATTTCCTTGATTATTGGATTTATTTGGATGAAAGATTTTGACTGCGACTACATCGCCTGTAGATCTATCTGTTGCCTCATTAACTACAGCATAATGACCAGACCCTAGTTGTTCGCCCAATATATAATCGTCAAAGAATGATTTCGATTGTTGTGCTTTCGTATTTTTAATATCAACAACATAACGAAAAATAAACGATCCTCCAGTTTTAGCAAAATCTAGTTTATCACCGCTTCTTAGTAATATTGAAGAGTCTTTGCCTATTATCTCATCGTTCAAATAGGTCCCATTTGAGCTTAGATCTTTAATGCATAAATACTCACGATTATTATTTAATGTCAATGTCAATTGACAATGCTTAGATGATACATCACTACCGCTTATTCTAACATCACATGAACTACTTCTTCCAATGAGGACATCCTCAGTCTTCCTGGGAATAATCCTATGTTGTTGGTCTGGTTTAACACTATATAATCTAGCTATCGGTTTATACCCGAATGCTTGTCTTTTGGTACTCGATGCATTTTCCTCGGGCAAATTCGCCCCATATTGCTAACTAGTTAGATTATTGTCTTATGTCTGTCAGACGTTCAATCCAATTACTTACTCGTTTCCTTGATAACGACATTATTGTTTATCAAGTATATTTAAGGCTTTTTGTTTACAATTTTTCAGCTGCCATAACTTACGCGATCTCATTTTAGCTGTGTTACATTCTTTCTTTTTCAAATTATTCTATATATTACGAACTTATAAAATACGAAGAACTAAATCATTCAATTCATGATTGGATAAATGCTTTAATCTACCGTCAAATCTTGACCGTAATTCAGGAATTTTGTCGTACCGTTTTTTGAATAATTTCGCAGTTTGGGAATCAATCTTCAGCATAAACTCAATCGATTCGGCCACCTTGAGGTAGTCTTTATTAGTACTATTAGAGTATTCATTTAAAGACAGCGACAAAAGCAAATAATGTTTCAATTGGCTTATGATAAAGTCAAAATCAATCTTCAATTGTTTAATCCCGGTAACACTGAATTGATTATTTGTAATAATGAATTCACGTAAAATCGCAAATAGCTGTGAAACTATCATATTCGTGATCAAGTAGTAGTCCAAATCTGACAAGCATTTTTCAAGATAGGCCATATATATAGGAATATTATTAACAAGCAATGAAAGATCTGAGGACGCTTCGAGATTGTCAGTGGTCCCCATATCCCATTGACTTGAATTAACATAGTTCTTTAATGAAGTTTTAATTTCCTTTTTAAAGAGTTGTTCATAATTATTCAATATCTTCGATAATAATGATTGCGAGACGTTCATAGAATTATCAAATATTGTCAGACTAACTGCATGTGTCTTGTTACTGATGGATTTATACGAATTCCAAAGTTGAATGAAGACAAGTTCCTCGCTCCATTGATCCAAATTATCGTTTATAAATTTAGTCAGACAATACAATTCAGTCAAAATCTCCAACCCCTTCAATCCATTTTTTGTGCTAGTGAATTCTGTGTTTGTATTACTATCGTTAACTAATCCACCTGGGATAAAGTTAAGCACTAATTTCAGGTTAAATGAATCATTGAAACTTCGTAATAACTGGTTCAATTTATCAAAATATAAATCAATGAGTTTCAATTGGATATTTGAAACATATTTCAATTGATATTTGACAATATTTAAAGTTTTATGGTGACTGCTTAAATTGTTGAAAAGTTTGGTTAAATTATAAGCTGAATATGTTGGTTTTAAAAGTTTTTCATGAAACATCTTAGATTCGTGAGAAGCCTGGTAGTCAAAATCTATATTAAATGCTTTATCCGATTTAATGATTTCACTATTAAATCTCTCTGTGGCTAACTCTAACTCAAAGTTTAACCAGTTAGAAGCTGCTAAATTTTCATTATCACCGTGCAACAATATATCACCCGTTAAGCCCATCCATTTCTTAAAGGGCGCAACCGCAATTTCTTTTATATACGGATTGAATTTATATACATTTCTGAGTCGTTGATCAAACGATGACAATTCAAATATTAAATGTGACAATATTCTGCCACTCTTTTCCCTGTTTTCGAGTTCGTGAAATTTGGAAATATTTTCATTGATTGCTTGGATCATTCCAAAGACTTTCTCTCTTATTGGTCTTAATAGCGTATTGATGATTTCATAATCAACAATTATAAAAAGTGGATCAATAGTATCACCAATAACTAGTCTCAAGTATTGCAAGTTCTCTGAAAGAAAATTCTCTACGAAATTAAGGGCCCATTCAGGTTTGGAAAGTCTGTTTGTTTCTTTGTTTTGCGTATTAAAGTGGAAATTAAAACGCATAATTATCGGTTGTAAAAGTATGTCTGTCGCCCACCATGTGTCAGGATATTCAGGTGTGTTCTTAATTGCTTGTAATTGAAACAAATTTGACATGTATGAGTGAATTGATGACATCCTCGCTTCTGAGATTGATCGGTCGAATTTAGGTGATAACCATTTAATGTCTTCAAGAATCTTGGCAAAATTCTCTTCAATTTTCTTTCTAAATACTGAAATCTTTTTATCTAATGCGTTGGATAATTGAATAATTACATCACTACTAATAGACATAGCTTCAGATTCGAGCGCAAGGCTTTGGATCTTGTCATTGATGTGGGATATCCTTACAATATCTTCCACCACCAAATTGTTAATTTCGGTCTCTAATTCAGTAGCCTTTTGTAAAAGTGCCATTCCTTTCTTCAATTCAAACTTCATCTTATATAATTGTTGGGCGTTGTCTAACACTGCTAGGTTTCCATACTGTTCAAGTAGTACTTCAATTTGCACGATTGCTTCGTCATCCGAGCTTCGTAACAATTCTTCCAACCCCTGTAATACCTCCTCTACCGTTTTGATCTTTTCGTCCTCATATTCACCAGAAACAGTGGGCTTCGATTCTGAATAGTCTGATATCTTGGCCTTTACTGTCTCATTAATCCTCAATTTGTGAGCTTCGAGTTCGCTAATTCTGTCGTCAATATTATCTAAATCCTTAATAGAAGTGAAATTAGCATTCATGTACTCCATTTCGCCCTTGCTATAGAATTATCGTTGTTTTTGGCAATAACGTCTACTAAATCTTCGATTCCAACTGATTCTGAATACATATATTTACAGGTTACAATGAATAGTTTACAGATTAGGTAGATGTATTTCAATCCAAGATCTATTTCGAAGAAAAATAGACCCCCAAACCAGGAAATGTTGTCATGTATGTCTGATAAGTGTTCATGAACTACTATATCCCAAGAAAATGTATCGAGTCTGGTTTAACTCTATATTGATCATTTGAAGTAGTAAATCTAGCACGCTTATATAATCCATTACAAAATGCGAGTAAAAAAATTAACGGCGACCATACTTTTCAAATGAATCAACAGTTAACAGAACATTTTCCATCATTGACAACATTAGGAGTGAATCAAGAAAACAGGATAGCATATTAGAAGAAATCAAAGATGCAGGCACCTGTTGTATATATGAATACGTCCACAAAGAGAGAAACTGGACGTCAAGCCCAAATTTCTAATATCACAGCTGCCAAAGCTGTTGCGGACATTATTAGAACATGTTTAGGACCAAAAGCTATGTTGAAGATGTTATTGGACCCTATGGGAGGTATAGTCTTAACAAATGACGGACATGCTATTTTAAGAGAGATTGATGTATCGCATCCAGCGGCAAAGTCAATGATTGAGTTGAGTAGAACACAAGATGAGGAAGTGGGAGATGGGACTACTACTGTTATCATTTTAGCAGGTGAAATTTTGGCGCAAAGTTTCCCTTATATCGAAAAGAATATACATCCGGTGATTATCATCCAGGCATTGAAACAGGCGTTGAGTGATGCATTAGAAATCATTCACAGTGTGTCGGTTCCCGTCGACATTGAAAACGAAGAAGCAATGATTAAGTTGATCAGAGCATCCATTGGTACCAAATACGTCAACCAGTGGTCACAAAAGATGTGTGAATTATCGTTGAAAGCAGTTAAAACTGTTCGTGTTCAAAAAGGCGATTACAAGGAAATTGATACCAAGAGATACGTCAGAATTGAAAAGTTGCCAGGTGGAGAAGTCACCGATAGTGAGGTATTGGACGGTATTTTGTTAAATAAGGATGTGACTCACCCAAAGATGAAAAGACGTATTGAAAACCCAAGAATCATATTGTTGGACTGTCCATTGGAATACAAAAAGGGTGAATCACAAACCAATATCGAAATCACAAAGGAGGAAGACTGGAACAGAATTTTACAGATCGAGGAAGAACAAGTGAAGCTCATCTGTGATCAATTATTACAATTCAAGCCAGATTTGGTGTTGACCGAAAAAGGTGTGAGTGATTTGGCGCAACATTATTTATTAAAGGGTGGTGTTACTGCATTGAGAAGAGTTAAGAAGTCCGATAATAACAGAATTGCCCGTGCCTGCGGTGCTACCATTGTTAATAGAATCGAAGACTTGAAGGAATCTGACATTGGTACCAGATGTGGTTTATTCAATGTTGAATTAATCGGTGACGAATATTTCACATACTTGGTCAAATGTAAAGATCCACAAGCTTGTACTATCTTGTTGAGAGGCCCTTCAAGGGATATCTTGAACGAAATTGAAAGAAACTTGCACGACGCTATGGCAGTTGCCAAAAACGTAATGTTTGAACCTTCGTTATCTCCTGGTGGAGGTGCAACTGAAATGGCTGTTAGTGTCAAATTGTCCGAAAAAGCCAAGACCATTGAAGGGGTTGCCCAATGGCCATACCAGGCCGTTGCTGACGCGTTCGAGGTTATTCCAAGAACCTTGATCCAGAACTGCGGTGCCAACCCAATTAGAATCTTGTCACAATTAAGAGCTAAACACGCGAAGGGTGAGCACTCATTTGGTATTGATGGTGATTTAGGTAAGGTTGTCGACATGAATGACTACGGTATCTGGGAACCAGAAGTTATCAAGCAACAATCTATCAAAACCGGTATTGAAAGTGCCTGTTTATTATTAAGGGTTGACGATATCGTTAGCGGTGTTCGTCAACAACAATAGAGGTATTAATAGACTATCTGTCTCATTTCTCTTCTAATCTTATATACAATTATTGTAGTTATGTCATATAGCCCAATAATGCAACACTTTACATCCAGAGAAGAATCACATCAATCACGTGACGAAACACTCTTCTAGAAAATTGTCAGTGTTTACGTATTGCCCGATTCAGCTCACAGTATGATTTGAGAGCTGGAAGGTTTAGTTCGCTAACGAACATAGAAAACTTCATCTGTTAGTAAGTCGTTACTAGCCGTATAATTACAGTATCTCAGCACATTCTTTCGAATAGAACTCTTCAGTAAAAAGTGTTAGTTCCAAGGAAACTTGATTTAATTGTATTTATTAACTACAGTCATTATAGCATTCATTTCCAAGCTGAAGAAGTAATAGCGGTCATCAATAGAAACTGTAAAAGTAAATCACCACTTTCACAGTCTACATACCCTTTAGTTTCTCCAAGCATACAATACCAATAATATCAGTTGATGTCTATTCCACCTCTACCTTTCAAAGTCAAGACCAAGATCTCATGGGCTGGCGAAGAGGACGGTGATTTAGGCTTTATCGAAAACGAAATTGTCGAAGTATACTCAGTTGTCGACGAGAGTTGGTGGAATGGGAAGTTGAGAAGGAATGGTGCAGAAGGTATATTTCCAATGGATTATGTGGAAATCATCGGTGACAAAAATTCTTCATCAACGTCGCTTGTTAATACGCCTACAAAGCAAAACAGTCCTTTGAATCAACAAACACCTGTCAAGGATCATGATTTCGATACAAGATATAGATCAAGCAAAAATAATACACCCGCAAAGGCTAATTGTTCTCCAAGATATCTGCCGAATAAATCCCATCGTGTTTCGAGGGCTGATATGTCATATGAATATGATGATGACATTGACTATCGCTATAACAATAGCCTCGATAATATTGAATTGAGCAAGGGTAACGCTAGATGTAGTAATCCTAGAAAAAACAGATCGTCGTCTAAGTTGATGTCGTACACAAATCACCCAAAGAATAAATATATGCATTCTAGTCACTCACAAGAAGATTTAATTCTACAAAAGGAGAAAGAAATAGAGAAATTCAAATTATTACAGCATCAGCAGCACTACCATATTAAAAAGATTCAACAGTTAGAACAGAAAGATAGCTACATGAATTCAATTGCAACCTCGCCAGATGTTAATGAGATATCTCCAACATCCAAGCTCAGAATCAAACAATTTAAGCCCAGGCCACAGTCACAAGTCTTCCAAACCCCTGTTCCAGGTATTCGTGGTGGTAATAATTCCAGTCTGGCATTAGCTAGTAAGGATAGTCCATATAACAACAAACTCACATCTCAAAACAATAGCAATAATAATCTTCAATTATTTAATAATCACACAATTGAAAGTTTCTCTCCTGAAGTATCAACAAAACCGCAGAATATTGTTCAGAATAAGTATGCAGCAGAGCATTACGAATCTCCTCGAAGAGCTAATGTCCTGGTTGAAGATGATGATTATGATGAAATTGCGTATAAGAGACAACAATTGGAAATAGAATTGCAGCAGATAAGAGAATTGGAGAAATCAAAACAACAGAAGAAAAAAATGCAAAATACGACTATGAAATCGTCTCCTTATCGTTCGAAAGCTGTACAAAATGATCACCTATATAATAATTCAATGGCCTCCAGCTATATGAGTGAAGATTTATTGTCCTCGAAGAAGAACTATCAATCCAAAGATGACTTGAGTAGAAAATTAACAAAGTTTACTACTGATGAATGCGTGGTTAATGAATATGAGGATGATGAAGAAGAAGAATATGGATCACCTCCTCCGCCACCACCTCCCAAGTATATAACCCCAAGGAAGTCTGTTCAAGAAAGTTATCCAATACAAGTACAACACGAAGGAAAAGATATGCAACAAGGTCAAAAGAGAAGTAGTTTTAGAAATATTCCATACGATGCTGATGATTTTAGATTTTCAGGAAACAGCCAAAACAAAATCCAATTAAATGATGAAG
Source organism: Debaryomyces psychrophilus (assembly GCA_900186205.1). NCBI lineage: Eukaryota > Fungi > Ascomycota > Pichiomycetes > Serinales > Debaryomycetaceae > Debaryomyces > Debaryomyces psychrophilus. The sequence goes on along the minus strand of FYBW01000008.1, from coordinate 77,726 downwards.
ACATGCTAAGATTATCACAGTTGCAGCAAGAGGAATTAAAAAATTCTACTAAATCCTTACAAAGCGACGTCTTGAACTTGTCTGAATTAAGTGCTACCAGTGCAGGTTCATTCATTAGACACAAATATGATAAAGAATTAAGACTACAACAAGAGTTAAAAATGAAGAACTTATCCATCAATGAACACAATAAAGAAAACAATATTGAGCTTAACGGAGAATTCAAAGATATAAACAACAAACAATTAATAGATTCTATTTTTCAAGATAAAAAGTCTAGACATCCAAATATTTTCAAAAAGTTTTTGCAAAAACGGAAGGAAGATGAAATTATGAATCCAATTGAACAGAGATTTCAAAATGATGAATCAATTGATTGGGCAACATTGAAAATGGATTTAAATAGAATGAATTCTTTAACTTCCGAAGATAAACAATCAAGAACTAGACGAATAGTCAGAGAAGAAGGATCTTTAATTGTTAAGCCGCTAGATTATATTTCTGATATTAATACGAATGAGACAATTGGTGATCTTGATTCTCCATCCAGCGTTGATATTTCGGAAATCCCTTTCAAGAAGATTGAGTTATTCATGGAGAATTACGAAAGTACAGCCGATCTTAACGAATTGATTTCTGATATAAGTGTTAAATTTAACTCCTCGAAACTCAACCAGGTTAGGTGTTTACTACTCCATTTATGTAAATTCCATATCATTGAAGAACCTGGCAAAATTCTGCAAATTAAACCTAGGTTGAATGAGGTTTTGTATAAAGGAGAAGTCTCTATTTATCAGTTAAATTACATTTTCAAAAAACTTCTAGATGCCTTAAGAATCCCATCTGAGATTGTTTTAGGTTTCTGGAAGAAGCCAAATGAATTTTATCATAACGAACAATATGTCGTTAATCATTGTTGGTTATCCATCTTGATAGAAAACCAATTTCACATCATCGATATATATTGCTTCCAAAATGGATCTGTGTGTAATATCCGCGACCAGCATAAAGGTTTCAACGAGTATTATTTTATGACCGAGCCTTTAAATATAGTATCGACTCACATTCCTTCTATTATTGATTTGCAACATGTGGTTCCTCCGATTGATCAAAGTATTGCATTTTATTTACCACGAAACTATTCAGGTTTTTACAAGAATAGGTTATCTTACAGGAACTTTAATAATGCTTTGACAAGATTAAAGGATTTAGAATTCTTCGAGTTGGAATTAGAAATTCCAACTGATATTGAGTTGTTCACATTGATTAAAACAGCTAAGGTCACGACTAATGAATTAAGCTTATGTCAAGTTTATTGGCATAATATTAAAAGAATTGCTAAAATCAAGGCAATTCTTCCCGAAAAAGAATCAATCGGGGTGTTGCAAATATTCGCTGGTGCAAAAGGTTTACAAAAACATTTTGATAATGTCCATGAATTGGCCATTGTTATTCCATTATACCACACGGGTACTTATAAACTGTGCAAATTTGTACCTAGATACCCTACGGTCCAAAGTCAAAATAACGATCTCTATATAAAACAACCTCAAACAAGCAAAATTGTTGTTAAGAATTCTTATAATTTCGAGATTTGGCAATTCCCGTCAGTGGGAATTGGCAATCTCAGTGGATTGGTAAATCAAGATTTCAAGATTGTTGTTGAATCTCCTTCTGGGAAGTACTTCAAATTGAACAAATCCGACCCTACCAAACCATTTGGCGCCTATGAAAGCAACATCAAATGTCAAGAGGTTGGACTTTACAGAGGCTTAGTTATTGGAGATAGTGGTAACAGTTGGTATGTCTTCGCACAGTGGGACTGCGTGATGGGCACTGTTATTAACTAACATACATAGCATTTATTATCTGCTTTCCTTTGTCTGTGTACTCGTTTTATACCATTGGTTTTATTAAGAATTTTTTAAACATCATTGCTTGATTATTAATAATATAACTTTTGCATATGTCAAGCACTTCGCTTTACCGTTCTTTGCCTGTTTTTAGATTGATTTTATACTTAATACATGTTTTGCATCAATTAAGACTTTTAAAGTCTCGCATATATATAAATCCAGTAAATACCTTCAAATACTAGTAGTTGTTTATTAAATGAAATACATTATAATGACTTAATATGTCAATATACGTCACCCTAGACGAATAGGATGTAAGATCTATTTCATAATGAAAAGTATCTATTGGGATTTTGATAATAACACAAAACCAACATACAAAAAATATGCCATGTCTTCGAGTAGATTTACGGAAGTTCCAGTAAACCGACTTTAGTTATGGCATCAAATGTGTCTGATATATCGGCCACGACCAATACAACTACTGTGTCATCTCCATCGATTGCACCATTGAAATACTCCAAAGATCGTAAAGTTGGTGAAGGTACTTATGCAGTTGTCTATTTAGGGAATCAAATATCGACTAAACGTAAGATCGCCATCAAAGAAATAAAAACCGGACTCTTTAAAGATGGACTTGACATGTCAGCCATACGAGAAGTTAAGTATTTACAGGAGCTAACGCATCCCAATGTGATAGAATTAGTGGATGTGTTTCTGACCACAAACAATTTAAACTTGGTGTTGGAATTTTTACCCTGCGATTTAGAAGTACTAATAAAGGATACGTCTGTGGTTTTCAAACCATCTGATATAAAGTCATGGTTGTTGATGACATTAAGAGGTATACATCATTGTCATAGAAACTTTATACTCCATCGAGACTTGAAACCAAATAATTTATTGCTTGCACCAGACGGAGAATTAAAAATAGCAGATTTTGGTCTAGCAAGATCTTTAGGCAACGCTGATGAACAATTAACTTCTAATGTTGTTACACGATGGTATAGGGCACCGGAATTATTATTTGGTGCTAGGCATTATACATTTGCGGTTGACACCTGGTCAATAGGCATAATATTTGCAGAGCTAATGTTGCGTACACCATACCTCCCAGGTAAGGATGATACAGATCAAATCGATGTAACATTTAGAGCATTAGGAACACCGACCGAACAAATATGGTCTAATGTGTCGAATTTGCCGTTCTATAATGCATTACGTGTTTATCCACCACCTTCCAGACAAGAACTAAGGAACAGATTTAGTGCAGCTACAGAAAAAGCATTAGATTTATTAATCCTTTTGACACAATTGGACCCAAATAGGCGATGTGATCTGACGCAAGCGTTGTTACACGAATACTTTATTGAATTCCCAAGAGCCACAGAACCTCTGCAATTACCTAAAAAAAGTGATGATACCAAGGAAGATCCTGAACCAGAAAATAAGAAAAGGAGGTTGTAGTATATAAAGCGTCTATGTATTATTTATAATATATGTCTTTAACATATTCAGCAATCGCCCATGACGCGGTTAAACCCGGACTTTCAATACCCAATAAGTTTACGAATCCTGGAAAACCTTCTTCTTCTCTTATTATAAAATCAGAGAATCTCTTTTTGTTCTCAGTTTGAGATACCATCTTGGGTCTAACGCCAGTATAAGATGGTTGAATATCGCCATTTTGAATGCTGGGAAAGTATATCCCAATTGCATTTATTGCTTCGTTAATACTCGTACTGGTCGCCGAATAATCTATTTCAGAAGCGTCTTTTATATTTAGCCACTCCAAATCTGGACCAAATCTTAACTGTCCGCCTAAATCGAACGTTAAATGTGTACCCAAAGATGATGCATTGAGGCTGGGGCATGGGTAGATCAACTTATCAGTGATCTTGCTTGTTTTAATTGGGTTTATCGGTTGGTAACTATAATATGTCCCTTTAGCAAAGAAACTGTCTACATGTCTTTCTTCTGGTAATAATAAATTAGAAACTTTCTGTGCATAAAGACCAGCAGAGTTTACTAAATTGTCGGTTGTAACCTCGAATTCTGTTCCTGATATTCTTTCCTTTAACTGTAAGCGATAATTTGGAATAGCATTATTATATTCTATGTCAACCAATTGCGTATTAAATCCAATAGTACCATCATTATTCTCGAACAGAGCTTGAAAATACAACATAAAGTCGTGAGCAGATATAATCCCAGTGGTAGGAGATTCCAAAATACCAGCACTGGCTTTTATTAAAGGAAATTTCTCCTCTGCATCCTTGGGAGAAACGAAATAAGTCGGAACTCCAAGTTTATTTGCATTACATTTCAATTTCTTTAAGTACTCATTTTCTGACTCGTTCTGTGCAACTACCCATTTTCCACATTTCAGCAATGGAACTTGGATAGAATCGAACTTCCCCGTTTCGTAAGCATCGTATATTTTATTCTTGCCTTTGATACATAGCTCGGACTTCAAGCTATCCTCCGGATAATAAAGCCCTGCATGAATCACCTCCGAGTTCCTAGATGTGGTCTCCATTCCAAGGCTTTCATGTTGTTCCACCAAGAGAACATTGTTGTCCGCAATTGCCTGTAGTTCAGATCCCACAGCTGTTCCTACGACCCCACCTCCGATAACAACATGCGAAAAATCAGACTTTACTATTCGAGTGCTATGAATATTCTTGATTTGATTCCTGTTGAGGATACCCACATATGGATATATTCTGCTTGCAGAATTCTTCAACATATCCTCTATAGTATCAATACGTCAATTTAAACCTTAAAATCTTGTAAGTATTAAACAATTTCAAATATAGTGCTTTGTGCATTGTTCTGTTATCGGACTCTAAGTGTGCATACACCTCTCGAAAATTTTCTCTAATTATGGCCCCTTTATTTCAACTCAAATCCCCTTCTACCGTTTCCATAGATGTTTCGTACATACCAAATGAATATACTCTTCTCTTAATAAAGCCTTTATTATTATATAGAATTTTCTATTGATCTTTAGAGGACTAATGTAGGTTGTATAGTGTAGTGGTTATCACTTTCGGTTTTGATCCGAACAACCCCAGTTCGAATCCGGGTACGACCTTTTTTGACATCGTTTAGACCTTTTCTGTGGGCCGATAACCGGAAAAACTACCCCGATTAGCTTCATAACTGACCTACACGTGGGTGAAGTATTAGACATAAGAAGAATAATTTAACAACTTTCGTTAACATATATATATATTATTGACATTGTTCACTCTAAACGAGATTTGAATAAGGTTTCATCGTATTCTGGAGCAGAGTTTTTAGATAAGCATGAAATTTGGAGAACATCTTAGAAATGCTCTAATCAAGAACTATAGCTTCTATTACATAGCGTATGATGACTTAAAACATCAATTGAAGAGTAATTTGAAAAGTAATGACTACAAGTGGACCAATGAATTTGAAGAAGAGTTTTTAGCGACACTCGAAGACGAATTGGACAAGGTTTACTCGTTCACTAAAGTCAAGAATACTGAAGTCCATAGAAGAATCAAGGAGCTGGAAAAGTATGTATACGAGGTTGTCGACGCATTGCAGAACGCAGAAAATCCAAACCAACCCCAGGAACAAGATTTCGAGGACTTAGAAAGCGAATTGTCTGATATTATTGCTGACGTGCACGATTTGGCCAAATTCACAAGATTGAACTACACTGGATTCCAGAAAATTTTGAAAAAACATGATAAGACTACCAAGTTTACCTTGAGACCAATTTTCCAAGTTAGATTGAATGCCAAACCATTTTACAAGGACAATTACGACAACTTGATTGTCAAGTTGTCGAAGTTATATGACTTAGTCAGAACCAGGGGTAATCCAGTTAAGGGTGATTCCTCTGCTGGTGGTAGTCAACAGAACTTCGTCAGACAAACCACTAAGTACTGGGTTCACCCAGATAATATAACTGAATTGAAATTGGTTATTTTAAAACATTTGCCTGTGCTAGTCTATAACGCAGAGAAGGAATTTGAACCTGAGGACAGTGCCATTACCTCCATCTACTTTGATAACAAAAATATGGACTTATATTACGGTAGATTAAGAAAAGATGAAGGCGCAGAGGCTATCAGATTAAGATGGTATGGTGGTATGAAATCTGACCAAATATTCGTAGAAAGAAAAACACACAGAGAGGATTGGACTGGTGAAAAGTCTGTCAAGGCTAGATTCGTATTGAAAGAAAAGAAGGTGAACGATTTTCTTAAGGGAAAATTAACAGCTCACCAAGCATTTGAGAAGATGAGAAAGGACGGGAAGAAATCAACCAAGGAAATTGACAATTTGGAACACTTGGCGAAGGAAGTTCAATACCGTGTCATCAAAGACAAAATGAGGCCTGTCATAAGATCATTTTATAATAGAACTGCTTTCCAATTACCAGGTGATGCAAGGGTTCGTATCTCTTTGGATACAGAGCTATCCATGGTCAGAGAAGATAACTTTGATGGTCATGATAGAACAAATACTAATTGGAGAAGAATGGATATAGGTGTCGACTGCCCATTCTCCCAATTACCAGAAAAAGATATACGTCGTTTTCCCTACGCTGTTTTAGAAGTTAAGTTGCAAACACAATTAGGTCAAGAACCACCTGCATGGGTCAAAGATTTAATAACAAGTCACCTTGTTGAAGCTGTGCCTAAATTCTCTAAATTCATCCATGGCGGAGCATCTTTATTACCAGACTATGTGAACTTGTTACCATTTTGGTTACCTCAAATGGATATTGATATAAGAAAACCAAAGATACAAGAGTTTGGTATTAATAGACAAAATCAACAGAGACTTAAATCCTCTTCGTCGGGTGGTGAATTGGATGAAGAAGAATTACTAGATAATGATGGATTTTCTCCGAACCATGGTGCAGTCCATTTCTCGAATGACATTAATCCATTAGAAGAAGATTTGGATGAATCAACGCCATTGCTCCTACCTTCAAGTTACATTGTAAGAGATTCTGAAAGTCCTGTCATGAATTTCGTCATTCACATGTATGGTAAATTTTTGCATTATTTTAATGATGATAGAACTTTCACAGTCAAACCAGGTACTAATTTCGATTTAAATGAAACTTTTGCAAACAAAATTCCAAATGGTAAACATATCGCAATTCCAATTAGAATTGAACCAAAGGTTTATTTTGCAACTGAAAGGACATATTTGCATTGGTTGTCCATTGGTATGATTTTGGGTGCAACTGCTATGGCTTTGCTCAATTATGGTAGAAAGAGTTCCGTAACCGCATCTATTGGATTCTTCATCAGTGCGTTATTTGTTTTGTGTTATTCCACTTATAAATACATTTGGAGAGTTGTTATGATTAGAGAAAAGAAGCCAGTTAATTATGCTGATAAATTTGGTCCTAATATGATTTGTGGTTTAATTGCGGCTGCAACTTTCACAACGTTTGTTTTTAAGTTCTTTGAATCTTGATTACCTTTACAAAAAGTAATGTTTATTTCAATATTAATTTAATTTATTTACTATCTAGTCTTATGAAAAGGAAATATTATTTGATATAATAACTGTAATAAAACATCTACAATTTAGATTTCGTATTTAAAATGTCGATTAATCTCTGAGTAACTTTAATACCTATTCCATATGATAATTCATAGCCCATTCCGCCAGCTCCATAAGCATTTATGACAGTGTTATCATCATATTTCTGACTTGTAAGATTTAACCCATTTTTTCTAGCAGGCCTGAATCCAACATTAATTCTCACTATATCAAAATATCTTTTTCCATCATTACCTACTTTCATTAGTTCCGGAAATAATTTAGCACCTCTACTAATTAATTCCTTCGTGTCTTCACTTTTTGGAGATCTGGTCGAATCGTTTACTTGTTTGGTACCACCAACGATCACCCCTCCATATAATGGTCTAGGTATACAAAATGTCCATAACCCATCTTTCAGTTGGTGGGTTATAGTTTGCTCCTTGTAAGGGTTATTGGTAGGTGGATTCACCAATATTGTTTGGCCTCTGATAGGAAAACTTTCTTCATCATAACCTCCGTCATAATTTAAACCCATACCGGAACAGTTAATTATAATTGGGTTATTTTTCACATATTTGTTTACTTCTCTCAAAGAAACTATCCGTTTTTTAAAAGACCTCACGTCATACTCAAATCTCAATTTTCTTTGCAAAAACTGAATATAAATAGGTGAATTGAGTACCCACGTATCATACTTCGTCCCTAATTTGATACCATTTGGCAATTGGTCCTCACCCAATATTTCAAAATTTTCAATTTCTTCTTTATAACCCTTTGAAATTTCCGTATAGTAGTGATCTGGATCTTCAAAATATTCTATCCCTTTAATAAATTTTATTGATGATTCGGGATTTGTTCTCGCCAACTTTCTAAAATACGCCTGAGTTATTCTAGTCAATTTAAATTCATTGGCTTCAGATTCATCTTTACTTGGAAAAGGCCTAAAATGAGCTCCTGCCCACGGTGAAGTATACTCAGTTTCGAATATTGGATCATCAGGGAAATGATCTGCAATTATAGTTATTTTATGGCGAACGGATAAATTTTCAGAAATTGCCAATGCTGTCGATAACCCAACAACACCAGCACCAACTATGACTATGTCAGTAAAGTCAGTCATTTCGTGAAGTAAGTCTGATGGCCTGTTACAATTAATCTAGATTATTGACTCATTTTTTAATCCTACATTTAACGTCTATGCCGCACATAAAAAATGCAAAAATATTCTTAATTTATCTATTAACTTCGTCTAAGTTTAATAATCATTTTAAACTTTCTTCTTCTTTTCTTAAGCTGCTCAATCTCTGTTCTATAATCGCGTCAACTTCTTCATCAGCTATATCATTATTTGTATTCTTTTTTAATACTAATTTAGAACCTAACTTCGACCAAACGCCATCTTTTTTTACCTTTATTTTTTTGCCGCTTGGTAGAATATCATATCCTGACATATTATGAAACTCAGTATCAGCGCTGTATGCAACAGTTCCTCCACTACCAGGTGGAAGTTCTGATGGGGTTGGGTCGGTATCAGCTCTTCTCCTGTTTACCGGCATATTCGTCAACTCTATTTCTCCGGTATCAAAGCATTCTTCGGGAGATTGTCGTAATCGTTTAGTTAATGTATTCCAAATTAAAACCACTCGTCTTTTCCATATTGATTCTTCTTGCATAAACGTCCACCCTTGATGCAATTCTTGGTACGATTCTTCTTCAAAAAACCTTCTCATCTCAATATCCTTCTCAAACACTTTGAATAATTCATCATCACTAGGATTAAAAATAAACTTGGATACCTTGAATAAAATATCAAAAAGAATTGGAACTATAGCCAAAAGTAACAATGCTGCCCACCAACTTTGGTCCCTACCAAAGGTCATGAGGCCGTTCGCAACAAAATATATGGTCGAGTCTTTGGTTCTATATAACGCCATAATTAAGACATTCCAAATGCCATATCCCCCAACCGAAATTATGAATGCTGCAAACGCCAACCATTGTCTATTTTGCATTTCTATCAATTCACATTTAGCATTTATTACAATACACAATGCTGTGAATACCAAATTCCCGAGAGGAAATGTAGAGTTATCTTTTAGTGCTGTAAACCCCCATATATTATAAGCTAGAAATGAAACACCGACACTTTGCAACGTTGCTAAAATCATCCATGAAACAAAAACTTTTAAGTTAAATGCTTGATACAATCTTCCCTTAGCATAAAGTTCTGGGACCGCCAACAATGTTGCAGGTTTCAAATCTTTGTCAAACATACCAACACAAAGAACAGGAAGCGAGGTGAACAATGTATTAAACATTGATAATGACCAACTTTCATACATCGATGTTCCCGAAAATAAGGTATTCCTTTGATAAATAGCTTGAGTTAAGTAAAAGAATAACTCCTTATAAAACGTGCATAAAACGAACTTTGCTGTTCTGACATAATTATACCTGCCGTTTACTAAAAGTAGCTTCAACAAAAACCTGAATTGAGCAATTGCATAATCAGCTGATCTTGCCGCTTGTAATCCTTCTTTACCAGTGATTCCTACGCCAATGTCCGCACTTTGGATCATAGCTATATCATTGGCACCATCACCAATGGCTAGAGTAACAGTGTCTTTCTTCAAATTACGAACTGCACTTACCATATTCGCTTTCTGTGAAGGTGAGGCGCGACAACAGATTACTGAGTCGGTTTGTACACATAAGTCAATAAACGAAGACATCAAGTCCGCATCATTATCAATATCGGCTAAAGTAGCACCATCAATAACTGCAACACAATGGGCTATTTGTCCTCCTTGAATGTCACTAATCGTGGAATCGACTACTTGAGCCAACACATCTCGTCCAATTTCAGAACTTAATACAACAACAGTCGAATAATCCTTAATAAGTCTGCATGAATAACCTATATTTATAGCAGTTTCTCTTTTATCCCCTGTAAGCATCCACATTTTTATACCTGCCCTTCTTAGTTTATCTATTGCTTCACTGACACCATTTTGTAGTTTATCTTCTATTGCAGTTGCGCCACACAATTCGAAATTGTTTTCAATAGCGCCTCCCACTTCTTCAACTCTATCGCCCCTGTCAGAAAGTGCTGTCTTAGCTTCACTGTATTCGTTAGACCATTTTTCATACTCGGCTTTATCTAGCCATCTAAATGAATACAATAAAGTTCTAAGGCCCTCTGTTGAAAACTCCTCTATATGTTCTAAGGTCTTTTCAAAAATGAACTCATCATTTATTAATAATTTATCGGTTGGAACAAATTGATTCAAATTTCTCTCTTTTGGTGAGTACGCAGTTCTACTATCTACTAGCCCCTCATCAGCCATTGTGTCAATACTATATCTCTTGGTCTGTTGATAATGCAACGAATTTCTCGATTTCGAAGCAATATCATCGATTTCACTTTCTTCATTATTCATTAAATAATTATCAATCGAAGTTAGTACGTTAGGTTCTGTACTACCACGTGTATGTAAACTTTTTCTTAATGAAGTAATCGATTTTCTTGATTCGATTTCGTTAGAAAGTTTCGTCTGTAATACGGCATCAGCTTCTTGGGTTTTACGATCTGCAGAATTAAGAGAAATTTCTTTCGCTTTCATCTTGGCTAATTCAGAATTTCTCAACTTTTCCAAAATAATATTATCCGCTCCCTTACAAATAATACAAATTCTGTTATCTGGAAACTTAACCACAACTGACATTCTTTTTCTAGTTGATGAAAATTCTATTACATCAAGGACTTCATATATCTCCATTATTGGGTCTGCCCCAAATCCATTTGGGTATGTCTTGATGTTTAGTTGGTTGTTCTGCTTGTAGAATACAACGAAACCTAAATCTCTTGCCGCCTGTACTAAAGCCAATTCATCGGGGGATGCTGCCTGATACTCAATAGTCTCGTCTGCCATATCATCTTCCTCTGCTTCTGAGAAATAATCACTTGAATCAAAACTATCTTTGGAATTATTAGTCGTATCCTTTCTTTTTGGCAAACAAGTATTACATAAAGCAATACTCAACAAAAAAAACTTAGCCTTCTTAGCAAAAATATTCTGCGGATGAGATTGAATATATCTTAATAAATTCAATGAGTTCTGCAAATCTTGGCTTTTTTTTGGAAACGCCGATGATTTCCAATTTGAGTCAAATGATTTTACATCTGAACTATCTCGAGCGATACATGTAGTACTTCTTCTTGATTGATATTCTAATGCAGATTGAAAACTGGTTTTTCCATGTATTTGGGAACAGGTTTGTGCATCCTTCTGAAAACCTGATTTTGTATGTGAATGCAACACAAACTCCTCGTCTCTTTTGATTTGAGTCTTTCTTTGCGTATTATCAGAGGTCATTCCAGCCTTAATATCTAAATCATGCAACCAGCTTACACCACATACACTGAATTTTCTAAAGATCATTAAATTATCAGTTAAAGTTCCAGTCTTGTCACTAAAAATGTAACTCACTTGGCCTAATTCTTCTAGAATTGTGGCAGTTTTTGCATCAGCAGATGTGTTACTCTCAACATGATACATGTCAATGTCATACTGGACGAGACATAATTGCATTATCTTGATAATTTCCATAGTAACGTAAAGGGATAAAGGAATCAATGTATTATACATAATAATAAATCCCATCAATGTTGGCGCAACGCCCGCATCTTGCTCATATAAGTACCATGTCCTGTACTTATTTTCTTTATACAATAATCGCTGTGTCATAGTCGAAAACGCTGACAATAATATCACGACACAAACCATGAAAATAACAATATAATTAATATTCCTCTGTAGTTTGGGCGCTTTCGTTCTTGGATTTTTTATATTGTTCATCCTTATTTTTGTTTCTTCGCCTGTGAATACTACAATCCCCAATGCTGATTTAGTATTTCTTAAAATGCTTCCTCGGTAGACAATATTATCAGGTCCCAAAGCAAAAGTTTCGCTATTTAAAGTAAATTGACCTTCAAAATTGTACAAATCAATATTTGGATCTTCAACGGTGAATAACGCCCTTGTACCCTTTAAGCCTTGAACTTTGGAAATTCTTTTCGACAATTCGGTATGTGGCCTTTTTGATTTCAAATTAGTTTCACCATCCAACGCAATTGTTTCAGCGTATAGTTCTTGTGTTTCTTCACTTGTTGCTAAAAGAACAACGTCCGCAGGAAACCACTCATTTTCATTAACTTTAACAATGTCGCCGACTTTGACATTTTTCCACCTGGTTGTAACTTCCTTTAAGTTATACTTCTTTAATAAATCAGCATTAGTGTACAATCGTACTAACTCAGTATCAGAGACAGATATATTTGGCGATAAGTAAATACTATTTCCATTAGAATTATTCACTGGTATAGTGTCTGTCATAATTGTAGTTATGGAGTGGGTATCGAAATTACTCAAGTTTTCGTCTTCTCTGACCACGGTTGTTTTCTTGTTGTTTTCTTCCTTATCATTGAGATGTCGTTTCCAATCATCGAATCCTTCTCTTGATATTGAAATCGACATAAATATCAATAGAGGAACTATTGTAGTGTATTGGCCTGTTGTCGACCAAGTAGGAATCATTTGCATAATGGCCACAACCATAAAATAACAATTTGCAATTTTTGAAAATTGTGCTTTCACTTGCTTTGGTAAAAATGTAACTGCATTATACTTCGCTGAAGTTACAACGTTGTTACAGTATGATTCACCGTTTCTTTCGTCAATTAACGATTTATGATAACAATCATAATACTCATATTGAAAATCATTATTTAACTTGCAACGGTTTACACTCAAAGGTATAATCCTTCCATGACCTGAAGGTTCCAAATCATTAATCCCAAGTAGTCGATTTTTCAATTTAATTATAAGCTTGATAGCAATGTTGCGTCTTGTTTTCTTTCTTTTATCATAAAACAATCTTCTCGATTCATCTGACCTCGAAGACTTTACAGTACGGTGCGTCGTTGAGTTACTTATTTGAGCCTGCAGAATTGAATATGGCGACTCTTCTTTGAAAGTGGCCTCCTCCAGCGGTTCATCAATATTGATCTGCGGCGGAATAATTCCAGAATTATTTAGCGTTTGATCATGCGAATCATGTTCATTTATATTATGTACTTGATTTTTGTAATGGTTGTTCCTCACAAATGCGTCTGAAGAATCTTGCGTCAGACTTATTTGTTGATTAGTTGCTTGGCTTTGGTTCAATGTTTTATTGAATAGCTGCGATCTTAATGAAAGACCCCTCTTTCTCCTAGAGTGAGAAGTTCTCGGTACATCAAGAGACTGGTTACCTGATGTCCCTGTTTGACTCATTAAAGCCTTACGTGATGTTAGCCGTAGATTGTTACGAAAATTATACGAAAATTTAACGCCGTAAACAATAATTCATTTATTGATTTTCAAAAAGTGAGCACAGCCATGCAAAATGTCCTAGAGTTATTAAACATTTCCTATATATGACAAAGGTATCTATACACCTATCGTAGATCTAATTTTACCAATACAATAATCTTTATATTCTGCAACATATCCCTTGTGATTAATTTCGACATCTCCACTTAATTCAGATATTATTTCACCATTACCTGCAACAATCACCATACCTCGAGGCATCTGAGTTAAATCAGGAAATGGTTCAATCAAGATATTTTCCAAGATCATACTGACCAAGTTATTAGCAACTAATCTACCCATATACATGGCCCACCCGGCACTTTTAATAATCGGCAATTCAACTATATCACCAATACAAAAGAATGTGTCGAGTTTTTTATCCTTGTTGAGAAGTTGTAAATATTCGTTTACTAAAATATTCTTTCTCGGGGTGACAAATTCTTTTTGCAAGCTGTCTGAAAGTATAGAAATGTTATTTTTGTGAGCGTTACACCAGTAGTTTAAGTTGGATTTTATTATTTCTCCGGTTGTCGTCTCTAAATCTCCATTTTCCAATTCCTTCGAAATTCTTGTGTTGAGATAAATTTTGACCCCCGAGTTGATCAATGATTTATATGTGAGACTTTGGAATTCGGTGCTTAATGGTTCTGGAGGAAACGTTTCGTGTGGATGCATCAAGTTGACGGTTTTGTTTGGGCAATAGTGTTTGATATCACCAGCAATCTCGATACCTACAGCACCTGCACCAATAATGCTTATAATATCGCTGGCCTCAATGTCGCTCTTTGATTTGTTCATCTCTTCAAGATACGACTTGGTAGTATACGCATTTGGAGTTGTTGGCCAGCTTCTATCCCTGCCAGATGCCAAAACAACATAGTCGAAGTTGATAGTGGCCGTTTCATCGCTTTCAACTAATTGGTATTCTGCCTTGTTTTCGTCCAAATGAGTTACTCTTCCATGAACAAAGTTTATCTCGAACCCACCCTCATTATTTCCTGTACTTTGTTCGGTGGCCAAGTTCTGTAACACGTCCGCTTGATTCGACACAACCTTATCGAAGCTCAAATCATAAAAGTCCTCAAATGAAATGTACTGTGTCTTTGCAAAATCCACATCTACTATTGCCCTTGGAATTCCGAGGATATTCAACAAGCCCGACTTAGGTTCCACCATCGTGATCGACACCTTACTATTAATCAACTTCAGTTTGATCAACGGATCTTTTATTCTTCTGTTGAAGTGATGTGCAAGACTTCTGACTGTTGATAACCCAGCATATGCACCACCGACGATCAAGATATTTGTGTTGAATGAGGTTGCATGATCGGTTGTTGGCTTCAATACGGTAGGAATAGAAAGCGACATTCCTTGCGTCATTGTCATTATTCGGTAAGGTTTATCAATCAAATATAGAACCACAATACTATTATAATTGCATAGAAAGAAGCTGAAGAATTTTATCGCAAAATCGATTATGTTTCCGAAATCGGACATGAATATAGTGTGTGTTTATCAATCGGAACCAAAAAAAAATGCGTGAATTATCTAAAGAATCTTCTCATGCAAGTCTACCGATGAGCTTACACTAAAAGTAAATCTGCAAACAATAAGAATGGGGCTTTTCCGGGAATTGAGCAAGGTGACGTTCAAAACTTATTTTTAGCCTGTTTAGCATATTTGGTGTATGCAATCTTAACGAAGACTATGGAACAACTTCTTATTATCGTTATTCAATTCACCCTCAACATCATTAATTGTAGTCTTGAGGTTCCTCTTTGAACTATTGGCCTGTAGCCATGTCTCAAGCCGATGCCTTTGGAATTTTAATTCTTGTGTAATAGGTGTTTTTATGCCATCACCAGCATGCGAGTAAGGGTTAAGTAACAAGTTAAATAAGGGATTCCATAAATCTAGCTGCCAGTATCTTTTCAACGTGTGGCTAAGCGATACACCCGTCTTTGATTCTTTGACTTCGATATATTTTCCAAATAACATTGTATATATAATGCTGGCTAAACCGTAGTAATCTGCATCAAAGCTCCATGGTTCTTGTTTGTTCATTTGTGGGCAATCCTGTTGGTCAGCCTCCCAGGTGGAAACAAATTGGGCGCCGGGCTTAAACAAATTCATGTCTATAGCTCTCCCGAAATCTATTAAGGTTATACTTTTATTTGACCAACCATCAGCTCCATGGCGATTGAAAGCCTCACTCCATTCCTTAGAGTGGTTAAATCTGATCATGCAGTTGTCCGCCTTCAAATCGCCATGAATAATGCCTATGTCATGTAGGATTTCAATAATCTTTAGCAATTCAACAGTTAAATAAATAGACAAGACTTCATCAACCGTTGACCCTCGCGTTTTATAAATATTAACCACGTCTAAAATTGTGCCTTGGTTAACGTAATTCATTAATAAATAACTTTCGTCTTGAAAAAAGAAGAGAGATTCTGGTTTCACTATCATTTCTCTAATTCCACTATCAAAAATATTCAACCTTTGATGAATCTGACTTAGAACATAGTATTCCCACTTGGAAGATGGAGATTCTACTTTCAAGGCCTTCAATTTTCCTATTTCCGTCTCAACTAGATAAACAACACCATACCCTCCGTGCCCTAATTCATATCTTAAACAATAAATTTCATCCCCACAATAGTCAATTATAGAATCTTTGGAACCCTTTGTAATAATCTTGGTTTTGTTACTGGTTATACCGTAAAATCTTTTAATTTTATTGATTTTAGTATAACAATAATTGTAGAACCCAGGATACGAAGAAATTGGTTTTGGTAAATTTTCTAATAATTGATTTCTCAATGATTCATCTATTGGATCGAATATGTTTTGTTGGTAATATATTACTGACGATGATGGTCGTTCTATGAATGGGGAACTATGAACGCTGTCAGCAGCGTTGCCATTAGTATTCGTTGTAGGAGTAATTGTTTTCTTCAATTCCTCGTGATTGGGAGGTATGCTTTCATTTTTATTATCTTGCTTTACTTTATTTGCTTCTGGTTGTACATGAATTGTTTCTGTAACGAACCCATCAAAGTTTGTTGTATTCTCACATTCTGTTTTTTCCTCTTCGTCATCAGTATTCAAATTCTGGCCTGCATCATTAAACATTGTAAGTACTTCATTGGTTGCCATGCGAGAAAACATAGTCATTGTAGGTGAATTTGGCCTATGTTTATATGGTAGGTGAGTATCATCGTCCTCGTGAAAACCTTCGCCTTTTAGAGGAATTGTAAAAGTATTGTCCTTAGCGAAAGTACTCTCATCAACCATATTCGCATGTGGTTTAATAGGCGATTCCATTTCAGTCAATGAATTTTCCGGCTGTTCATAATCTAATGACGTTTTACATAATTTCCTGCTAATGGCTAAAATTTCATCTAAACAGTACTCGTCGCCTGACTCAGGATATAATAAATTCATATTTAACCAAACCTTCTCTTGATTCTTTCCTGGATGTTTTATTAGAGTATGCACTATCCCATCTTGGTCGTCTTCACTGGTCTGAAAGGTTATTTGGTCGTCGTGCTCTGATACATCTTTAAATACCTTAATTTTAGACTCTTGCTTTTCTGGTTCTACTTTCTGTATGATAGTTTCACCAAACCATGGTTTCGATGATACGATATTTTCCTTTGTTCTTGTTTCGGTAGTTCCAAGTTCAGGTGGATTCGAGGATCCATTAAATAAAGTGTTCAAAATGTCTTTGTTTTTGTCCTCTTCCTCAACAAAAACTTGCAATTTAGGTCTTTTTCTTGTTGTCTCTGTATCGGTCATACCAATAGGAACTGCTGAATCTCCTCGCTTCACGGCGAGCACATTCCTTATAGAAGATTCTCCTCTGCTTACACTTCTCGACAGGTCGCTCATTCTTTCGTTAAATTGCATAAAGGACCTTTCAAGCCTAACCAATGGTCTCGCTCTATATTCAACACCCATTTCATATATTTGTGTTGCATCTTTGAACTTCTCGTTAAGCTCCAAATATTTTGCAAATTCTTCATAATACAATGCCAATTCAGTGCCTATCTCTTTTTTGGCCAAATATATAAAAATATCCTTAGGTGTATCCGAGTAATTGGTATATTCCAACCATACCTTTAAGTACCGCGGGTCATTCTTATAATGTAATATGTCTCGAAAGCAAGATGTACATCTTTCCAATAATGCTAATAATCCACTTTCAGTATTCGAACCTTGAGGAAACGTATCGTGAGTCCAATTGATATAATCTAGAAACACTTGTAACGGATCATCTAATTCGTCTGAGTTTTCTAATTGTAGTTCAAATTGTTCCCTTCGTTTCTGTTGTTGTTCCTTATATTTGAGTGCCGATTTTGATGCATTTTTAAAGTTCATCGCTAACTTTGAGGCCGACCTCCCTTCGGGTAAAGGTTGTACGTTTTCTTTGTCATGTTCTATAAGCGAAGCGTCTGTTTGGCTCAGCATTCCTATGTAAATAGTAACTGTAGTTGAATCTAATTCATAAACCTTTAAAAGTAGATCTGAAGAGTAAACAAATAAACACTGTATGTCGTTTCGTCACCAAAAATGTCGTGAAAACATCGCGTTCCTTAAATATATGACGATTTCAGAAGGTACTTAACCAAAGGCAGCATTAAGTGATTCAAAGTTAATAAAATGCTACTTCGGAAGCTTTGTTTACTTTCTGTTTGGTTCTTAGTAGTCAATAGTCAAAAATATGATGAATCTCTAAACTTGAAACCTTTACCGCGGAATAGTTTATTGGCAACATTTCAATTCGATATCGAATCAATGCCAACGTATTTAGAATACTACAATGAAACATTAGACACAGAGTCTAACGTGATTGCTGATGGTACTCATTATAATTATTTTCCAAGATCTTTGGGACCCATAATTGAGTCTTCAAATACAAGAGAGTTACACTTACGGTTTACACAAGGCTGGTGGGATTCAGAGTTGTGGGGACGCTTACCATTGAACGGCTTGAAAAGTGGTGGAACCGGAGTTGAAGTTTCGGCCGTTATAGAAGCTCCAAATCTAGAATCAGCCAAAAAAAATTGGAATAAGTTATCAAATTCTTTATCTGGTTTTTTCTGTGCATCTATAAATTTCATTGATGACACTATCACGACAGCACCAAAGCATCATTCGAATAATAACGGTCACTTCATACTGAACCCTGATAACAAATTATTTTTGTTACGAGCAGCCTTGCCTAGTGAACCAATCTGCACTGAGAATTTAACACCGTTTTTAAAGTTGTTGCCTACTAGAGGA
Source organism: Debaryomyces psychrophilus (assembly GCA_900186205.1). Classification (NCBI taxonomy): domain Eukaryota; kingdom Fungi; phylum Ascomycota; class Pichiomycetes; order Serinales; family Debaryomycetaceae; genus Debaryomyces; species Debaryomyces psychrophilus. The sequence continues at coordinate 58,618 of FYBW01000008.1, read as the reverse complement.
AAGGCGGGTGTTTCTTCCTTATTAGAAGGTCACAGAATATTTGATTCATTGTGGCATGGAATGTCCATCGATGTTGTCACTGAGTGTGATGAATCTGATTCGACTTGTCATTTGTCGATGAGTCAAACGGTCAATGCAGTTATTGATATCATGAGATCAATTCGTAAAAGGAAGGAAGGGATTCCAAGACCAACGCCAGGTGAAGAATTACGTTGTGATGACAAGAAGGTTAACAATATTTGGCAATGCTTCCCTCTTGAGGATCCAACTAATGTCACTTGGGACTTAGAGACTGTATTCGGCAGAACAATCAACGGTCCTGCTTTAATTGGGAATCCGAAGACAACGACGATCAATATTGAGATTGATCCAAGTTATTGGGAAGTCGAGGTGACAAAGTCATCCGAAAATGCCTTAGATACATCCCATTTATCTGCAAAAACTGGTTCCAACTTTATCCAATATTTCATTGATGAGCCTTTTAAATACAACTTCAAGTTTTCTTCTAATGATAGTACCAAAACGGCCTCCATAGAAGCACCTCCGTTATATGTTCATCGATCATTAACAGGTTATTCGCAAGATCAAGGTGGGTTCCGTATAGTTTTATCTAATCCATCACCCACTGAATCCATTGACTTCATTTATTTTGAGACTTTACCGTGGTACATGAGGTTATATTTAAATACATTAACCATGACCGTAAAAGACGAAAGTGGGGTCAATGCAATTGATACAGAACAATCAGAATACATAAAGAACAGGTATTATAAACCTGCTATTGATAGAACGCGACCATCGCATTTGGAATTTTCAGTTTCCTTACCAGCAAATGCTACTATGACTTTGACATATCAATTTGATAAATCATTATTATTGTACGCAGAATATCCCCCAGATGCGAACCATGGCTTCGCAATTGATCCAGCTGTTATTACAGTGCTAGATGAAACTAAGAATAGCCTGTACGAATTGCGCACAACAAGTTTATTATTGTATTTGCCAACACCTGATTTTTCAATGCCGTACAATGTCATAATTTTGACTTGTACGGTGATGTCGCTAGCATTTGGTTCGATATTTAATTTGTTAACCAAAAAGGTTATTACTGAAGAAGAATTTGAACTATTAACCGCAAATGGAAAAATAACAGTTTTAATTAATCGCACAAAGGACAAAATACGGTTATTCAAGTCAGGCGATAAGAAAGTGCATGGTGACCATGGCACGGATACCAACTAGATACTATGATATAGATTATTAGCATCGCACATAATAAAAAAAGTTACCATTTTAAGTTTCCTTATTTCAACCCCCTACGTTATTCGAATTTGTAAAACCAACCAATTTTAGTCTATATCGGAAACCATTGTGCTGTCGTTGTAACCGCTTCTGTATTGTTTTGTGCACTAGGTGGTGGCTGCTAAATGTTTGGAAAGAATTAAATCAAAAAAAATATGTAGCCTAAAAGTAGATAAATATTTCTCGGCAACTTTCTTTATGTATATTATGTGTAATGTATAAATATTTTAAGGATTTATTTCAATTAAATTCGTATTCTTATGTTTGCAATTTTTGATGATTTTTGCAAAAATCCATTAAAAAATTGCGGAAATCTAAGATTTATTTTTTGTATTTTGTTTTTTATTCAAAAGATCTATAATTGTTCATTAAATAGTTATACAGATTGTTGATGACTAAGTATGGGTTTCTTACAATGTTTTTTTTTTCATTATCAGGGGTAAATGTAAATTATTGGCACAATAACGTATTTCAGAACGGATCCTCATAAGGGTCCTCTTCATCATAATCGTCATCTTTTTCAAATTCATAGACAATGGCTCCTCCCAAAGAACCTAGTGCTTCTTGTGCTTGCATGAATGGAAGGTCGACTTGTTCCCTAGCAAGTTTCTGTTTAGAACTTGTACTTAAGTTAAATGTAGTTAAATCCTTCAACATGCTTTCATCCTCGGGATCAATGGCTTCTTCTTTTAACTCCTTGAAAATATCGTATATGTGTGTTGACGAATTCACGGTAAACTGGTAGACCAACGATCTGCCTGATTTTCTTCTGTTCGTAAGGGTAAGCTTATATGATGTGCTATTCAAGCAACAATTTATTGGAAATTGTAACCTACGTATTTTACTGTCCAACGTCTCTTCGTCTATCTTGTCTTGGTAGAATGGTTCTATTTCAAAAATCGAACTGGCTATGTATGATAGTAAGTTTATAGATGATGGATAATTTATAATGTTGCTCTGAGGTTGAGGTAAGTTGGTATGAAAAACACCCACCAATGTGACATTTGGCTGTATCGTGCCGGATATGAAATGGGCTAATTCGTCATTTGCAATATAATTCAAAGAATCGATGACCACTAGGCATTTGCTTGAAGTTGTTTCTCCGAAGCCTGAAACTTCAGATTTGATTTTTTCACTAACTTCAACTGAAGAAAGCCCTAAGCATTCTATGAATGAGTTGGCAAATAAAGGTCTGTTCAATGTTTCGAATGAAATATATATGATTTTGTTATTGGAACACTTGTATGCAAATTCTTGTATAATATTGTATGAAGATTGGATTAACGAATCTAAAACTAATACAAAAGGTGAGTTTTCTTTTGCGGAAAACAATCTATTTAGCAATACAGTAGAGTTTTGACTCGACATTGCTAGTTTATGTACTGACCCGCAAAAGACCAGACTAAACCATTAGAGATTCAATTGATATTAACTGTCTACGCTCAGTTTCAATCTTGCCTTGCGCGCACGACTCATCATATCTCATTAGAATTACCAATATGCTATCAGTAAATCAAAAGTTTACACATGTACAGAGGAAGTTTAATTATTATACTATATCAATATGCCCTCTGAAAAGCACAAGAGAGATTTAATAGGCACATATACGATACCTTCAGCATTGGCAAATGATATTCGAGAAGAACAAAAAGCGGAGGATGCTATATCTACGCACGATTTGAAACAGAACCTTAGTAAGAATGATTATCAACAAAGGAGGTTTCAAAGAAACATTGACCTAAATCTTGACAATTTGAAAACATATAAAGAAACCATGGAGGAACGGGAATTTGAAAGAGAAGAGGCTGATGTGAGGAATCTAATCAAGAAAAAAGAAAGAGAACAGGAAATAGCTAGACAGGTTACCCAAGATGAACCAACTAAGAGGCAGAGAAAACAAAGATGGGATGTAGGACCTGAGCAATATTTGGAACAGAAATCCACAGATGTGAACAAGAATTTGGTGGTTACCCAATTAATGAAAAAAACAAAGTCAGATGATGATAGTGTACCACTGAACTTGACTCTCGAAGATATGAATGTACCCATTATTAATGGCATTCCGTTAACAGACGAAATACTTAGCAAAATTTTACCGTCTGGATATTCTGTAGCCGCTCCTCCTGAAGGATTTATACAATTTGATCCGTCCATGACTCCTGATATAACTGAAGCCACTTCTAATTATTATGTTCCACCTTCAATAAATCAAGATAGTATACAAACAAAGAAATTGATGGAGCAGCAATTAATGACCGATATGCCAGGAATTACAGGCTTAAACTTTTTTAAACAGGAGGACATGAAATACTTTGGAAAGTTGGTGAATACATCCGAGCAAGAAGATACATCCCCTGAGCAAAAGAAAGAAATAAAGCTCATGAAGCTTTTACTAAAGATTAAAAATGGTTCACCAGGAATTCGTAAAAAGTCGTTGCGTCAATTGACTGATAGTTCCCGAACCTTTGGTCCTAAAATTTTGTTTAATCAAATTTTACCACTTTTACTTGAACCAAACTTAGACGATCATGAAAGACATATTTTGGTTAAGTTGGTTGGAAGAATTTTATTTCAGTTAGATGATTTGGTTAGACCTTACACGCATAAGATTTTGATGGTTGTGTCTCCATTATTAATAGATGAAGACTTTACGATAAGGTTAGAAGCGAGAGATATAATTTCTAGTTTAACTAGAGCAGCCGGTTTGGCTAATATGATTGCTAATTTAAGACCTGATTTAGATCATGTTGATGAGTATGTAAGAAATATAACATCTCGTGTATTTGCTATTGTTGCAAATACATTAGGACTTGTTAGCTTTATACCATTTTTGAAGGCTGTAATAAAATCCAAAAAGAATTGGATGGTAAGACACACCGGTATTAAAATTGCTCAACAGTTGTGTATATTGCTTGGAGGTGGAAACGGTAATTCTATATTGCCATATTTATCGCAATTAGTGAGTGTTTTGAAACCCGGACTAACAGATGAAATATTACAAGTTCGTACAATGACAGCACTTACATTCTCGCAATTGGCAGAAAATGTCAAGCCATATGGAATAGGATCATTCGAGGAGGTTTTGGAACCAGCGTGGTTGGGCTTGCGGAGTCATAGAGGTAAAGGTTTGGCTAGTTTTTTGAAGTGTATTGGATCAATTATCCCATTGATGTGCCATGATCCAAATTATGAGGAATATGCTAACTACTACACAAAGGAATTGATGACTGTAATCACTAGAGAATTCAACTCTCCAGATGAAGACATGAAAATGACTATTTTAAAAATTATGATCAACTTACCATTATCTAGACAGTTAATAAAGAATTATAACACAGAGATTATGAAGCCATTTTTGAGATACTTTTGGAACAGAAGAGTAGCCTCAGATTCGCAACAATTGAGCAAACTTGTTGTCGAAGCTACTTCACAGCTTGCAAAAAAATTTGATTTCCTAGAACTCCTAGAAAACATTGTCATTTATACAAAAGACGAAAATGAATCGTTGAGAAGAATGTGCGTGGAAACTGTGAATAAAATGGTCTCATCAAATATGGACCATCTTATCGGATTAGATTCTCAACTTGAAATTAAATTAATAGATGGTATTTTATTTGCATTCCAAGAGCAATCTGTTTACCATAGAATATACCTACAGGTATTTGATTCAGTTTCGAAAGCTCTTAATGTTAGGCTTAAACCGCACATGAATTCAATAATTAGTACTATATTGTACCGCTTAAAGAATAAGACACCAGAAATAAGACAACAAGCATCTGATTTGATAACAATAATAGCCCCAATTATCAAAAAATGCTCCGAAGGAGATAATGAAGTAATAACGAAACTAATTTTAATACTATATGAATCACTAGGGGAAATATATCCTGAAGTTTTGGGCTCAATCTTAAATGCGTTACATGCATGTATTGACAATGTTGATAAAAATTCCTTATATACTATGTCAAATCCTTCAATGAATCAAATATTACCGACTTTGACGCCTATTTTAAAGAATAGACAAGATAAAGTACAGGAAGCTTGTATAAAGTTAGTTGGATTAATTGCCAGGAAGAATTCTGAAACAATTAATGCAAAGGAATGGATGCGTATTTGTTTCGAATTATTAGACATGTTGAAAAGTCCTAAAAAACGGATAAGAATAGCTGCAAATGATACATTTGGTTATATTGCACGTACCATAGGTCCTCAAGACGTTCTTGCAATGTTATTGAACAATTTGAGAGTCCAGGAACGTCAGCTAAGAGTCTGTACAGCAGTAGCTATCGGTATAGTAGCTGAGATTTGTGCTCCATTTACGGTACTTCCAGCACTAATGAATGAGTATAGAATACCTGAGAATAATGTCCAGAATGGTGTTTTAAAAGCTCTAACCTTTTTATTTGAATACATTGACGGTAATATGACAAAAGATTATTTGTTTGCTATCACACCATTACTTGAAGATGCGTTGACCGATAGGGACCAAGTTCACCGTCAGACTGCTGCAACCGTCATCAAGCACATGGCAATAAATTGTATTGGCTTAACTAATGATGACTATTACGACGTTTTCGTGCATTATTTGAATTTACTATTACCCAATGTATATGAAACATCGCCACACGTTATCAATCGTATTTTAGAAGGTATCGAAGCAATAAGGACAGTCATTGGATTGGGCAGCTTTTCTAATTATATTTGGGCTGGATTATTTCATCCAGCACGAAAGGTTAGAAATCCATACTGGAAAATATACAACAGTGCATATGTTCAACACAGCGATGCCCTCGTCCCTTATTATCCACAACTTGATAAGTTTCAAGATGACCATAATAATAATTACAAGATAGAAGAATTGGATTTATTTATTTAGGTGAACGTGACTCGTTCTTTTATCCTGTTTACTATTTATTTGTATATACGAACATCAAAATCACAAAGTAGAGTTAATAATATACTCAATTGGTTGATTACCTTTCCCTCTAAAAAAGTTTTCAAATGTACTTTCCATATGAGCTATGTTTGCGTCGTATTGAATTAAATTTCCCTCACTATCGTAAAAATCTTCGTCATCAGTGGACTCATCAAATCGGGCTACAGGCTCATTTTCCTTAGTATAAATATGAGTAGCATAACGAGTGATTCTTCTGCATTGCAATTCTAAAATGTCCTGATTGTCTGCAAAGTCCATGCTCGATTCGGTATTACTACTTGAAGAGGGAATAGCAGGATAACATTCCAGTATTAGTATATCATCATGTATAATTCGAAATGGAACATTCTGGATCCACTTATTTACTTTTTCCTTAGATGGCATGTTACTTGCTTTCCTCGGATTGAAGCTAGCCGGAAACTCCAGCATAACTATATTAGATTCTTCATTCAAAAAGAAAAGTCCCTTTTGGGTTGGACTGAGAGAAGTATTCTTGGTTGGCGACTCAATAACCCGTCCGACGCAGATATATCCTTCAGGCGCCTGTTTACTTGGAGAAATTATATGGGCAGGTCTTAATGAATTGGACTGTATCTCTGAATAAAGCAACTGATGTTCCTGGGAACCATTATTCATGGTTGAGTTTGTAATTTTTGGTTCATTAGAATTCACAAGAATATAGTTTCTCTGAGAAAAATAGGGAGAATGTTGCTGCTGTTGCTGTAAATTTTGATAGTTTTCAATAGCTTCAATGTTCAGTGGGGTATTTCCATTATAATGTGCCATATTTATCTCTGAAACTGACTCCATGGCCATAGGAAATATATTTCCTATATTTATAAACAATTAAAAATCGAACTAGTGGCTTTTTATATGGATTTGTGGAATTGCAAAAAGGATTTTGCAATAATCTAGAAAGCCGCAACCAACCTAATTATTGATTTCAATATTTAACAAACTCAACATCATGCTGTAACAGATGCTCAAGTATTACATTACAATACGAGCAACCTGAATATGAATAAGACTATTTAATAGTCTGTTCAATGTGGTGATGATGTTGATCTTTAAATAGATGCATATCTGTATTACGTAATAATTTGAACTGATCTTTATCAGAAGATGCAATTAATCATCATCACAAGAAATAACCTCCGGGTCGAAACTACATGTATATACGACTGACTCGTTGTAATGGGCGTGAATTCTTTGTGGAATATTTTGGGGCCTTCCGCAAGACCAGTTAGGTTGGAGGCTCTATCAGGAAAGAAATTGGCGGTGGATGCATCAATTTGGATTTATCAATTTTTAAAAGCAGTCAGAGATCAAGAGGGTAACGCGTTACCACACGCACACATAGTAGGATTCTTCAGAAGGATATGCAAATTATTGTATTTTGGAATATATCCAATTTTTGTTTTTGATGGTGGTGCACCAGCTTTGAAACGCCAAACAATTAAACATAGGCGAGAAAGAAGACAAGGCAAAAAAGAAAACACGGAACAAACAGCTCGTAAATTATTAGCGATTCAAGTTCACAGAAAAGCAGATCAACCAAAACCTAAACGGAAGCCATATGAAGAGAAAGGTTTCGACAATGGTACGGTATACTTGGAGGATTTACCAAACCTACATCCACTTCATGGGCTGAATAACGAAGAAGATATAAACCAAATTCCTCCGCAACAAACTAGGTTTGTCAAAAAAGATGAGTATCATTTGCCTGAACTAAAAGAATTTAGGGTATCGAGTGGCGATTCAAGAATTATGCCTGATGATGAATTCGATGAGCTACCAAAAGAAACATTCGATAATGTGAACGGTGTGGATATTAATAAGATTGATCCTAATTCGAATGAATTTCTGGAATTACCATTAGAAACACAGTACATGACTCTCTCACATTTAAGATTAAGGTCAAGATTGAGAATGGGATTTAGTAAAGGTCAATTGGAAAATTTGTTTCCTGACAGCATGGATTTTTCTAAATTTCAAATTCAACAGGTACAAAAGAGAAACTTTTATACGCAAAAATTAATGAATGTTAGTGGGATGGGAGAAGATGGGAATGCCACAAGAAGAATTGCCGGTGATAAAGATAGAAAGTATGCGTTGGCTAGGAATGAAGATGGTTGGACTCTAGCTTTGGATCAAAATGGGTCTTCTATTGATAAGCCGATTGCATTGGACGGAATAAATGAGGAGAATAACAAAAATAAGACCGGTAATAAAAATGACCGTAATATCAAAGTTATTAAATCTGATGACGACGATGATGATGAAGAAATTGAATGGGACGATGTATCATTAGGACCAGACAGTACCACGGAAATTGAGGAAGAGAAGAGCGTTCAGAAGGCACTAATAGAATCCATATATAATATGTACGATGATAGAACAACAGACGACCGTCATTCGACTGAACTAAAGCAGGCTATTGCAAACTCTAAAAAAGACTTGCTTGACTTGAGAACGAAGGAAGAGACCATGGTAAATAATGGAATTCTTAACTGGAGGAATGAATTAAAACTCGACGATACTCAAAAGTTTGGCGAACATGGAAACCAAGATAATCATTTGAAGCCATTACCAGAATTACCAAAAATTTCTTTTAGTCAATCAATATTATTTCAAGGCGAGCCAGAAAGAGAGCCAGTCAACAATCTGGCAATAAAAGACGATAACAACATTACTCCATATATTTCCAAGAATATTAGAAATTCGAATAGAATAATACATAATCATGAAGACTTTCAAAATGATAAGAATACGGTAGACATAGAGGAAAAACCAGAATTGAAAGTTCACCAAGCTTTGAACGACGATTTTAGTGAAAATGAGACGGAAGATTTAAGAAGAAATGCTCAAGACGATAGTAAAATCAAGGTAAATATAAACCAACCTATACCACTGTGGTTCAATGAAGAAGTCTCTCAAATAGGAAACCCAGAGCAAGAGACATTCGTACCAGAAAATGAGTCTAAGAAGAGAAAATATCAAGATGACGAAGAAGCAGGGTTAATTTCATGGAATGAGGCTAAAGATATTATAGGAGATGATTATGATGAAGTCCGTTCTAATTCCTCTATCGAGAAAGTCCATATTGATAATGATACTGAACTAATTACAAAAGATAATAAAAATTTATCTACTGATATACAACCTACTGATATGACAAATGAATCACAAGTACGGAAGGAGAATGAGAATGAATTTAGTAAAGAAACTATGTTAGATTACGATTTTGAAGAAAAAGACGAAAAGGAATTGGTAGAACAAATGAGAGAAGAAGAAAATGATCATGAAATCTTCAAATCCCATATCAGGGTTAACCATGAAATACCACGTTCTCCCGTTTATACCAGCGTTTCAGACGAACAATTGCTACAAGAACAATTACAGAAAGCTAAAAGAGATTCTGATGAAGTAACAGAGACCATGATTAGAGATGTTCAGGAATTATTAAAAAGATTTGGTATACCATATATCACTGCACCGATGGAGGCCGAAGCTCAATGTGCTGAATTATTAAAATTAAAATTGGTTGATGGAATAATCACAGATGATAGTGATTGCTTTTTATTTGGCGGCGACAAAGTTTACAAGAATATGTTTAACCAAAAGCAATACGTTGAATGCTATATAATGAATGATATTAATTCAAAAATGGGTCTTTCACAAGATAAATTAATCGATTTGGCGCTTCTTTTAGGTAGCGATTATACAGAAGGAATCAAAGGAATAGGTCCTGTAATGGCAATGGAAATACTAGTTGAATTCGGGTCACTAAAGAAGTTTAAAGAATGGTTTGACGAGAATACAAAAACCACCGTGGCGTCGGATAAATCATCCTTAACTAGTATTGAGAAAAGCTTGCTAAACAAAATTAAAAATGGCACGTTTTTCTTACCTGAATCATTTCCAGATAATGTAATCTTTGATGCCTATAAACTACCAGAAGCTGATCACGATAGAAGTGAATTTAAATGGGGGGTCCCGAGCCTAGATCAAATTAGGTCTTTTTTGATGTATAATGTCAGTTGGTCACAAGCCAGAGTAGACGAAGTCATGATACCGCTTATTAGAGATATGAATCGCAAAAAGGCGGAAGGTACACAATCGACTATTAGCGAGTTCTTCCCACAGGAATATATTCAAACAAGGAAGGAAATAGGCTTGGGGAAGAGGATGAAAACTGCAGCTCAGAGGTTGAACAAGAATGAAAAAAAGTAGATTTTGAGAAGATGGGCATATACCTCCTAAATAGGAAGTCTAGCTAATTGTACCTTTTATATATTTCGAATCAAAGCAGTAATCTTGTAGGCCCTTACAGGATAACTTAAATTCCATTAAATAATATGACGGAGTCATTGGCCAAGATATCTTCAATGTTGGAATCAGCTAGGGATTTGACTATTGAGGTAGCAGCTTCTGCTTCGTCAAGGCTTTCGGAAACACCAAGTGCATTGAGACCTAAAGAAATTTCCAAGTTATTGAGTTCTAGAATAGATAGGGATATCCTAAGCGGCATGAAGTGTGTGATATCTTCAATATCAAGAGGGGAAGATGGTTTACCTTATTTTGCAGATGTTGTTAAAAATATTACGTCTGCTAATAGCAAGGTAAAGAATTTAGTATTGATTTACTTAATGAGATATGCAGAAGTTGAACCCGATACAGCACTTTTATCTATTAATTCTATCCAGAAATCATTGAATGACAAAAACCCTATTGCCAGAGCCCGTGCAATTAGATCTATGGCGGGTATTAGAATTGCGTCAATAGCTCCAATATTGCTGTTATGTATAAAGAGAACTATTTCTGATCCATCGCCTTTGGTCAGAGGGTCAACAGCAATAGCTATTGGGAAAGTCTACGACATGGAAAATACGAAGAAGAAGCAATTATTAGAATATTTATCGAAGCTCTTAGCAGATAGTAGCACGCAGGTGGTTGGGACTGCTATTAAGACCTATTTTAAAATCATGCCACAGTTGCTCTCGTCACATACAAAGTGGGAGCCAATACATGGGAACTTTCGTCGTTTCTGTAGTATCTTATGTGAATTAGATGAATGGAGTCAATCATTTATCATTGAAATTTTAACTGAATATTCAAGAATGTTTTTACCAAGACCAAAACTATACTTGAAGAACGATTCAAGCCAAATAATGGATGCACCAGACGATTATTCAAAAATACCTTATCATGATTATAATGTATCAATGGATAAGGATCTCCAATTATTTATTGATTCGTTAAAATGCTTGATATACTCCAGATCAGAATTCGTTATTTTGAGTATATCAAAAGCCTTATTTTTATTAACTCCACCACGCATATATAAAGAATTTCAAATCAATGTTTCATTGAGCCGATTAGCAAGCTCATTGAACAATATTCAGATTTCTTTTTATGCATTGCAAACAATATCGTCCATATCTCTGGTTGATCAATCAATCTTTTCTCCTTACTTTAAGAAGTTCTATGTATATCCGACTGACCCAATACTGATTGCGAAAATGAAATTAGAAGTTTTGTCATTATTGGCAAATGAAGATAATGTGAAATATATTTTTGAAGAATTAAAATACTATTCACTTACTTCAACGGAAAATAAAATTGCTAGTGAAGCGATTAGGGCTATCGGCAGTTGTTCACAAATATCTGCATATTGGAATGAGAAAATATTAAAATGGTGTTTGAAGCAGATAAGAATAACAGGCGGTTCTACTATGAATGAATTGTTAACTGTTATTAGATACTTAATACAGCAAAAACAAAACTTTATAGATGAAAATGAAAAAGAAGAAATAATCAAAAGCACTTATAAGTTATCGTTAGTATTGCAGGATGAGAAATCAAATTTGGAAAGTGATGCAAAGGCCAGTATTATATGGATAATCGGAGAGTTCACTGAAGCAGCGAATAATTCTATAGGACCTGATGTACTAAGGTTATTAATAAAAAATTTTGCCTTTGAGTCGGAGGTAGTTAGATATGAAATATTGGTGTTGTCAGCAAAAATTTTATCTTTTGAATTAGATAGGATTAAGAATGAAGTCGGTGAAGATAACCACCAGGAAATTGAAAAGTTCTTAAAAGATAATATTGTGTCAAAAATGTTTCAACACGTCTTGCATTTGGCAAAATATGATCCTTCGTATGATACGAGGGATAGGGCTAGAATGTTTAATGTTTTGTTAAATACTGGTAGTAAGCAATCTCAGTTAGCGTCATTGTTTTTGCGTGTTCCTAAACCTGTCCCATTGTCAACATTGTCTTCTAAAGGAAATAGTAACGATGTAAATATAACCACAGCTAATATATTAATGAAATATTTCGATATTATAAAATGGACTGATTCATCAACACACCCACCGTCAACAATCAGGAAAGATGCGCCTATTCAATCCAATAATTTAGGTGGAAAAATAGTATCGATCTCGTCATCATCAATGCAAAATAGATCAGTTTCGCCTGAGCCTATATCAGAGCATGCTACATCTTCACAACATTACCAAAATAATAATGTTGAAAAATTAATTCCTAAGCCGACTTACCATTTACAAAGTCTTGACGAATTTTTTGGAAACGAAGAGGAAGAAAGCGAGGAAGAAAGTCAAGAAGGTGATGATGAAAGTGAAGAAGAAGAAGAAGAAGAAGAAGAAGAAGAAGAAGAAGAAGAAGAGGACAATGATAATGATACCTCGGAGGCTTTAGTTTCTGAAACAATGAATATTGAAGATCCATCGAGAGGAAATAATGAAATGGCGTTATATGAACTGGAAGATCATTCTGAAACAAGTGAAGACGAGGTGTCGGAAACCGATTCTCAATAATGAACCCAATTATGAGTAATAATGGTAGGAGGAGGAGATGATGCTCTCTATTATTTGCATAATTTTTCCACACATGTGGTTTTGTCAATATAGAACAAAGTTTTATGTCGAAATTTATTAGTCATTAAAGTTTAGAAGGAAATCTACGTAATCTAAATAAATTAATTGTTACACGGAGAATGCATTATTATGTAGAACGAATGTATTTGTAATCAAAATAGATTTATAGAAATATTTTCAATTTGAGTAATAATTACATTATATCGAATCATCTAAAAGTTTATAGACGATATAATAAAATAACCAAATTGGAAAACTGTGAGTTTGATTAGAAACTGTAAAACGTCTTCCAAGGCTGATCAAAGAAAAAATTATTATAAGGTTAGCTTTACATTTAAATGCAGTTATTTTAGTATTATATAATTGTTTTACTTATGGTTATGATTATTCAAATTCCAAGGTTCCAATTGTAGCGAAAGATTTAGTTCTTGTCACAGAAATTCCATTAAGAAATAGAGGATACTGAAACAATATCATATATATTATCTGCAATTCTTCACATTTTATATAGTTGTCTCTTCTGTTTTATCTACAATGCCATTCGCATTTGAATGAACTGGTTCTCTGGTGTTTTGTCTTCGCGGCCACAAGGATGGGACTTTGACCACCTGGAACCTTGGTTCGATGCACCTTTCAATAAACCAGCTTCTTAATTTGCTTTCGATCAACGATGAAATTTTCGGAACATCTTGTAATTTAGCTCTCGATCCAATTAATGATTTCACGGTAAATTCAAGTCTGTAGTCTGGGGAAAAAGAAAACATTAAAGCAGTTCCTGTGTCTTCTTGAGACTTTATTGTTTTGGAAGATTTACTGTCTGAATTTGTGGATCTGTCATTATCAAGTCTTGAGTTAGAATTAGTTACCGGGGTTGATTGTTCGGCTTGGCTTTGTGATTTTGGTTTATTAGATGATTCTGGAGATGGTGACACATTCTGCAAATCCATGAATTCTTGATCACTCGTATTTATTAATGCAACAGTTAAGCAACCAGAAAATCTAACTATTGATACTGATAATTGAACAGGCAATACAGCAGTTAAGGGTCTGGGATGGTTTAATAAAAGTCGTGTTTCAATACCTAATGTTAGTGTGTCAGATAAGTCGACATCTATTTTGGCTTCTAATCTCCCTGACCCATCCTTGCTGTGCTTTATACGACAATTAGAAAAAATAGGAAAATCATCACCTATATCTATTTCTGTTAATTTAACCTGATCTAAATAATCTGGAAGATCCAGATTTGTTAAAAATTCATTTAATGAATGATAAATATTGTCTGACAACAATGCTTCAGTTCTTAATTGGGATATAGTTTGCGCAATAAGTACGTTAAACCAATCAAGTGATTCCAGTGAATGATTGTCGACGTCATAATATGTTTTTTCCAAAATTGTGGAGATCTTAGATAAGTTCGACAGACTTTGGTCATCGTCTTTACTATTACAGGAAGCTTGGTCCTCGCTTTTTTTTCCTCTAAGTTTTTTATCTCTCTTAACTATCACACCGGATATGTCCTTATTTGAAGGACTCGTAGTTGTTGTAGTTGAAGAGTCAGCGAACACAAAAAATTTAATAAATATGGCTACCACCACTATCACACTCAATTGACCAATAACAAGTCCCCGAGTAAAGCTCCAAGTATGATTTAAAGTTGGGATTGAGCTGGTATGTACATTATCATTATTGAAAAGTTCTCGTTGTTGTTGAAATAATTCTTCTTGTTGTGCCTTTATTTGCGCCTGTAGCTGCTCGAATGATAATAAATGTGCTTTAATAGTTTGTGTATTATAATCTTCAGTATTTATTAGCTCGTTTGTCCCGGAGTAAACAATGTTGCCTGTCATAATGTATATTATCACGTCAACGATAAATTTATTTTGGAGTAGTTTACATCAAGATCAGATATTTCTATTTGAGACAATCGCTCGTAACTGCGATTTCTTCACTTTTCTTCACTTTTCATATTTGTTATAGGACTATTTATCTTGTTTATATTGGTGTCTTCACTATGAAATAAATGAATCGAATATATATATATATATATATGAGCTACTTGAAAGAGTTAGTGACGAAGTTTTGTATATTCAATTAGTGAATATCAAAATATACTAATGGATCAAGTCTAATACATAGCTACATCATGATGGCAGCATACTGAATTTAAAGGAGCCGATTTTGTACACATGTAATAGTCTTAACTGGATTTTTGAGTCTTTTTATTGACGATTTTCTTTGAACTTCTAGGTGTATTTGTAACCGATTTGGATGATCTCTTAGGGGATTTTGAAGTCGATACAGAAGATACAGAAGATACAGAAGATTTATCATTGTTTGATTTCGATGATCTTGCAGACGACCTAGTTGATTTCCTGGACAAAGTTTCACCTATAGAGTCAGATTTGTCATTGATTGAATATTCATCACCTTTAATCCAGTCTTTGACGTTGGCTAAAATAGATTTACTATTAAGGTCCTTATTGGCATTTCCAATATACTTGGATGCAAAATCAGTCAAAGGTGAATTCGCTCTCGAACTGACCTCATCAAATTCTGCGTTGATACGACTACCGTCTGATAATAAAGAGGCTCCTGTCTTTTTGCCTCTGATGTATTCTCTTACTTCAAAATAGAGATCTTTGGAAACATTGTTAATGTTCGTTTTATTTTTCACCCAGTAAGATCTGAAGTCACTAATGTGTTTTTTGAACTCCAATTCATTTTTCTTTAACCAACTAACATTCAATTCTTCTCTAGTTGCACCACGAGCAAAATTTCTCATCAAATACTTGTCATAATCTCTAATCACTTTAGTGATAATATCTGAAGTCGAAATACCCTCCGTCCTTTGGGTAGTTAAAAACATACCCATCTCCTTGATAGGCTTGTAGATATCATCAGAATCAGTAGACGCATAAGGCAAATCATCGTGCGCAACGTAGTCAATTTTATGCTTAAGCAAGAATTCAGGTGTTACACACCAAGGTGCTTTTGGAATAACCTCATCCACCCATTTACAGTGTTGTAAAGTTTCAATTCTTTGTTTATCTGATAACACAGTTAAACCCTTTCTCTTATGGGTTTCAACATCAGAGGGTATACCACACACTAAAGCGACATTAGGAAATGCCTTTTTGGATTGTTCTAGTTGTTTCATATGACCCAAGTGAAACAAATCAAAGACTCCATCAGCATATATCCTGATTGGTCTATCCTCAGGCGGAATATTGAATTTGAACCCAAGCGGTCTATACTTTCTCAATTCCTCTGGCAACTCAGCATCTAATTTTTTTTCATTCTCTTCAAATTCTATCTCTTCTTTGGTTTTAATCTTTCTTCTTTTTACATCACGCGTAGCGTCCTTGTAGCTTTCACTAGTGTCTGAATCATTTGGCGATTCCGCAGGCGTTGAAGTCACGGATTCACTATCAGTTCTCTTTCTTTTTCTAAATAAGGATGTGATTGAATCAACGGAAATAGTTCTACCTAAAGGGCTACCAATCTGGAGATCGTCATTTTCAACGGAATTAGATTTAGAATCCTGTGACATAATGTTTCAGTTAATTATAAAAATAAGTCAATACTTTTAAATATCTAAAGCTTCTTGTTTTATTTCACCACGAAAATAATATATTTTGATAAAATTATCAAAAAATATATGCCGAATGCCAAAAAAAACAACTCAAAAACTTCCAAGGGGAATGAAATGACCAATGAGCTATAGGTATAGCAATACTAGTGATAAATATTTGGTTCTAGATAAGTTAAGACAATCTAGCAAAGTAGTACTTAAAACTTGAAAAATTCAACTGCATTGTGGCCATGTGTACACGAAAAGCACGTGACCCGTACTACCGTTCAAAATTTTGTTGTCTTCCAATAGACGGTAGCAATAGGCAAACAATTTATATAGTCGAAGACCTATTTGATATAATGTCAAAAATATACTCACTCTCAGAACTTAAGTTTCTTAAGCCTAGTAAGCTTCGCAATTGGTTCCGAAACGGGTCGCCTACGGGTCATGGAAAGTTTGCCGTAGTGGATGTAAGAGAGTCCGATTATGTCGGAGGTCATATAAAAGGATGCTATCATTATCCAGCAGGTGATTTCGATTCCAATATTGGTGATCTTAGAGACCGCCTTATACAAAATGAAGTCAATGATTTAGTTTTTCATTGTACGTTATCCCAAGCCAGAGGCCCCAAGGCGACATTGAAGTTTTTGAGATCATTGAACGATGTCATTGACCCAAAGCAACATGAATTCTTCGGTAATATGAATGTTTGGGTGTTACATGGTGGGTTTTCGAAGTGGCAAGAGGAGTACGGGGAGGATACAGAAGTGACTGAGGGCTATGACAAAGAAATATGGCAATTTGGAAATTTCTGATCCTTTTGTTTTCGGTTGAAGACCAGCATCGAATACCAGATTTACTTATCGTTATGCGAAAATAATATAATTATCAGCTGTTCAAGCCTTGAATTTCGATTCATTCCATTTGCAGTATATAGTTATTCTACGAGCCTTGTTTCTATGTAGTACGCATGGGCCCTTCGAAATTTTTCGTTATAATTATATTTAGGGGAACATATGCACGGTGCTGGAATTTTATTCACAGCCCGGTTGAAATATAAGCCTTCTGAGTCTCGAAAGCCTTCATTATTATTTAATTTAACTAAGATGGGTGTTTAAGGTACGGGTTCGCGTCTTTTTCTAATGCCGAACAATCAAGCACTCAAATCCCGATACAAGGTTGCAAATTTCAATGAAAGCTAACCTACAGTTTCGTTTGAATTATGCCCATATATAATGGTATAAATATTCCACCGTTTATGCTCCTTCTCGAATACAAATACATATTTACGACTGAAGTAACATACAATGGTTTATATTAAGAACAGTCTATTGGCACTCACATCTTTAATTGTATTTAGCTCAGCTACCCTGTCAGACGGAGGTTCGTCGACATCAGATTTGTGCAACCCGCTTTCCTCATCTTCATGCCAAGCTGATAAAGCGTTGGCGACGGATCTTTCTGAAGATTTTTCGACTAAGTCGTCGAATTTCGAAATAGTGTCTGCAGAATCCGGTGTATCGTACGGTGATGATGGATTAACGTTGACAATAAAGAAAAGGTTAGACAATCCATCGTTGAAATCCAAATTCTATATTATGTTTGGAAGAATTGAAGCTCATATTAAGGCTGGTAATGGTACTGGTATTGTTTCGTCGTTCTATCTTCAATCCGATGATTTGGATGAAATTGATATTGAATTCTTAGGGGGAGATGACACGCAGTTCCAATCAAACTACTTCTCGAAAGGTGATACTACAACTTATGACAGAGGCGAATACCATACAATCGGGGGTGATTCTCCTCAATCCGCGTTCCATAATTATACTATTGATTGGACCGAAAAGGAATGTGTATGGTACTTAGATGGTAATGCTGTAAGAACTTTGAAAAACACATCATCTGAAGGTTATCCGCAATCTCCCATGTATCTTATGACAGGAATTTGGGCTGGCGGTGATTCATCTAACGAGGCTGGTACTGTTGAATGGGCTGGCGGTAAAACCGATTACTCGCAAGCGCCATTTGCAATGCATATTAAGGATTTAGTTGTCAGTGATTACTCTACTGGTAAGGAATATTCCTATAGTGACAAATCTGGTGACTGGACATCTATTAAAGCTAAGGATGGTGAAGTAAACGGAAGAGCCAACAAATTTGACATTAATGGCAATGACGACTCATCGTCAACTAGGGAATCTTCGTCAAGCTCGACCCCATCACGTTCATCTTCCGAATCTGGTTCTAGTGTTGGCCCATCTAGTACTGATTCAAAGACTTCTAAGACAAGTGCATCATCTGACTCGTCAAACACCACTGACAAAGGATCAGTTAATTCAGAACCTGCTTCAACTTCGCTGGAAGCTGATGCTACACCTGCTTCATCTTCCACTAAGGCAGATTCACTGAAAAAAGGGAGCTCTTTCAGTTCTGGTACTGCGTCTGTAAGGGAAAAATCCTCAAAAGATACAGCTTCTGGTTTGACAATTAGTTCGATGTTGGTTGGTATATCAATGTTAATGTCCACGCTTTTCTAGATCATACGATTCTTCAAAATTCAATAGTATATATTTATTGTATATTTAATATAAATAATATCGAATAAAATAGGATATAATAAAAATCTAATGCTAAAGATCCTGACAGAACAAATGAATATTATCGTTCAGATTAGACTTGGCCCTTCGTAGGTATTGTACATTGAAGTCTGTTGTGGTTGCTGTTGATAGTTTTGAGTATATTGAGGTTGAAACTGTTGCATTTGAGATGATTGATTCCATTGTTGATTATTAGTCATTTGTTGTTGAAGTTCCATTCTTGCATTATTCAAGTAGTATTTTTTTTGGGATTCCTGTTGAGTATCTGGGAAAACAGGAATAGTGGGTAAAGTTTCTAAACCGCCTGCAGTTGGTTGCGGTTTCAATTGTTGTTGAGGTTGATTACTGACATTATTAAAAAGGTTACTTGAAGTTTCAGATACTTTGAATGGGTTAGACCCTGTTGAAGTAGAAGCAATTTCCTGTGGTAACTCATTATTGAAAGACAATGGCGTAGTATTACTGTTTTGAGAAAATCTTGTATTAAAAAATGGATTAGCACCAGTGCTTGTAGACTGTAATTGTTGGTTCGACAGCAGCGAAGCTAGGCCGGAAAATGGATTAGTATTAGCCCTAGATATTTCAGAATGCATAGTATGTTGTTGTTGCTGCTGTTGCTGCTGTTGTTGTTGGAGTTGTTGCTGCTGGAGTTGCTGTTGCTGGAGTTGCTGTTGCTGGAGTTGCTGTTGCTGGAGTTGCTGTTGATGGAGTTGTTGTTGTTGTTGTTGTTGTTGGGGATTGATTCCATCGAAGCTCTGACTTGTTCCTGTAGCACTATTCTGTAAGAACGGATTACTTCCTGTTGTTTGCAGTTGAAGTTGTGGTCCATAACCACCAAATCCTGCACCAGTAAACGCAGGGTTTAAGCCATTTTGTTGTTGTTGCACAGTTTGTTGCTGAATACCATTATGTTGATATGTCTGACCCTGTGAAATTGCCGGTAATGTTGTAAAGGAATTTCCTAAACCGGTAACAAAAGCGCCTTGTGGAACACTTTGAATCGGAGGTGCTTGTAAGTTAGAGCCCCACGGATTAAACGTAGATTGTTGAACGATTAGGGAATTAGTTCTTTGTAAATCCAGATTAACACCTTGCGGTTGAGAGTGATTTTGTTGTGGTTGTTGTTGTGATTGTTGTGGTTGTTGTTGTGGTTGTTGTTGTGGTTGTTGTTGTGGTTGTTGTTGTTGTGGTTGTTGTTGTGGTTGTTGTTGTTGTGGTTGTTGTTGTTGTTGTTGTTGTTGTTGTTGTTGTTGAGGTACATTTTGTCGTTGGTCTAATTGATTCGGCAAGCCTCTAGAGTCCTCGTTTGTTTCTCCCTGTTTTCCAACCAAATATTGTCGTCTATTCTCCTCAAAGTTTGGATCATCTAAATACTCTTCTAATGATGAGGTTAATGCAGTCGGTGCATGTTTGATTGTCGGAACATGTAATTTCGTCGCGTGCTCGAAATGTTTGGCAACTCTCAAGTAATCGATAACATACTTTGTCTGATCAACAAACTTTTTATAAATCTTGAGTGCTCGTTCAGCATCGACCTTCGAAGTCTCGAAGTAATGTTCTAATATATTAATGACTCCTTCGTTTAGTTCCTGAAATAACGCCAAGAGGTCATTGACCAACAATCTGAATGCTGTCACAATAACATCGTTATTAATTTCATTTTCCATGAAGCTGTTCTTCAATAACGCATCAATTTGTTTCTGGACACTCTCACATTCTCGTAATAATCCCTTCTCGATTGTCAACGAACGTAGCCTACCTCCATCTTGACCTGTACTATTGTTTGCACGCTCATCCCTCACATAGTCCATTCCTGTTGTTTCATACTGTTTGACTTTTAACTGCAAGTACTTCGCATATTTCACAATGAACCGAACGTCCGCATTGTGGTGGTGGTTTTTGGCAACGTTTGAGTGAGATAGGTTAAGCATATTTGGATCCTTTTTCACGAGATAATTCAACGTAACATCTCGATCACCCTCCCTGATCATAATATGGATAACAATCAACAGCTTATACACAACCGACCATGCACTATCTTGGAGTCTAGATCTTAACGATCGCATAATGGTAACAAAATTCTCTGCTTGCACCGAATGATCTATCAGAGTACTCATTAGAATTGGTTCGATATATTTTGGCTTCGGAGCTGCTACCTTAACCTTAGTAGCACCCTTGACAATTTTCTCATATGTTGTCATGATTATATGGAGCTGATTGTTGATACAGTTTCTGTAATTGATCTGTTAATTGAAAAGATGTAGTATTTTTATATTTGTAAAACTTACTGTTGTTCATATAAACAAGAATTTCCGGTTCTTACACCCGACCAGGATGGTAAGTTATTGCACGACCTAATAATTTTTCACTATTATTTATACATTATATATACAACCAACTATAACAAACAGTAGGCTATGATGCTTATAATTCTGATCGAAAGGAGATGTGAGAAATTTAGGTGCTCTTAATGGGTGGTTTCCAGACACTTTCAGTGTGAGGCAGAAACCACTTGCAATTATATGACAAATATGCTACAGTTTGACCCACGCATAAATCATTTCTTCTTTAAACCACCTCTCTTTTCTAATATATCTTTAGCTTCGTTGACCTTTGTGGCCAATAACGACGAACCGCCTTTATCCGGGTGGTTAGCCATCATCAATCTTCTGTGGTGTTCTTTCAATTTCGCTTGAGACAAATTGGTCTCCTTCAAGTTCAAGACCTGCAAAGCTTCTTTAGGCGTCATCTTCTGCCCAAACGCGCCCTTGACGAAAGCTTTACCGTTGAGGCCCGGCTGTTTGGACTTGATAAACCCCGTTGAAAAGTATGCGATTCCAAGTACCCCCATACCTGTCAACCACGGGTGGTTACCCACCCAGTCATAACCTTTGTCAAAGTACCATTCGGCTGAACCTTCGTCGGCCTGTCTACGTTGTAAGTGACCTGTGTACGCTTGTTGGAGTTCTTGAGGCTGTTGGGGTTGCACCTGCTGTTGTAATTCTATAGGCTGGCCTTGGCTCCTGTCACCAGGAATAGCCAACGTAGGAATTTCCATATTGAAGGGTGCCATTTTTATCCTGTGGTATGTGTTATTTACAAGGTTATCACGGTTATCAACTGCTCCAGTGCCAAAGTCTGACGTTCTAAAAATTCTCTGAATAGAATCGTGGGTAAGTCGAGTTTTTTTCTCGAATTGTGTCACGTGTGCCATAATTTCTATTTCCCGTTGCATTTAAAAGATGCAAAAACGTAATTTCTGCCACCGTTATACCGTACCGAAACGGCCTACAGGACGCCAGTGGGACCCACCGGTACATTAAATTGTTCACGCTTCAACAATGAGGTAGGCGTAGGGAGATTCTGTTTTTATCGGGAGATATGGTATCGCTTGGTCTTCGCACCGCATTTCGCTCGGCTACAAGCTCAAGCCCGCCACTCGATAAGTCAGAGACCAATCGACCATATATCCCTGTATTTCGTGCTAAACGTCTTCCAGTGGAACAACACCCAGGTAAACCCAGACCCGTGTTCCTGGTGGTGTTAACGGGGCATTTTGGGCTAACCGCATTTTATGCGGCTTGAATAAAATCATCACGACAGAAAAAACATTTTTGTGTAACTAATAATTTTTTTAAGTATAGAGAAGAGGTATTATATGATATCAAAAAATTTTCATACTTACTAATCTTATCTATTCATAATCCAAGATATTTAGTATATTTATACAAACAATATACAAAGGATATTGTTTAACAGTGAGAGGTTGATAGTTGAGTGTTAGGCATAGTTAATTACGCATACAGAAATATTTTTCATTTTTGATTAGAATTCAATAATTTTATTTTAGCATCACATTATCACATATTATAATAATTCAATATGAGAGTCTATTCGTGTCATTTCTGCTCGTCTCCAGTTTACCCATTACATGGGATTATGTTTGTTAGAAACGACGCTAAGGAGTTTAGGTTCTGTCGTTCCAAATGTCATCATGCATTCAAACAACGTCGTAACCCACGTAAGTTGAGATGGACCAAGGCCTTTAGAAAGGCTGCTGGTAAGGAGTTGGTAGTTGACTCCACATTGACGTTTGCGGCAAGAAGAAACGTTCCTGTTAGATACAACAGAGATTTGGTCGCGACGACTTTGAAGACCATGGGTAGAGTTGAGGAAATCAGACAAAAGAGAGAAAGAGCATTCTACAAGAACAGAATGAGAGGCAACAAGGAAAAGAAGGTGGCACTCGACAGAAGATTAGTGGAACAAAACCCGCAATTGTTAAAGACGAGAGACGTTGAATTGCGCAGAAAGGCTGAAAGATTGGCTGCCAAGGAGAACGCTATGGTAGAAGAGGACAGTGAAGAAGAAATTGCATCTGAAGACATGATGAGCGAAGATGAAGAAGTTGAAAGTGAATCCGATGCGGAATCTACTAAACAAAAGGTTGTATTGAAGAATAAAAAGAGGTCAAAGCGTTCTAATTAGTGCTTGTCATAAGCTTTATAAATTCATTATTTTTTAAGGTTACAGTTGTATTTTTTCATGTTATATTTTTGTTCTCTTCATATGTATATACATATTTAATCTAATTCTATTATTACGGTGAATTTGAACATTGCATGTAGTATTGTATCATTATTCTATCAAGTGTGTACCTTGTTGATGGTTGGCCAAAAGGGTTTCTGCTTGAAGTTGTCCTTAGGTTCTTGCATATCTATATCCTCATACATAGAATTATCCTGGTCATACAATTTTTGCATCCTCTCTTGTTCTTGGAGTATTTTTTGTGATTTCATCATCAATTCTATAGTACCTCTGTGTACTTCTGTGTGGATCTTGTGCTGTTGATATCTCTTTCCTTGATCGTTATTAGTCTCGTTATTAATTGAAGTACGCGTTGTGTTATCTAAATCTTCAGATCTCTTCCGTTTATGGGAACTTGCACTTATAGGTGAGGATGGAATCAAAAAGCTCGACGAGCCAATAAAATTATAATATGGATCTGAGGGTATACGCATCAGGGTTATTCCTATTTCACTTGAAACCATTCTTCATAGATAAGCAGTAATTACTGAGACGCGGCCCTTTCGAATTGTTTTAGTAACAATAGAAGGATTCAAAATAGTTTTCTTGCTAATTTATAGATATATTTATAATAGGATATACATGAAATATGCTGACCCCACAACTTTGAAATATGGCAAGAATTTATAGTAATTGAAGTTTTAAAGTAAAAAATACAAGTTTCAGGCTAATTCCACATTGAATTTAAATTCTCAAAATTTTGTCATCATCAGAATATTAATAACCTTCATTATATGCATATGCGTACATCGTTACAATAATGACAGGAAATACAAAGAAACAACATATTAACCCGAAAAGAATAAACGGGAGACATATTAAACATAGCCCCAATACGCAACCATTACTGAAGATTGAAAATGAAACTACATTTTTAGTAAAATCATCAACACCATACATTTCAGCATTGAAGAGAATACAAAAACTCCTTGCAAAGTTCGATAAATCAGTTTTACCTAATAAGAAATATCAGAATTTAGAATACAAGAAGGTCAAATATATTACAGTTAAGGGCATGGGTAAAGCTATAGAGAATACCTTATCTATTGCATTAAAGTTCCAAGATGAGCTAAATTATAGAGTTGACGTGCTAACGGGTAGTGTCGAAGTATTAGACGAATTTCAAACACAAACAAACGATGATGACAGCGACAATGATTATAATGATGATAATGTATTCAAGAAGCGTATGGTAAGTTACATTGAAACCAGAATATGGCTAAAGCGAGACTAATGTCACATATAAAATAATACACAAATTTATAGAATTTAAAGTATCAGTTGTTTAATTTCTCAAGGCATCGCTCTTTGATATGCAATAATTCCACAATGTGTCTGTCTACTTTGGCACTTTTCTTAGCTTTTCTACCTGAAGATTTAAATTCATTCTTGATGTCTTCATTATCTCTCTCATTATCCAACCTAACGCCAAATAATGACGCTCCTTTATTTATCAAGTCAAGACATTTCTGATAATCCTTTTGATAGTACGCCTTTTCACACGCATGTAGCATCTTCACTCTATCCGTCTTGCTAGCATTATCTAGCTGATCCAACCCCTCAGAGTCGTAAAGCCATTCCTCAGTATTTAGTGTTGGTCCATTTTCATAAAACTGCAGTTTCTGTAAAAGATAGTCTTCCTCAGGTTGCTCCTTTCGATTCTTCTTTGCTTTCTTTTGTTTCGTATTCAGTGCATTGGATCCTGAATCATTTATAGATTGACATTCGGGCAGTAAGCTGGAATTTGGGTCCAGTATTATCTCAAAATCTGTGGACATTCTGTGGATAAGGTTTTTATGAATTTCAATACAACTGATCTTAACTCGCAACTAATACCCAGTTACAAATTACGGAAAGACCGAAATGTTTAGAGAAGACTGCGTTTAGTATTTATGATTCAAAAGGTGATTTTTTTATCATTGGAAATCAATATTCACGTGATTAACTACTTGCCAATACATCCTTATCAAACTGTATGTTTGAAAGATACTTGAGAGGAAATAAATTATTACGACTGTTCCCACCGAGCTGAAAGAAAAGTAGTTTTTTGAAAGAAATAAGAAATAAGTGAATTCAAGTGGTAGTGGAATACACATGTTATCAGCTCAATTTAAGATTTAATTAAGTATTCAGTTCAATCCATACGCACATCATGCCCGAACAATTTGGGCAATATGTCGAATGTGACAAATTTTACTGAAGTTGAAAAGCTCAATAATGATCTGTTTTTCTTTCTCTTGTTCATTCGCGTATAGAAGTTTTATCAATCGTATACTCTAACCTTAATTTGCGACGTTTGTCATGTGATGGCTTCGAAACATTTTTCATTTTCGAAATATTCGCTAAATTGTATTTATATAATTATACGGAATATAAGGATGACTGTAACCGTGACGAGGATACCTAGTAAGATCAGTAGCAAAGAACAAGCACAAAAATTAATCGACGATCATGATAATTTCTTGTTAGATTGTGATGGGGTGATCTGGTTGGATGAGAAATTAATTCCCGGAGTATTGGAAACCATACAGTATTTAGAATCTAAAAACAAGAAATATGTATTTGTTACGAATAATTCTTCCAAATCACGTCAGGATTACGTTGAGAAGTTTGGAAGGTTAGGGTTCAAGGGGGTCACGAAGGATAAGATATATCCAACATGTTACTCTGCTGCGTTTACCTTAAGGGAGATTTTGAAAGTACCAGAGGGATCGAAGATATGGGTTTTAGGAGATAGTGGGATTGAAGACGAATTGATAGGAGCTAATTACATACCCGTTGGAGGTACAGATGCTCGTCTCAATGTTCTGTTTGAGCCAAAACATGAGTTACTTAAGGTTGACCCTGAAGTTAAGGCAGTTGTGGTGGGCTCAACAAAAGACTTTAATTATATGAGGATTGCACTGACCCTCCAATACTTGCTTTATAACGACAAATCTATACCGTTTATCGGTGCTAACATTGATAGGTCCTATCCTTCTGATGGCTTGACCTTACCTGCTGGTGGAAGTGTTGTTAATTACATGCAATATACCGCGGACCGAGATTTTATCAACGTAGGAAAACCTAGTACAGCTTTGCTAGAGATCATACTAGAACACAGTGGATTTCGTAGAGAAAAGACTATAATGGTTGGTGATACATTATATACTGATATCAAATTTGGCAATGATGGCCATTTAGCAAATTCTTTATTGGTTCTAAGTGGAGGCACTACGAAACAACATTTCGATAAATTTCTAGGTTCTAATGAACAAGAAACATATGACAACATGGTTCCTCTGTGTTATATAGAGTCGTTTGGGGATATTATAAATATGTTAAATTAGATAAGATAGAATAGAATTATGTTCGTATTTATTTGCCGACCATGTCCGGTATAAAACATAAATCCCTGTAAATAGCGAATTACAATTGAAAGACGAAGAAGGTTATAGATTATTAAATTGTATAGTTTCTAATAGAAGTCGCTTCCCAATGATTAATTTCACTGGAAATACAAAGAAGAGAGTAGTTAATTTAGGAAATAAAAAAACAAATGATACTGCTAATTATTTGGAAAAGACCCGATTGCAAAGGCAACAGCGAGAAGAACAAAGACAACGAGAAAGATCAACTTTAGTCTTGCAATCGTATGTTCGAAGATATATCGACCTATCTAACCAGAATGAAATATTGAAACAGAAGTGGATTGATGGGGTATTTCACTGGGAAAATGAAGAGGACTGGATTAACTGGATCAGTAAATTTCTGTTCTTATGTAGATGGGGGAGACCAAGGCAGAACTTGAATAATACTTGCCAGCAACTAACATTATTTTATGAGGGGCTCAAATTTAATTCTACTGGCAAGAAATATGAAATTAGCTCGTGCCAGTATGATCCGTTGATCAAAAGTCTAATAAACTTGATAAACATTCTCAACAGTTCTGAAAAGTCAATTGGATGTGTTAGTATTATATGCGACTGCATCACTACGTTGATGTTTGAATACAGCAATTTTACTCACAAATACCCAAACTTGATACTATACTTGTCCAAAAGTCTACAAAAGAACAAAATACCCGACAAATCTGTGAATAAAATAATAAAGTTAATTTTCGACATCAATGTGAACGATTCTTATAAAAATTTCATTGAATTCCTATCTACACCAAACATCTTTAATTCTATTAGCACAGAAAATAGTATTTGTTTATTTGATGTAATACGAAAGGAAATTCCTAGCGATAATTCATTTGATATATTGAACTCTCTAGAGAGTTTTCAAAAAATAAACTTACTTGTTAATGTTTTAAAAATTCATGGTGATGGCCAATTTGTTTTATCAGATTACCTTGTTATTGGGTTATTATTATCAACGATTTCATTTTCGATTAAAGACAGAACTAATTTTGATGAAGATGATTTTGATGACGATAATTTTGAAAGACGCGGTTTAGATAGCGGTTACAACCTAAATGACCCTAAAGATTCTGATTTTATATTAATGGTGAATAATGGAATAATAGAAAGCTTACAAGTATTATACTCCGCTGATTTCATTAAGCAGGCCATTGAATATTTTAACGACACTAACGATGAACTTTCTCAATTAGCGCTTCATATTTTTGCGACTTTGACATATCTAATACCCATTTCTAAGAGCAAACTTTGTATATTAATCACAATCACTCCGGGATCATATAAATGGTTCTATAATCAATTAAGGAAAGATCCAATCTATAAATTTATTGAACAAAAAAATTTAGAGAATTATGATTACTTGCGTTCCGAAGACCTATTGCAGCTTTATTCGAAAATCACAGAAAATTCGGTGTCCATTTTTTGGAAGACTTTATACACATTTGAAGAATTATATTCTTATTGGTTAATAGTTTCAAATGATTTAGAAAGCTTTTCAGAAGATAAACTTAGTCTACAAGAAGCCTCAAAGTTTTTGAAAGTTTTAAAAAATGTATGCTTGACATTAATCTTCAATAATAATCATAACTATTTATTTAACGAGTTTGGTAAGCTCAAAGATATTTCAATATCTTTACTTAATCAATTATATACGAAAAATTCAAGGTTGGAATTTTTGCCTGATAATTTTTGGAAGCCAAACGAATTGCATTTTAATATTGATAACATGCTACAACTTATCATTGATGAAGGAGAAAGAAGAAACGAAATGGACATTGAATCGCTGGATAACGATTCTGATTTAGAATACAATGGTGATGGAGTATCATCACATATAAATTTGACGAAAAAGCCAAAATTTGCAAAAGCGAATAGCGATACATTGTCTAAGTTGGAATTATTAAAAAAGTTGCCCTATTTTATCTCATTTAAAGATAGAGTTAAGGTATTACAAACATTAATTCTGATAGACAGAGAAAGATTGATGGGGCCGGATACATTTTCATTTTTTCAACCACCAAAAAGGTTGAAAGCCGACATTAGGAGAGAGTTTTTGTTTGAAGACGCATTCAATAACTTTCATAAATGTGGATCTGATTTTAAACATACATTGAGTGTGACCCTATTCAATGAACAAGGTGGGCAGGAAGCAGGGATAGATGGAGGAGGAATTACCAAAGAATTTTTAACAAGTGTTGCGATGGAAGGATTCCAACCGCTTGAAAAATTTGAATTATTCAAAGAAACAGCTGAAAACCAATTATACCCAAGTGATGAAATCTACAAAAAATTAAGTAAGAAGATAGATATTAAAGATCAACAGGAAAATTTATTATACTTACGATTTTTGGGTAACATCATTGGGAAATGCTTTTATGAAAATGTTCTAATTGATTTGTCATTTGCACCGTTTTTTTTAAACAAATGGTGTAGTTTTAATAGAGGGCAGAGTTCTATGAAAAACTCTATCAATGACTTGAATTATTTAGATCGAGAACTATTTACAAATTTGATGAAATTAACCAATATGGATTCGAAGGAGTTAGATCAACTTGATTTGAATTTTACTATTGATGAGAAAATAAATGACTTCAACTGCACTTTTGACTTGTTACCACCTAATGGCGCTCAAATAAAAGTTGACAAGTCGAATAGATTGAATTATATTCATCAAATTTCGAATTTTAGATTGAACCAATCCTTACATATTCAAACTAAATTTTTTCTTAATGGTTTATTTGAAATAATCTCATCCAATTGGTTAAGTATGTTTGACGCATATGAATTGCAAATGTTAATATCTGGTGGTGAGAACGATGTCAATATACAAGACTGGAAGGAAAATGTTGAATATGGTGGATACTTCGATGACGATATTACTGTTGTATATTTCTGGGAAGTCGTAAGTGAAATGACCCTGGAAGAGAGATTTAAGCTAATAAAGTTCGTCACGTCTGTATCAAGGGCTCCATTATTAGGATTTGGATCGCTAAATCCTAAATTTGGTATCAGAAATGCTGGAAGAAGTGTCGATAGACTACCTACGGCGTCAACATGTGTTAATTTATTGAAGTTACCTGATTACCAAGATAAGGACTTAGTACGCTCAAAGCTATTATATGTTATTAATACAGAAGCTAGATTTGATTTGTCCTAACCTTCGTATATATAACATTTTTTTTTGCATTCAATATAATCTTATTTACACGTCGCGATAAATAAAATCAAGCTATCAACATTGTAAATATTATGAATATAAAAGTATGATAAACAGTAATGCATAGATTAGTCTTGAGAGCCCCGCTTGCCTACAAATGTATTAGAATGGCTCATCAACATCAACAGAGGGTCACGCCACAGCTATGCAATCGATTAAAATTACGACATTTCCATAATAGTACACCAGTCCGAATAAACCCGCTATTACCCTTCGACGTATTGGAGGAATTACAAAATGAGGAACTCGAAGAGAAAAATGAAGAATTAAAGAAGGATAAGAAGAAATTGATTAAAGAAAAGAAGAAGATGAAAAAAGAGAACGAAAAGGAACCAAAGGAACCAAAGGAACCAAAGGAACCAACCGATAAAACACCTCAAAGCAAGGATTTAAATGAAGATGATTTCAAAACCACGAATGATACAATTCCTCTTAAACGAGCCCTTGCGCCTAATCCTAAAGTCTTAGGAATGGGGAAAACTAGAGGGAATAGAAGTAAAGAAAGAACAAAGAAACCACCTATTAAAGAGAGTACTTCAGTCCCAGTCGCGGCTGCTGGAGACAATGAAAGAACCAATGGTGGAGAAAGAGGAGGAATGGTTGAAGGAAATGGAAGAGGAAACGGAGGAAACAATGGAGGAAACGGTCCACCTAAAAACGATATTATCGGAGTAGACTCAGAAGGTGATAGAGAACCTGAAATATGGGAGAAAAATAGAAAGATGGAAGAAGAAAAGGAGAAAGAAAAGGAGAAAAAAAATGAGGAAGAGGAAGAAGAAACAGAAGATATTGAAGAAGAAAGGCCTAATAAATTCAAAGAAGGATTGGCTAAATTTGGAAAGTTTTTATTTAAATGCCTTGAAACGATAGGTATTACATTCAGTTCAATCGCGATTTTAGGAGTAGCGGGATTGTTATACCATAAGTTTTATGGCATTCATGTACTTGATAAAATGGATCTAGCATTTGAAAAGGGTGATCCAGCATTTCAATTATCAATGCATAAGAGAACCAATAAAAGCACTGAAAATGATGCGTGTGATGGAAATGATTTATCACGGTACTGGGTTGAAAGACCACAACAGAAATTGCTAGATGATATTGTATCAGGTAAAATTATTGGAAGATACTTCTTATTGATTGGAGAAAAAGGTACAGGCAAGACTTCCTTGTTGTTGGAATCAATGAAGAAAGTCGATGGGTACAATGTGGCAATATTTGATGCTCATGCGGATCCTGAAATATTTAGAATTCGACTAGGTAAAGCATTAAACTTTACCTTTTCTGAAGACTACATTGGATCATTGTTCAGTATTCGAGGACCAAGAGATACCACGGCCCTATTAGATATTGAAAGAGCATTTAGTAAATTGGAGGAGTTGGCAATTAGAAGAGTTGTTAAAACCAATAACCGTCCATTGGTATTGATTATTAATAATTCTCATTTAATTAAGGAGACAGAAGAAGGTATCAAATTGATAGAGTTGTTACAACAGAAGGCGGAAAGTTTAAGTGGATCAGGCTTAGTAACAATAATTTTTAATTCTGATGATTATTGGGTTTATGAAAAATTGAAAAAACTAGGTACAAGATTAGAATTAATCAATGTAAGAGATTTCAATAGAAAAGAAACAGTTAAATCATTAAAGTTTATTAGGGAAAAGTTTTTTCCTTCAAAGAAATTTTCAGAATTGAAATTAGACGACGCAATTTGTGGAAATATTTATGATCTAATTGGAGGTAGGCCGCAACACATATCTCAAGTTGCAAGACATAAAGATATTATAGTTGCATGCCATCAAATAATTGATCGTGAAAAGACGTGGTTTTTAAATCAATGTGGATTATTGGGAATGGATATGGATGACGATGTAATGGAAAGCGGAAAATTTGCAACTAGCGCGATGCTTTTAATGAGAGAATTCGTAGAGATGGATAGAGAAAGATCAACCAATATTCCTGATGACTACAATGATGAAGACCATCACTTATCGGATTTACCTTTATGGAGAGCCAGGCAAATTATGACACGTGCAGATTATATTCAACAATACGATAATCTAAACATATTTACGATTGATTCCGAGTCAACTGTACGGGCTGATTCAGTGCCAATGATGAGGGCGTTCCATGAAATTGCTTCCCAACCACATTTCGACGAATTATTGGAGAACACTATTGAGCGGGTGGGAGACATTGAGTCATTGGGGAGAACTCGTGAAATTATACTTAAAGACTTGAATTACGGTAGCACCTATTGTATAAATCAACAGGGCAGGTCATACAAAGTCGGATTAACAAAATCAAAGACGCAAAAAGACAAAGACGGTGACTTAGATGAAGAACAAGAAGGCGATGATGATGATAACGAATTATTATTGGAAGATGTCAATAGGAAAAATAGACCGAAAACATGGAATAAGAGAATGCTGAAACTAGGTGAATTGTACTTGACTTCGGAAAGACAAGGGAAAGACAAATTCGATATTGACATTAATAGGTCTAACAAATAGGTGTATAGTAGCGTAGACAAAAAGTCTTGATAAGAAACTGAGAGAGGAGTTGTAAAATCTTAGAGTTACAACCATTTAGTATACAGGGAGGCCTAACCTGATATTATCTAATATAATGTTCATTCGTGTATATTCTACTATAAAATGATATTTATGTTGAGTCATCATCTGCATGAGATTTACTGGAGTCATTAAATATCTTGCAATTTATACGTTTGTCTGCAACCCTCACTCAATGGAGGCTCATCTGCAGTAAACCCCAAGGTGATAAATCCACGTACCGTAAGCAAGGAGGAAATTGATAGCGCACCTATTATCAAGCCGAGTTTGAGGACTCCGGAAGGTATGGTCATTTAAAAGAAATCCTTAGATAACTATACATACAAAGAGATAGGGAAGATAAATAGATCGTTGGATGAGCTATAATATTTCATAGGAACCTAGACCGTTCGACCGAGAATCACAACACTCTAAAATTATGTACTCAGGGTTTTTGAAGATATTCATCTGGTTGCAAAAATCGGGAGTTATAAAGACAGGCGTTTTGGAGATACCAACTGACGGTCCCCGAACTACAAGCACAACATACACAAATTTCGCTTATTGCGTTATTGAGATATTGAAACTAAGAAAATTCAACACTAAACTTTAAACAAGGCCTAAAAGTGTCAGCCTATTTGGTCCAGAATTTTATATTTAAGCACGAGAATGACGTTGAATATCTCACCATAAAGATGGATTTATTTTCACTAGTTCATAATGAGAATCTTGTATTGTCAAAAAAACGTTTCCGATCCAAAAAACACTATTTGAATAACTGTTTTGATCCATATTTCACAAATAGAGCAGCGTATTTCGTGTCAAAGGTCAACCAAAATTTATTTGTAGATAGTGATATATATCTGCGAGTAGTGAAATAGAGTATCAGATCCTTTTGTGTATGGCATACATCTCGAGAAAAATCAGACGGAATATGGTGCGTGTAAAATTTCCAGTCTTCGGTAAACGAAGCATGAATCTCTCCGAGTACCAGAAAGCTTTGCCGCAAACTTACCCATTAGTTTTGACTCAATTCGAACTAAAGCTATTACAGACCTCGCCCCGAACACGCTACAAACTTTCCTACGTGGACCACCGTGCAACTGTCTTTTCATCAGCATGCGTCTACCCGTTGCGGCTGTTTCTCCATACTTTTTCGACCTCCCAATCGCGGTCTTATTTGATCACGCCTCTCAACCCATTTCAGGAAACAGTATTTAAGAAAATATCGATTTTATGTACCCTGGTGCTTCTACGCTTCTAGGCGCTGCAGCCATCACAAAATCGCCTTTATTTCCCGCCTCTGTCTGTCAGTATATCAAAGGTGCGCACCTAATCTGTCGCCAACCACCCTCTTTAGTGTTTTACAGTGCGCGAAACACGAGCCAACAATGGCTCTCCCTCACCTTTTCGTCGCCCGCTTGCATCCATCGTACTAATGGCGCTAACGGCGTTCCCCGGAATTCCCGGCATTAGCGCGCGGTTTCGCCCAGTAGGCATTTTTGATCTCCAAGTTTTCTTAGAACGCACTCGCGCAGCCTACCCCTTCTTTCCGAATATCGGGCAAAATGTACCACACCCAATATTTGAGACACGTATATTCATAGCCTTTCTTTACTGTTGATGTCTTTAGACGCTGCTAAAAGTTGCCAACCATACGTGGAATACCTGTCTCCAAAAATTTTCAAACTGTCCCATTCCTCCTACTCTTGTATTCCCGTCGGCCTGCTATGCGCTACTATGGTGGCTATATCAAGGCTATACGAATAGGGTTATCACGCACTATGCGCCAATTATGCGACGTTCAGTTTTTAGTAAAATTAAACGATTCGCATATAATCAGGTACCTACTTTTGGGCTCGTGTACGCGCACCCAAAACTACTGGCCCACTATGGGTGTACAGCTCTTTGTCATATCCCGCACCTCTATCTGCGTAAATGAGAACAAGATCATGCAGAGGGACTACATGCTACACGGGATTACGAAAACCATCAAAATAAAATAGCTAATTAAACATCCGTGGGTCCTCCGGTACTACGCCATGGTCACGACCTAAGTTGATGGAAATAGTGGTGATGCAGCATAATAACAATATAAAATAATAGTGGAAAGCAATCGTGGTGATGGAATCACCAAAAATTCATGCCGGTGGGTAAGCCAAGGATGCGTAGAAACGGCCTTTTCTTCACAATATGAAGTAATGAGAAAAAAGCCACCTGTATAATGCAATGTACACTTGAAATTTCGTCGATTAGCGCATAGGCTTCTGCGTCGATGGTACTTATCCCGAAGATAGAATGTGCCCCCACCCGTAAAAGTAAAATATTTACTCGAATTTTTACGACAAATGACACCTAGTGAAAAAATTTATTTTGGATATCGTACAATCGTACAATATTTCTAATACCCTGACTGAAAGACAACGTTGTTTGCAAATACCAGTGTATTGAATATATGCTAGTCTTTTTGAAGCATACTTAATAGTTTGTACAGTACGACATATTTCCATCCGGTACATTTTGACACTAATAGGCTTGCTTTTTGCTTTTATAAATTGCGGTTTAGGATCGATTACTCAACTGAACAACACTCAGAACACCGTCGGGACTTAATTGATAGATATCCCGGTTGCTGTACTACATTTATAAACAGACCGACGAAAAGTATACTTCAAAAGAAGGAAATTTGGAAGTCCGTTAAATACCCGGTATATCATGGATATTTTCAACTCGGCATTGAAGAACCCCGTACCACCATCCATAAAGAAGGAAGACGAAAAGCTAGAAAGCGATGCTGCGCTCAGGAGAAAGAAAACTTCGAGAAAAAGGCACCGCAACTCACATTTGGGATGCGGGACCTGTAAAAAGAGAAGAATCAAGTGTGACGAGAACTTGCCGTCGTGCTTGAACTGCTTGAAGGGTAAACTACACTGTGCATACTTGAACTTAGACTCGAACGCGAGAAATGCCCTTCGAATGGCACAATATAACCAGCATTTGAGACAAGATCGACCCGACAACGAGAAGTCTCCGGAGTCTAGCGCGACAGCCACCAGCACTTCATCGTCAGCATCGCCAAACAACGTTCTTATTAATAACGGTACTCCACAAAATACGTTTGCTGTTCCATATCCATTAATACAAACTACGGCAACACCAGTGAACATGCCCCAACAGACCCATGTGATTCAATCGCCGTATGGACCGTTCGTTCAATTACAACCTATGCATCAGCAGATGACGAACATGGCTGTTCCTTATTCGCAAATGCCGATGGCTCAATCCTCTGCTCCCGTGATGTATTCAAATACACAACCAATTACACACATGCAAAATGGACAACCAATAACACATATGCCAAACGGACAATCAATGCCGCTGACATCCGTCTCGGTCGCACCATACCCAGATACGCATTGTGGAACTTCCCCAGTTCCTTTGCAAACGATGTCTACACCAATGAACAATAATATCAAAGAAAAGGACTTGTCATTACCGCCGTTATCGGCTATACCTCCATTTAATATACCTCCTTCATTAAGAACGTCTCCCAAATTATCCAGTACTAACTCTCTGTCGTTCAATTCATTGCCTGCGATAAATAACGAATATAAAATCAAACAACCGACAGACAACTCCCTCGATAAGTCTCCTATTTTGCCTCCGTTAAAGAAAATCAACAATAGCGATACAGGAAAACTAGATAAAAATCCAAAAATATCCAAGTTGTTGTCCTAGAAGGCGCAACCAATTCCATCTAAATCTCAAGCTAATAATCTCATTTAATGGTTATACTATGCATGAAATGTTCCATTTAATGATCCATTAAAATTATTATATTTGTCCCATCTATACCATCCATTTGTTCTCTAGATGTACTAAGTACTAGATACCCATTAATGATTTTCTAATATACTACCAATTATACTACTGTCCATGATGTAAATACTACAAATTGACAAGTCTGAGTGTATCAATCGAAGAAACTCTGCTTCCATGTCCTAAGCTGTCGTGGCTGTTGTTCCTTTAGTTCCCCACCTTGATGCGTCAATATATACATATTTGTCACAATTCTT
Organism: Debaryomyces psychrophilus; assembly: GCA_900186205.1. Taxonomy (NCBI): domain Eukaryota; kingdom Fungi; phylum Ascomycota; class Pichiomycetes; order Serinales; family Debaryomycetaceae; genus Debaryomyces; species Debaryomyces psychrophilus. Next base: position 21,471 of record FYBW01000008.1, on the reverse strand, counting down.
GCACACGCCCTATTCCTCTACATACTACATATTCCCTCACCTTTGACTTCAGTTTTTCTTGCAATTGCATCTTAATTGTTGGTTGGTTTAAACTCACAACACTTACCAGTATTTTGCAATACTCCGGTCTTAACACCTCGTCACTCTTCATTTTTTTATCTCCTCTTTATTCTTCTTATCTCCTCTTTATTCGTTGTCAAGTTGGTCTGCTTTCCCCGCTGGAAACAGCTCGGAACAAGATTTAAAGTTCAGACTCATGTATGTTTACGAAGGTGCATAGCGTTGAGCCGCTTATTTAATAGGCATTTTATGCATGTATTCCGAGCAAAGAAGATGTTATGTGCGCACTTCTGCTTCTTCGTATAAATTACGAAGATTGCAACCATGTTTCATTATTCTCATGGCACAGTAGTGAGCATATTGCGATACAAACAAAATTATATATACAATAAAAAATTATACAACCGAAAACAATTGAAGAATAATCATACAAAAACACTCAATTGTAGAAAATCATTCTAGAGAATATTATATTATGTACAAACAGGATGACCTCAACATGTAGTCAATGTTTTGCGGGAGATGAATAAAATAAGGCGTTGATCGTGAAAGCCGTTGTTATGCGTCTTATCGATGATTGTCAAGATTATGCACGAGTGAGACAAATACACCAGAATCACAACCAGAGTTTATTGAGTAACGTAAAATACACGATAGCTGTTGTTTAATATATTTGCAAGGATCAAAACGTGTAGCAATACATAGCAAGTTTGGAGTTTATAATTCGGAAACAACATGGTGGTTGATTCTCGACGTAATGCAATTGATCACTACTGGGGTGTGGTGTATTCTAGTTGTCAGCTGAATTATATTATTGTCGTGCAATTTCAAGTTATTAAGAAGCTCATATGGTACATAGTCGTCGACGAACCTTTTTTGCACGCTTCGATACCGGTAGCGAAATGCAAGAAATGCAACAATCGATCGTCGCAAAATTGATTTGATTTACTTTTAAGCTTAAAATACGTGGTTACATGTCCATTGAATTATTATCCACCTTGTAGTAAATATTATAAGTATAAAAATTTCTAGGTTTAATCTAACAAGAATTTGAAAAGTGCAACTTAGATCAATACCTACGAGATGTATCCAACGTTGAAAAATGATCTATCATAAAATCTGAATTAATTCTGATCATACAGGAGGATAGTGAATCAGCAGGATTATGAGGAGTGTGTTTAGAATGAATCAAACGTCTTCGGTAATTTGAAAGTAAGCTGAAGTAAACTTGTATTGTAGTAAAAACCATTTTCAAACGGTGTAATAATTATTCTGATGCCCGTTACATCAAAGTGACAAATGCAGAGGTTTTGCCAATTTCACATCCATAATTATAAACACTTGCGATTACTGGTGTTATCGCTGAACTTTTGTAAGATCATCTAAAGATTCTCTATTATTTTTAACGTATGTCAATTTTATACAATTGTTATTAAGATTGAGTTTAATATACACCGATTCTTCTCACAACTTTTGGAACAGATGAACAAATCATGACTTGCCCATATGTTCGACAATTAATCCAATTATAGATAGTTGTGGATGATTAAAATTAATTAAATATCTAATAATGCGAAACATGACTATATAAACTTTGTTAAATGACGGAGCCTCAACCTATATGAATCGTGGTCCAAGTCTAAGTTTTAAGGGCTTTAATCCTCATCAAGAGAACAAAACTTTACTTCAATATTAATTGAGTAGAAGAACTATTCGACGCTCTCGTTGGAATGAAAATCTTTGAAAAATTTGAAAAATGTTTGCATCATTAAATTACGTATATAATATGCTGAATATAGATTAAGGGACAGTTGGTTTCTTTTTCTTCTTCTCATCAATTTGCTCAACTTTGACTTCATCTAATGCTTTCTCCTGTAACAAGTTTTCGATATAGTCCTTAGCTTCATCACTTACATCACCCTGTACGATAATTTCGTCCTTCTTTTCTGCATTTTTGATAACAGAAGCACCTGTAGCAAACTTAGATGCAAATGTTTTCGACAATTTCTTCATGTCGATATTAAAAACTTCTAATCCTGAAATAGAAATAACATGTTTTCTCTTGTTTCTTTCAATTCTCTTTATTGTAACCTTAGACGATAATTTCTTTTGTAATTCTCTTTCCAATTTAGCTTCTTCTTTAGCTTGCTTTTTCTCTAATTCTTGTGATATTTTTTGTTCTTTTTCTAAGGATAAAGTTGATGTAGCATTTGCCAATGCATCTGCACTATACAATTTATTGAACAATTCTGGTTGGTTTTCTTGTAACCATTCTTTACATCTTTTAAATGAAAGTCCAAATTCACAATATTCAAGTGGGAATGTACAAACTTCACAATACTCAACAGTCTTTGGTAATACTTCGGCCATTGGATGTCTAATTAGATACGATTGAATATGAACAGAATGTAATTTTTCTCTTTTTTTTTCTGGCTACCAAAATGTCGCAATATTGATAATCGCGGTAAAAAAACGAATGCAAGAAATCTAGTATGAAACACACTTGTCAGAAAATGATTCAGAAATGTAATATTAACTGTATAGTCTAAAAAATTAAAACTTAAAAACTCAATCCATTGCAACAATCTAAGTCCCTTACCGGTCTAAAGTCTTCTAGTTCGACACATTTCCACAAACTCTTCGCTAACATAACTTTATCATCTATTTTTTCATAGATTAAACTTAAATACCACCAAATTTCAGAGTTATTATAACCAAAAGTCCAACTTTGGGAATAGTTTTCTAAATAATTCTTTAATCTAATCAATCCTGCTCCTAAATCCTTTGTTGATATGAATAACGAGCTGTCGATATTATCATCGAGAATAATTAATTTACACAAACCTAGTAATGTAGTACCAAGTTCTCTCTTTCTATAGTAATTTACTGGCTCATTCAACATTTCTAGGGATCTTTCAAATTCCTGTAGAGCGAAAAATTTCCTGTCTTCGGAACTTAAAAAACCTAAACTTGTAAAGGTCTTGATATTTGGTTCATAAACACTCTCAGCTTCTATTATACATTGCTCAGTTTCTTCCAATAACCCCATTTTTAAATATATCTTGCTAGTCCATATCCAGATATCTTGGAGAATTTTTCTTTCGGTGAGATTTAATTTCTTTATAGATTTACCGTTCGTTGAAGGTTCTTGCTTTTCTTTGTGCTTAGTTATCTTTGACATTCTTTTAATTTTATTCTTCGCCAAGCCTTTTTCTTTTGATGAATGGCTCTCATGCTTAGACTCATTCTTTAAATTAGAGGATGGATCTATGAAACTTGGCCTGTGAGACCACTTTGCAACATTAGCTCGAAGTTGGGCCCCTTCATTACTATTCTCCATTTGTATTTCAAAATCAAATAACTCATTAAATAAAATGAAAACCTCAGATAGATATTCCAGGATATATTGAACTCCGTGAATTGATTCCCAGATTGATAATTGGGTCAATTTCAATTGCAATATATCAAATTTGGTTTCGTTCGAAATAATTAAATTGGACTTAAGGTTTTCAGCAAGGAATATACCGGCAATATTGAGTGCATTATTAATTATTTTCTCCAGTTCTTTGGTGTTGCTAATATGAGCAATTGACGACATTGTACCATCAGCGCTACCATTCATAGTTTCATTTATATTACCGTTAATTGTAACGTTAAAATGGAATTTCTGTTCCGTATTCTTATTCTCGTCAGAATTGTATGCTTCCAACGAAGTAAGTAACAATGACAACAAATTCCAAGTCTTGAATGACTCAGGGTATCTTTTTAAAATAAACTTGCATAATTTTATTGCCTGTTGTATTGACCTATTATATGACAATATTAACGCATAACTGAACAAATATGAAATGTTACCAGTCGTATTAATTATTAAGCTGTTTTTGTAATATTCAAGAACTTTACTAGCATAGACATCAATCATTTCGTATGTTGGCAGTTCATAACTACACAAATAATAGTAGTAATACCCTAAAGCATGCCATGACTTAGACACTAGTTTAATAAAATTGGATTTATCATCTGGGATCACATTACCGTTGTATTTCAGATATAAGAATGAAATATGATCGCTATTAGGAGAACTGTCGTATTTTAAATCACAGATTTCTGAAAGCTTTTGTAAATAACTTTTTAATTCAATAGCAAATTTATCTAAAGATTGCAACACAGAATCTCTTGTAACATATTTAAACTTCTGGGCATTATTAGACCGAAGAGTAAGGGAATCTAATGGATTGAAACGTAAAATGCAAGTTGAATATATATCAATAATAGATAATAAATCATGTATATATCCATTATGTTGTTCCTGATCTTTTTCAATGTAACTAATGCAAGTCTTAAAAGCTGAATATGCTTCATCGTATTCCTCTCTATCAATCAAAGTCTCAATGAGAGTTCGCAATATCACCTGACTTTGGTATGACCTTTGAGTTAAGTTAATCAATAACTTTTTCGATAACACTCCACTCAAAATACGAGGTTTGTTGGGCACATAGTTCAATGACTCGTATAAATTATAGACGAAATAGATTAATTCTTGATTTTCTGAGCTGGCATCAGGAAAACGACTTTCATTACTAATAATCGATTCCACATATCTTTTAATATAACTTGAATAGTCTTGTCTGAAATTGGCTTCAAGAAAATTATTATTCTTATGTCTCATTAAGTTGTTACTGAAGACAATTAAAGCAAGGTCATTTTTAGAAAACCCTTGTGATTTTATGTCATTAAAGGACAATAACTTTTTACCTTGATCAGATAATAGTAAGGCCATGCCACTAAATAATATATCCGACCAAAACGATGCTGCAACATTCGACTTATCAAAAGGTTTCGACCAATGTGTAAAGTACTCTGTCCACAATTTATATTTATTCTTTTCATCACTCAATCCTAGTAATACTGTATAACGACACGTTAAATATTGAATAAAATCATTTTGAATGTATGTCGACGAAGGTATATCTCGCGAAATAGGTAATTCTGCAATATTGGTCGTATAGAGAACATCATCTGGTTGAGAGTTTAAATGATACAAAGTTGCCATCACCGCAGCATAATATAACTTTTCTTCGTAGCTTTTATTTGTAATATCATGATGATTCCCGACAGATTTGCCAATTTCAAGTAGATTTATCAATCTACAATAAAAATTATCATTATTTTCAGAAATAAAGTCACGATATTGTAAAAAATTTAAACCTTTTAATTCATTCAGTATCAATAATTGTATTTGATAGTCAATAAACATAACTTGTTGAAAAAAATCTTGAGAATCTTGGAAACTTTCCAGTGCCTTAGGAAAACAACCAAAATTCAATGTATTCATAAATTTTTCATTTGTAGTTGTTTCAATTAACATGTTTGGTTTAGTTTGAAATCTAAATAATATCTTAATTATCTAGATTTTGAAAATATGCTCACGTACAGTAGATCTTCTTTAGTTAGAGAAATGTCGTGGTTTTAATGTCGGCTCAGTAATAATTATAATTTTTGTATGCATTATGAATACTATTTAACATCTTTCGAATACTTTATACAAACCTGGCAAATCTGCAATTTGAACTACAGCATCAAGTATGTTTTCCGTAGCTAGAAATCTTTGTTTAAGAATCGGAAACAAAATATGCTCCAAAACATGATCGAGGTCATTTCTTTTGACAACGTTCTTCTGCTTCTCGTATTCTTGTGCCTGCAGTTGTTCGTCTGACAAATCCGAAGTGTCATCCTGTGTGAATTCGTTTGAAATGGACTCAGGAACATATAGTAGTGCAATTTGTCCAAGGATCCCATCTAAACACTCTCTTTCATGTTCGTAGTTTATACGCGAGCCTAATCTATAAACAAAAAAAGACAATTTTGTTAAATACGGTTTAACATTTTTAAGTAACATAGGAAGTGCAACAAGTAAAGCATTTTCATCTGAATCGTATGAAAAATGGATCTGAAAATACTCTCTAAACATATCTTTCATACTCATTATACGCTGAATTATTTCAGTCTTTGGTTGCAATTTTTTGTCTTCTTTTGATGCGAAAGCATACAACGGTTCAAGTAGCTCATCTAACGTTAGTTGTTCAGCTAATACAAGCTCACCGTAATTGCAGAATTCAGATAATGCAACTTGATAAAAAAATTCATAAAGTACAGCAGAGTAATCGCACATAAATAATTTCACATCAAACTGAAAACAGCAAAGTCTTCTCCGCTCATCAATAATTCCAATATAAGAGGAGTTGCTAAATATGTTAGTTAATGGCTTGTGCAATTTATCGGTGGTCTCTTTTCTTAAGCTTAGTATACTTTCAAGATTGACTTTCATTCTTTTCTTGTCGGATAGTTGATATTGTGAATCGAATCCAGAATTATTATGTGAAGTATCCAAACTACTAGCTCTAATTTGAGAGTTTGGGTCATCGCTAGTAGTTTTATCATTTGATGCAGTAACATGATGTGTGAGTTCTTTCGTCATTTGTCCATGATAATGTGTGTCCGCCTGACCTGATAAAAAGGAACTGAGCTTAGGTTGTTGCGCATCAACTCGGACTAGCTTATTCTCTTGTCTGTATTTCTTTATGGACTGAGGTGAAAACTGAGTGGCCCTAGAGTCTCCAGATAATGTAGCATATTCATCGCTTGTTCTCTTTAAATCTAGTCTATTAGACAATATATTTTGTGTTCTAAATTTTCTTGAGGAGTCAATGCTTGATAATGATTGATGTACTTTTCCGCTAATTAGCTCTATAATTTCATCCTCATATAAAAATCTGACCTCTCTTTTAGTTGGGTGAACATTAACGTCAAGATTCTGTGGTTCAATTTTTAAACTAAAATACATAAATGGTTGATTGCCTTTCGGTAAAAAAAATTGATAAATTGAATTAATAGCTCTTTTTAATGGATCACACGTAACTAACCTATTATTAATAAAAAAAACAGGTTGGATTTTCTTCTTATTGTTATAGTTTGAGTTTGTTATAGCCCCAGACACTTTAACTAACCCATATTTCTCATTACAGTTTTCTCCTGAAATTTCATTTCCTTTTATTTCTATATCAATTAGCTCATTAGCAACAGCTGATCCAAAAACTGTGCGTATCCTCTCAGCTAGTGTCATCGTAGGTCGCGTTACAAGTATTTGATATGATTCACCAAACTTTTTACAACTAAAACCTACTCCTTCCGTATGAACTGCATATCTACCTATCACGTCTAAGATCTTTGAGAACTCATCATTCTTAGATCTTAAAGTCTTAAGTCTTGAAGGAACGTTATAAAACAAGTCTTCAACTATGATTTGAGAGCCGTCATTTCCTGCGATGGGTTTAGGTTCCACGCTATTTTTATCAGTTCTGAAATTGGAACTCGTTAACTTTCCGTTTAAATAGAATCCCTTGTACGCTAACGGCGAATCTTTAGTTTTAGTAATTATCGAAAGTCTTGAAATGTGGGAAACACTCGCCAATGCTTCACCTCTGAAGCCATATGTTGCAATGCTTTCCAAGTCTTCAAACTTAGATATCTTCGATGTCGCAAATCGTTCACATAAAAGGTTCATGTCATCTTTATGTATGCCACATCCGTTATCACTTATTTGTAATAACTTGAGTCCGCCATCTTTCACAAGAATATCTATCATTGTAGAATTGGCATCGATGGAGTTCTCCAATAGCTCTTTCAATGCATTGGCGGGTTGTATAATAATTTCACCAGCAGCAATTCTGTTGACAACAGATATATCCAAATGTTTTATCTTTTTCTCTTCACTTTCCTCCGTAGTTCTCCTATCGGTCACTTCCAGCATGATTTAAGATGAGAATGTTATATCTATTTCAGTTTTATTTGACGCGCAGATTCTTTATCTAACTTCTTTTCTTTTATCATTTCAAGCGAATGAAAAAACAACACCGTAAATAATATCGATAGGTAAAATACTGGAACTTCCTGGTTTATATGAATTAAATAATATGTCTGGTTCACACTTAAGGTCATCAAAAAAACTTGTTGGTAAAAGCTTATCCAATAATAAAACAAATAATTCAAACAATAATGAAGCCGATAGCACGAACAACGACATAAGTGAAAACTCTAATGATAGCGGCTCTGATGATAGCGACTCTGATGAAAGTCAAACAAAAGGAGAGCCGGTGAGGAAAATACAAAGAACGGACAAAAATACTTTAATGAATAGGTATGAATTTCTTAAAAGCAGGATGCGAGAAGAAAATTCTGAAGCCCATAAAGGTGAAGCTACATCTTTAGTGTTAGACTATTTACGAGAATTAAAGGTCATATATGATATCGTCCAGAAAGAGCATAATAGAGATACAAAGGTGCATTTAAAAGATGCTGAAGCTTTTATGGATACATCAAAATTTGCAGCTACCAACGCTAAGAATTTGAAATTTGATGACATGGGAATATCATTAAACCAGAAGGATTTCCTATCTCATTTGCGACGCTACTTGAACCCCAATGAAATAACAATAGAAGATGAGGCTTATGAAGATACTAATAATGAACTAAATTCGAAGGAGGATACCTTTAATTCTTATAATTGGCTAAAGTTAGGTGCTTTGTATCATTCGGTCAGTAATAAGGCAATAGTCACGGATTCGCTTTACGGGCCATTAGAGACAGAAAGGAGAAAACAGTTAGGAAGGACAAGAATTATAGATGACACAAGTAATACTTTGTCAACAACTGCACAACTGGTTCAAGCAAACGACATATCAGGTAATGAAGAACAAAATACGGCCCATATGGTTAAAAATCTATACAAAACCTTCATACAGAAGAAAGGCGATGACGGAGTTAATTTTTTCAAATTCTTTATAAACCCTAATTCATTTGCTCAGTCAATCGAAAATTTATTCTTTACGAGCTTTCTTATTAAAGATGCAAGATTGAAATTGTATCTAAATGATGAGGGAATACCTATAATACAGTCCGTTAATCCACAAGAATATGAAATCAGCCAGTTAAAACCTACCAATGGCGAATCAAACCACCATATTGCTACGTTTGATTATAAGACTTGGCAAGGATTAATAGAAAGATTTAACATAACAGAGTCATATTTGGATCCTAGACCCGAACAGGATGATACATTTTCACCAAATGATGATTACAATGATGATGATCATAACTATCACTAATAATTAATTAAGAACTTGATCTATGTACATACGAATTTATAGACTTAATTTATTTTAATAATTTCTTCCTCAGTCAATGGAACCCAGCCGTCTACTTCTAATAATTCGTCCATTGGCCACTTTCTTATTGGTAAAATATTTAAATCAGATTTAAGTCTTAAAGTTTCAAATATTTCAATACCTGCTATTCCAATCATAATTGCATTATCAGTACATAAAGCTAAGTCTGGAAAATGAAAATTAATAATTGGCAGCTTAGATTCCTTCGATAATGATTTGTAGCATAAATCGTTATAAAGTTTATCTCTTAATCTTTGGTTTGAAGCAACACCACCAGAACATATAAGATCTTGAACCCCTATAAACTTTCCATCTGCGTTTCTATATTTCTCGGTACCCATCCCATGTTTAGTCAATGCAATATTTATTCTGTTGATTATATGATCAAGTAGCAATTCTTGAAGTTTAAAGGCAATAAACATTTTTGTTGTCTCATCAAATTCATTGCCATTGAAATATTTTTCCTTATACCCTTGAATAGAACTTAAAAATGATGCAAATGAAAATTCCATTTTTTCAGGAATCTTCAGGTGTTTGGGGCTTCTTAATGGAAGAGAAAGTTGAAATTTAAACTCGTTATCTCTTGATTTGGTACTCATATTTTGGAATTTGTTTTTCAAGTCTTCAGGAATTTTTTTGACGTAGAGTTCTAATTCTCGTCCTAACATATTTCCAACCAAACCTAGTTCTCTTGCACATTTGTCAAGAGAATCACCAGCCGCGATATCTGCTGTATTAATGATTATCTCATGTTGCGTTAAAGACTTCAGAAAGACTAGCATAGTATGGCCTCCACTACAAAGCAAACTTAAGAATGGATATTTAGGTGCCTTCAAATCAGGCTGTTGGTTCTTTGGCAAATTCGCAATCAAAATATGTCCTAGCATATGGTGTACGCCAATCAAGGGTATATTCCAACCAACTGAGAGCCCCTTGGCAAACTGTAAACTGGCACTCAATGAGCCTACCATACCAGGGCCACGAGTGCAACAAATTAAACCTGGAGGTGAAGTTGAGTTAACGTTGTGCTTATTACATAATTTGGATACTAAATTAGCGATGGTAAACTGATGGAACCCATGTGCTTCCGTGGGTATAATGCCGCCAGTTTTGGAGGAATTCAACGTTTCCCTAAACTGGTCTATAACTTTTGGTGGTTGATCTGTCAGAAATTTATCGAGAAGGGCTACACATGCATCATCGCACGAAGACTCTAATGCTAAAACCTTGTAAAACCTCTTAATGGAATAATTCCCAATACTTCTAGATGAATTATGACCCAACCGTATCATTATCGCACCACTTGGTTCTTACAAACTCTATCTCTATCTTTCTTTAAAGATTCCTATCTATTTTAGTGCCGTTATTAATATTTTATAACATAAAGTCTATCAATCAGACGTATTAGTGCAAAATTATATATTTTCAGTCTTTTCTACTATTCGGATGAGCTCTTATTCAATGATGCAACGAGTTCCAATAAATTCAACTTTTACAATAAATTTTATTATGCTTCTTTAAATCCGGTATATGGTAGAAGTGAAAATTATCAAATTACATAGCGACGAAAAATGTTAAGGTTTAATAAAACTATTCCACTTTTATTAACGCCTTGATTATATTACTGAACAACGTCTCTTTCGAGACTTTTATAGAAGGACTTAAAGAACTATCAGAAGGTTTGACCTTTTTTCGCTCCATTAATACATAAATAAGATCCAAAAAATACTTATTTGATGGATATATCGAAGAACAAATCGTTAAAAATCATACAAAATACCATAAATATTTATCCAAACTTGAGGAAAAAGGAATATTAGTATCATAGAAGCCTAAGAGATTTATTATAGACTAGAGCGGAATTTTCTTACTATACACATGTCACAGGTATATACTTCGTCCACGATACCGTTGAGTTTTAATCCACAACATGATGGGCACCTGCAATGGCAACACATTCCTCCCAGTCCGTCGGGACATACTTCATCTGATTCTGACTCATTCTCAGATAGTTTGTCACCAATTATCAACTGCATGTTAGCTGGTAGTTTTGGAGGTATTGTTGGTGACTCGGCAATGCACTCGTTAGATACGGTCAAGACCAGACAACAAGGGTTTCTGTATCAACTTAAATACAGAAGCATGGTACCTGCGTATTTAACAATTTTTAAGGAAGAAGGTTTTTTCAGAGGCTTATATGGAGGGTATACACCAGCAATACTTGGGTCGTTTCCTTCTACAGCAGCGTTCTTTGGAACTTATGAATACACGAAGAGAAAGCTTATCAATGAATTCTACTTCAATGAGACTGTATCTTATTTTATAGCTGGGGTGCTTGGAGATTTGGCCTCGAGTGTGTTCTATGTTCCGTCTGAAGTCTTGAAAACAAGATTGCAATTACAGGGTAGGTACAATAATCCATACACTAAAGAATGTGGTTATAATTACAAGGGATTAACAAATGCAGTCACATCTATATGGAAGAAAGAAGGTCCATCAACATTAGTATTTGGATATAAGGAAACTTTATTTAGAGACTTACCATTCAGTGCTTTACAGTTTGCATTTTATGAAAAAATCAGACAGCTTGCAATATATTATCATAATTCAGATGATTTGCCTGTATCGGTAGAATTACTTACAGGTGCATCTGCTGGTGCATTAGCCGGTATATTGACAACACCTTTAGATGTCATTAAAACGAGAATTCAAACTGCCACTACAACCACTGCTTCTGCCTCACTAGAGTCAACAAAGACAAAACAGCCTCAAAGTACAAATTCAATATTCAAAATATTAGACAAATCTTCTACTATGAAGGCTTTGAGATCTATATATAAATACGAAGGAATTTTCGGCTTATTCTCTGGTGTTGGACCAAGATTTATTTGGACAGGGATTCAAAGTTCAATCATGTTGTTATTGTACCAAGTTGCACTTAAAAGATTTGATCTGTATTTGGATTCTAAATTAAAGGCCAATTGATGAGTTCGATACATAACAACTCATACTTTCCACTTTGTAAATTAACATTATTCATCTGTACATACATTAGAAATACATATATATATATATATATTAGTGAAACTTCTGTTTTATTCAGAAAGGCGCTATATCATTTAGATGTTCTTTTGGTCCTAAATTGAAAATTTGATCTTATTTTCACGTGACATATCTAACAAATTAATATATCATAGAATTAAGAACTACGGAATTCATAGCTCTTACGTATCAAGGTCAGATTTATAATGACGACTTCTCAGAAGCAGGATTTGGTATTTTTTAATGATAACTCGTTAGTTTCCGAAGAAATATTGAAGTCTATATCGTCGCATTGCTCTATAATTTCACACATCCAAGGAACATCACCAACATGGTTGATAAACTCATTACTTGAAAATTCGCTAATAGGGACTGCATGTCTAGTCAATAATGATCTAACTCGAAAGATACCTAATAGATCTGAAGTTTATTTCATTTCTTTCGCTAACCCAAAAGACTTTTATATTAAAAATTGTAAGAAGAATGGACTAGACCTATCATTATTACCAAACTTTAAATTTATTGATTGTTTTAGTGATTTGTTCATAAAAACTATTAAAAACCCAAGCAGAAGCTCAAATGAAGTATTGAAATTATTTGACACCATTGTGACTGAAATTAGCATGAGCGCCAATAGTAATAAAGTTATTTTTATCGAATCAATAGAGATATTATTATCATCAACCAACATTCAAAGCAATGAGCTATTGATGCAATGCTTTAGAATAAATAAGTTGTGCCGTCAATTATTTGTGATAGCTGCGCAAGACTATCCCCAAATAGTTGATATGTCTGCATCTGTACCAGTAGACTCGGTCTTTAAAACTACTGATTTTTTGCTGAAATTATATCATAGATCACAATTAAACCTTAGTTTGCAACCTTTACCTACTGGAAGAGCCAACGATATCACCGGGTGCTTAACTATTTCAAAGGGTAGTATTCCGTACGAAAATGTTGGGGGAATGGAAGTTATTGAAAAAGAGTATATTTATTATGTTAATAAAGAATCTAACATTAAATTATTTTTCCGCTAGTATTCATTAAAACTAACCCTTCTTTCTATGTATATTATATAAATCGTCCAATGCAAATTCAATTGAACACCTTGCCCACAACAATGGGAACAATGGCCAAACAGACCTCTCACCGACTAAGATCCAGTACGGAATGTTTTCCATAGTTTTATGAACATCAAAAACTCTTCCAAAATCTTTAACTAGATACCTCAATTCTGGAACAATTGAAATTTCTCTTATATTAGTTAATGACTGAGGAGTAGATGGCTTCTCATCAATACAAAACCGTTTAACAAAATCCGATAAAAGGCCCAATTTGTTCAATACCTCTAACCTATGTTGAATTTCCATGCCTAGTAGATTCTTTATTAGTTTCATAAAGTTATAGCTTGTATCCTTTGCATATTTTTCCATGTCATTAACGGAAGTTTTATTCTTATCCAAAATAGGCTTATTTTCATCGATAATCAATTGTTTATTAAATTTGGATCTTAAATCATTCTTTTCTTTTATGTCATTGTAACGCACTTTACCATATGAATTATGATAATGCTTCAAATCATTACTTATTAATGGTGCTAGATACGGACGAGCCAAACTAATTATGAAATGATTGACATTGAATAGTTCTGTTAATCTAGTATAAGGAGAACTTTCTTTTAAATTGTAATTATAGTTCTTGGTATCATTGTATCCATTCCTGTTTCTTGACTCAAAAGATGAGTTCTTGGTGTTATCACTGGTAGAAGTACTTGCGTGATCTTCTTTCTTCTTATTTGACGTTCGGAAATACTGCTGCAGATAACTGACATCTTGCGGTTTCAAAAACACAACATCGAAATCTGGAACCTTGGGAACTATTTTGTTGTTAAAATCCTTAACATAAAGCTGAACATTATCTGAAAGCACGCCCGTACCAATAGAAGCATAAATTGCCGTCCAGATGATTACATTAGGTGCAGTTATATAATTCAATAAGGATGGAACGGATTGGTGTGTAGGGTGGACTACTATATTCAAAATCTTTTCTGTTTTCAAATATGCTTCTTCAAAGGTTAAGTCGCCGATAGTGTCACGAACAAATTTCAAAAAGATCAATATATCTTGTGAATAACCTTTCTTGACAACGTTTTCAATAACATTTCCATATCTTTCGTCTACATCGTGATTCAACCTATCAATGTCTGCGATCACATCTGCGATGTTAATTAAAATGGGGACTAGTTCTTGATCCGTCAATGTGCAGACCAAAGATGCCACTGCTGCCCCAATGGCACTTCCCCCAATAATTCTAGGTAATAGTCCTTTAAAATATAACGCTTTTACAACACCAAGATGACAAAGACCAAACAAAGAACCACCTTGTAATAGAAGTGCAGTACAACCAAAAGACTGTCTTGCATCATGAAAAAAATCCAACTTCAATTGCTTACTATTCATAATAAACTCATCGTTATCTCTTTCAGAAGGTGCATTAATGGACTCGTTTAGATAATTAAGACAACTTAATACTTCGGTTATATATTCCTCAATCTTGAACTTGGTCCCTAAGTAAGATTTTGTATATAACCTTTTCTGGGCTAACCCACCGAAGTTTCGAATTAGTCCAGACCTGAACAACGAAATTATTAACTGTGAATCCTGATTTAACCTTGCCTCTCTTAATAATTTTAGTCTATCATCAATTAGAATATAATCATAGTGTTTCGAAATAAAATTCTGCCTCCAGAGATCCATATTTGTTAGTTTATCGATTTCCGCAGCAATTTTCTTCCATTCATTGTAACTCAGGGCATTCTTTAGCTGTTTCAGGTATTCCTTGAAAGCATCTTTCGTATTGTAGAACTGGTATAATTTCTTAACCCAAAAAAAACAAATATCAACAATAAAATCTATAATTACCCAAATGAACAAAGGTGTATGGTTAATTATTAATGCAATAATAGGGATAATGATTGACCTGAATAAGCTCCTAAACATTATCGTTCCAATATGTCATTTCCTTTATTACTACTAAACGTTGTTATTAATACCGTTTTGACGAGTTATATTATATTATTAATTTAATGCAATATTTCTTGTTTTATATATTCTTATCTATCGCATGTGATCACAAAATTTTTAATCAAGTGCTCTAAATTTATTTACTCATTACCCGAAGATTTCATTAACTTCTTACCACGATTGAAAAACCTTTTACCCAAACTCGAGGCCTGTAACCCAGAGGTTTCTACTTTGTCTCGAACAATCGAAACCTTACTTCTAATAGAGGCATGTCTTCTAATATCATTGTGTGCAGCGTTCTGATAAGCTTGAGTAGCAATTTTACCAATATGAATATTTGAAGCATCTTCTGATTGTCTGAGGGATTCATTTAACCAATTCTGCAAACCTGAATCGTAATCAGCTTCCTTCTGAAGAGCATCTTTGAGCAAACGAATACGGTCGATGGGTTGAGACGTTGCCATTATACTCTTCCAGTTATATAGATTGTAAGGTTGTGGAGTGAAACTTCTACTCGTAGATTGCTTTGTTGTGCCAGTAACAGCAGATGATTCACTATCAAACCTATCAAACCTTTTACCAGTCTCTAAAGTCGTTTCTTTGCTACTCGTAAGGGAAGAACTTGACTTGGTCTTAATTGTATCGCTGTTGTTATCTGTCTCATCAGCTGCTGGTCCAAGAAGACTAGAATATTTTTGCGGTTCTTGGGTAGTCGATTTTAACAAATCATCTTTTGAGCTTATCGGAGTAACTTTTTCTTCCTCGAAAACTTGCGGATGAAAGTGTGGTTCTTTCAATACTGAGTCAGTAGTGTTGATTGTTCTGGCGACTTCAAGACTGTTGTCACTATCATTTATGGCGGTATCATGGTTATCGGGACCTTCATGGACACTTGGTAATGCGGCATCAATGGTTTCAGGGACCGACTGCGAACTAGCATTAGACGGGGAATCAAATGAGGCTCCTGACACAGTTCTCATTTTAGTAAACTTATTGTAGTTGCTACTAGATTCTGCATAAGGATTGAAGTTAATATGTGATTCATTATCATTATCATTAATGAATTGATCACGATAGTTGTTAGTATTTGGTTTCCAATTCCCCATGCTAATAGTATCAGCGCTCATTGTCGAAATTCTCCTTGAAACGTCTTCATTTTCCTTGCTTGTATTTTCGTTTTTAGACTCCTCATTCTTTTGGGGCGCAGAATTTGAAGCGTCAAAAGAAAATCTACCGGTGGATAAAGATCCCGACGATACAGTAGATATTGTAGGATGCAAATCACTCTCAAAGTCCCTATTTTCATTTTTATTATCTTCAGTTTCTGGAACGTCTGGTAATCTTTCAATTTCCGAGTCTCTCGAGTCCAAATCTATCTTCTTATTACTCGCATCGTCATTCATATATCCACTGACTGCATCTGCAATATTGGTGTAGTCAACAGAAACCAACTCATTCCTATTATTTACGGCCGTGGTTGGGTTTGGTGGTGGTTTCCTGATTGATCGCCTATGGCCAGTTAAGCCGGTGATAAAATCTTCATGACCTCTTGACTCTTCTTGGAATGATAATGGAGCAATTGGTGTCGGTGGTGGATACTCTTCATCTTCATTCGGTAAAATGGTTTTTATATTCAATCCCTTATTATCTTCTCCATCGTATTGACTAAAAGAATTATTTTCAAAATCAGGTAATGAAATATTTTGTAACGAATCCATATTAAGGAATAGCTCATCCTGTCCCGAATTTTCATTTTGGCCAGGTTCTCTTGCATGTTCATCATTTTTTCCTGAATGTGAAGCATTTTGTAAATCCTTTATTAAACTATCCAACGCATCAGTTTTATGTCTATGGCTAGAATCTACTTCCTCTGGAAGATTATGTTGATCGTGGTCCGCATCTTGATTCAAATCCTCAGAATGAGGTTGTTCGACATCGCTTACGTTGTACCCATCCTTTTCTAATTGTTCATCATCGCTATCCTTCTGACTATTGTATCCCCAGTCATCATCACTGCTATCATCTTCTCCATATTTCTTCTGATCAATCGATAAAACTAATGGCGCAGGTGCCTCGGATTCATTATCAGTAGGACTAATAATATTTTCATCACTTCGTGTTTCATTCAGCTCGTGATTCTGATCTTTTTTCTTGAAGCTTTCTGCTTCTTTCGGTAATGCCTTTGATTCAGGAATTTCTTCTAATACTTCATGAGTGTCCACATTTTCATTACCAAAATGTGAGTCGTATTTTCTAGGATATCTTATGTTCAAGTCCGACGGTTCATTCTGAATAGAATCTGCATCGGATTGGTAACTTCGATCAGACTTCGGCGTCTCAGCTAGGGATTTATCTGTCCTATCTGTCGTGTTAAATGTAGGTGTGGGGGGAAGCAAATCCGATTCCCGTCCATGTTGTTTATTTTCGGTAAGTACGATTTGATTTATTGGGTTGCCTGATGACAGCGTTGAACTATCTTCATTGGCATCAGACAATTTTTTGGTTCTCAGTTGCGTCTCATCATCTCCAATTACAAAATTTTCACCCCCACTTTGAAGATATGGCCGTTCTTTTTCTTCCATAATCTCAGGCCCATCTTCATTTTCACTAGACGAGTCATCTGAAATGAACTGACTCGTTCTTAGTCTATCAATAGATAATATCAAGTTAGGATTATTCTGTTCTGTAGCAGTATCAATTTCACGATTGTCATTTTTATCCAATCGATTTACTTCACTCAAGCATTGTCCATACTGACTTTCTTGATCATTTTTTTCAGTGTTATGTGGACCCTCCGGTTGTGTTTGAGGTTGGGAATGTTCAGTTTCTGATTCACCTCCGGATCTATAGTCGTAATCATAGTCGTCACCCCACTCATCTCCATACGTAGGAATAGATGCTTTTACCCATCTTGTGGATTGATTTCTTCCAAATTTATCAGACATCACTCAAGACTTAACAGATCTCTCTAATTTAGCATGACTTCACTTTCATTAATAGGCGTAAACATTTCTATGCGTATCTCAGTATTTTTAATTTGATAGCATACACGACTCTACAAATATAATATATATATATATATATCATAATGTATATTCAATATTACAATAGAACAAACTCTACATGTTAAACTGTAAGTTCATGTCTTGTGGATGAGAACAGCTTAATTGAGGTTTTTGAGAATATTTGCTTTTCAATAATGTTCTCATGTTATTCAATAACGACAAATACGATTGATTTGGCATCTCAGTCATGGTTTTAATAAAAGACCAACTCATTGCACCCGTACTTTGGCCTCCCTCTCGAGCATCGGCACTTGTTTGATCATCCTTACACCCGGAAATTGAAATAATATCTGCTGGTGACGCTTTCATGTTAATAATTTGTTGTCTATCTGTACTAGCCAGACTAGTCATCTTCTTAACAATTCCAGTGATTGATGATATAGCGCCACCAATATTACCACGTTCATAAGAAAGGAATGCGTTGAATGCTCCTGTACCAGCATCTTTTAATAAGTTAGGTTCTTTGACAACCCCCTTGGTAGAATAGACGTATGGAAGATCCAACGCGGTACCAGAGTGACACGAATCGTATAACGCGGTCAATCTACATCCTGGAGGTAAACGTTTCACCATAATATCGTGCATAATATCATCAACGATGTGTCCGTTGACTTCAAAATCAAGTGGATAAATGACATCATCAAGACCACTTTCTTCGTCTCCCAGTAAATCCTTGGTCACCCCACCATGTCCCGAATAATGAAATACTAAAGAATCATTTGGTCTGGCATCCTTAACCAACCATTCCATTGCTCTGAAAATATTGTCTCTGGTAGGAATACGTGCTCGTTGATTTTGGTCGTCTGTCAAGATAACCATATCGTCGTATTTGTACCCAAAATGTTCGTTTAAAAATCCACTCATATTCTTGACATCATTGATACACCCGCGCAATTCGTTCTGAGACCCAACGTAGTTAATACCGATTAATAAAGCTTTCTTCTTACCCCTACAGTTTGAATACTGGAAAGTCATACCGGAATTTTGTCCAAAACCTTGTGGAGTCGTTGGTGGTGGCCCTGTGGGATTCGCATTGCCTCTGTCGTTTCCGAAACCTTGTGGTCCACCTTGTTGTTGGTGTCTCTGTCGTGGGAGTCCTTGTGATGGGTATCCTTGCTGTTGATATTGACGCTGTGGTGCACCTTGTGGCGGGCCATATTGATATCCAGGTGGTAGACCATATTGATATTCATTTGGTGGTGTCCCTGGTGGTGGGCCATATTGGTATCTATTTGGTGGCGGTCCAGGTTGTGGTGCTTGTTGTCTGTATGTGTTTCTTCCGGATCCTGGAAACATAACCCTAATCTTTTATCAGTTGTATAAGAAAAGAAACAAGAACAAAACACCTCTTAATTTAGATTCGTTCTCTTGCCTACGTGTGCTGCATAAAATTTGCGTCATAATAATCTTCTTCATCTATGATTGATACTATATAATAGAATACACTATGTAGACCAAGGATACAAAATAATCAGGAAAATTTAGTATATACATTATAACTTGGAGTTTGGATCGCTGTTCTGTTGCTTGACAATACTTGGGTATAAGTCACCGTACAGACCGATCAGACCGACCTGCCATGCTGCACCATCGACAACTTGAACTGTACCGGTGACATAGCTTGCAGCCGGAGAGAATAAGTAGACAGTAGACTCAGCGATATCCCTAGTCGTACCTAACCTTTGCAAAGGAATCTTATTTTCTAAAGGTTCACCACCTGGTGGGGCCAATCTTGCAAAACCTTCAGTTCCACCTATGAGACCTGGGGCAATACAGTTAGAACGAATACCAATTGGACCTAATTCAACTGCCAATGCATTGGACAAAGCATCAACCCCCGCCTTGGCCGCGCCGACGTGCGATTGGAAAGGGACCCCGTAATAATGCAATGTTGCACTAACAAAGATAATAGCCCCCTTGTTTTTCCTCAATTCGTCGAAGCATGCCTTGACTGTATTGAACGAACCTAACAAATCAATGGATATAACAGACTTGAAGGCATTCGACGACAAGTGGTTGAAATCGGCAATGAAGTTCCCTGCTGCACCAGCAATGACGAAGTCAATTCTGCCCAACTCCTTTACAGTCTTCTCGACAGCACCAACGATACTGTTGACATCTCTAACATCAATATTACCAACACCCACAACTTTGGAACCTGTTCTCAATTGCTCTATCTCTTTGGCTGTAGCGATTGTCTTTTCTTCGTTTCTACCTATGATAGCAGCATTAGCACCCAACAAGACCAAGGCCTCGGTTTGAACACGACATATGGTACCTGCTCCTCCTGTAACAAAAACCACCTTCCCTTTGAAGAGGTCTGGCTTCCACGCACTATTCGCAACGAATGATTTATCTAACGAAGCCATTATATTGTTTTATTGTCTCAAATATTCTTTATAGTTTTGATTCTCCGTCTTTCAACCAAATATAAGTAAGAAATCTGCGGGGCAGAATATAGAATCAATCTGCTGTGTGCCGGATGTTTCTCATGTGATGATTGAGCCGAGGTTGAACTACGGTCAATAAGTTGCGAGCTCCAACTTGTAAGTTTTTCGTGTTCTTGGAAGAAAATTCGGACGGGAAATTGCGTCTTTCGGCTCAAAATATACAGGTGTACGAGGTGAAATTACCCACCCTGGGCATCGTCTCGAATATAACAATAATTGCTTTTCGTCGTTATCTTCAGCTTCATAGATGGAGAAATTCATTAGACTGAATTCGGATGATTACTTGTGTTTTTTATGTTGACCTACTTTTAGGGGACTATACTTCGCATGCGCAATTAACATTTGATTGTTACCCACATACTTAACTTAGTGTTCTGGCCTATCTGCCTGTTTTCATTGGTTCGTTTGCTATAACTAGCATAATTTGCCGCATAACGTCCGGTCGTAGACTCAGCCGTTGTAATTCACCATAATACGTACATTTGTATGTTCTTATATATTCTAGGTTTTCTTAAGTTTTGTAAGGGAACTGGGTTCCAATAGGGTAATTATCTTTGACTACTGTATAGATATGTTCTATAACCTCTATAGAACTCTGTATAACTAA